>ONZH01030034.1:0-124300 GCA_900303285.1 Rhinella marina
CACCGGTTGCAAATCACAATTCTTTTATCGTCCACACTTGTTGGTGTGGCCTGCCTTCTCCCTTTTGCCACGCCCAATCGCCCCTCTTACAGCCTGTGCGGTTGATGCTGCGCCATGCCCTTCCGCCTCTGTACTTGCTGTCCTGCGCTCAGCTTGTCTCCTTCCATGTTGGCCAGTGATTTCATCGTCCAACTAGCTTCCTCTTACCAGAAGGAATGTTTTCCCTTTTAAAGTCGAGGTATAATGGCTTCTACGTGTACGCTCTACAGGGTATTTGCCTTCTTCTGGCGATCAACTTGTCAGGGATAACAGGCCCGAACGTGGCTAATGGACAGGATGTCTTTTTTCGGCTTTATAAACTATTGTTACTATGTTACTTCATCACTCCTGGTCCGTCATCCCTGTAAGTTGACGTTCAGTGCTGCTGACACTTCAAAAAACATTTTGGGTGAGGGTCTGCTGCTGATCTGGACCGATCTAAAACAATTATGGGGCGAGTTGCCTGCTGCTTGAGCTGACCGTGTTAAACATTCATGGGGCGAGTGCTTTGCTGACCTGATCTGACTGTGTAAAATATTAGGGGTGAGGGCCTGCTACTAATTGCGCTTTATATACAAGTAAATATATGTTTCCAAACAATATTTCCTCTAAAATCAATGTTATATTTGGTTTGGGGGGTATTATTGTCATTCCATAAAAGTGGCGTAATAGTCGGACATCATCGTGAATATCAGCGACTTTGGAGTCCAAGATGCATCCAGACATCCTCCCCATGCTGTTCCCTAACCATTTCAGTGGTATTTCCACCATTTTTTTTGACGTTTCCCTATGAACCAGACACCCTCCCCTCTGCAGAGCCTGGTGCCTGGTCTTCTCCTATTGACTACCATTATACTCGGGTGCTTGGCCGAGCACTCGAGCATCACCTAGTGTTCGGCCAGAGCACCCGAGCATCGCGGTGCTCAATCATCACTAGTCATTATCCCTAAGGGTAGATTAACTAGCAACCTTGGAGTCCAGAAGTATAATTTAAAGCTCCTTGACCGCTATGCAAAATTTGCATTTATATTACTCGTCTACTCATATAGGGCATGGAGGTATTTTGGACTTCAGGGCCCAGTTGAGTCTACATTTTCTGTACCACCTAGAGGCTATGACTTTATAGGCAAGTTTTAGTCTTTTAAAATATGGCCCATTTTCAGTCTCCATTGTCTTACATGGGCTTTGTAATAGAATTTTATGCTTATCTCACTGTATTTGACATAGAATTGCAATCTTATTAATATATGTTTTTCACTGTGGTGAGTTGATTGACTCCTGAAATGTCCATATATAAAACAGAAATTTAGAAGCCGAGGAGAAAACAACTTTAAACAGAACAGTTCTTTGATGAAGTCCTCAGCAGACTGACACCTTCTCTTGAGTTTTTGCTTTCCATAGAGTCTATATCTTTATTAACCCAGGTAATACCCTACATGAGTAAATGTCTTACACATCTGTCTTTTACAACATTTGTTTGCTCTGTCTCCTCAAATATTTAATCTTCCTCCATAATGTATTGCTTTCCACAATTTTGGATTACTTAACTCAACAAATCATGTAGGCATAATTTGTGGGTCTTCATCAGTAGAAATCTTGTCTTTGAGATGAACTTATGAAGGATGACGTTGGTCAACTTTCAGTGCTGAATGCATTGCTAACAGTTCCCGTATTCCAATACTGTTTTTCGGAATCATCTATATGTTACCAACATTTTCAAGATGAATTATTGTGAAAGTTAATTACAAATAGTGAATTCACCTCTCCTTTCTCAAAGCAAATTTTGAGAAAACGTCTACTTCAGGTTCCTTTTAAGTCCTTCTTACAGTCTAAGTTCATCTGCAGTGTTATAGGGAGTCTGTCATCAGGAAATTCACAATGCCTTAACCCCTTCTACCCTGGGATAGTTTTCACCTTCCTGCCCAGGCCATTTTTTTGTAAATCTGACATGTGTCACTTTATGTGGAAATACCTTTGTAATGATTTTACTTATCCAAGCCACTCTGAGATTGTTTTCTCGTGACACATTGTACTTCATGTCGGTATATTTCTCCTTTATTTATAAAATAGTTATTCAGTCCCGGAGGTTTTTTCAGTTATGCATTTTCGTTTTGCGCTCCCTGCCTTCAAACAGCCATAACTGTTTTATTTTTCTGTTCACATAGCTGTATGAGGGCTTGATTTTTCCAGGACAAGTTGTACTTTCCAACGCCATCATTTAATATTGCATATGGTGTAGTGGTAAGCGGGAAAAAAATTCCAAATTGGGTGAAATTGCAAAAAAAAACGCTATTCCGCTACAGTTCTACAGGTTTCTTATTTACAACGTTCGATGTTCATTGAAACTGACCAGTTACTTTCATTCTACTGGTCAGTACGAATCCGGCGATACCTAATATGTATAGTTTTTCCTGCGTTTTGATAGTGATAAAATAATTATAAAGTTGGCCTTTTTTTTGTCATATTTTGTAATAACTTTTTGGTATTTATGTGTACGGAGCTGTATTGAGGATCATTTTTTGCGTGGGCGATCTGAAGTTTTTATTGATACAATTCTGGGGTGTGTATGGCTTTTTGATCACTTTTTATTAATTTTTTTTTAGAAAAAAAAGCGACAAAAAACAGCGAATCGCCATTTGGACGCTTTTTTCCGCCACACAATTCGCCGTTTTGGATTTTTTTTTTAATATTTTAAAAGTACGGGCGTTTTCGGTCACAGTGATACCCATGATGTCTATATTTATTGTTATTTTGGTATTTATTTTTTAATTATACGGAAAGGGCGGTGATTCGAACTTTTATATTTATTTTATTTTTTTATATATTTTTTAACATTTTTATAAATTTTTTGTGATTATTTTAAACCTCAAATATGAGCAAATAGATTGTGTTTTTTATTTTTTCTTTATGAGCAATGAGGGTCTTTAATTTTTTACTTAATGACCGAGTTTGCTCATTTCTTATCCTGGCCTGCCATCTAGTGGCCAGAATAAGAATTGTACTTTGAAAGCTGTAAACCTCATCAGCGAGGTTTACGGTTTCCGGATCGTGTACAGACACCCCGAATGGCCACACGCTTCCGGGTTTAGACGCAACTAGATGCCGTGATCACGTGCGAGCGGGCGCCATGTGTCCGCATCGCCCCAGGGCCATAAATGTACGGCGCTGGGAGTCTAAAGGTTAAAGTGTAACTGTCAATCTTTTTTATTTTTTGTAATGTGTAGGGGCAGTGACACTGACCAATTTTGAAATATACTTTAATTACTGAAATCGTACATTTATATTAGTAAAATAGTTCTAAAGTGGCCCATTTTGAGCCCTAGCAACGCTCCTCTGTCTTCTGTCAGTGTTGAGCAAGTCTTCAATGTTATGTAAACAAAAGACAGAAGAGCGTTGTTAAGGATCAAAATGGGTCACTTTAGACCTATTTTTCTAATAGAAATGTATGATTTCAGTAATTAAAAAATATTACAAAAATGGTCACCATCACTGCCCCAATACATTACAAAAATAAAAAAAGAATGACAATTACACTTTAACATTCCCCATATGTCTATTTCTTTTTTTTTTCAATATAATTTTTATTGAGACAATTAGCGGTACATTTGTACATACATTTTATAATAAAAGGAGTTGCAAATGATAAGTCTCACAATTTTATATTTTGAACAAGAACAAGAGATAAATAAAAGATAAATAATAAAGAAACATAAAGAAAAAAATATAGATCCTTCTTTTTAAGTATTATTCAAATCAGCAAATCAGAGAACTCATGTGCAGGTAGGGTTATACGTCTGACGAAGATAGCATGTGAGCTTGTGCACTGTCAAGTACAGAAACATACATTCTGAGAGGGAGACCAGAGGTCCCCGCTTAGCTTCCGTTTTACCCCCTGGGTGCCACGGCCTAACTAGTGTCTCATGAGATAGGTAAGTTGTTATATGTTATCCAATGTGACCACGATTTCTTAAAGATATGGTGGTGATTATTTTTAAGAGCCATCACTTTCTCATAAAGACAGGTTTTATTGATCCTGGAAGTAATGTCTGTTAACACAGGAATAATGGAGGTTTTCCATTGTTGAGTTAAAGCCAATTTAGCAGCTAGGCAAATATGAGCAATGATCATTCTGTGTTGGGGTGGGAATGAATTCAATCCAATGAACAGAATTGCCAGCGACGGTGTAGGTTGGGAAATGATTCCTGTTACAGAAGATATTAGAGAAAACACATCCCTCCAAAATCCTTGAATGAGATGACATGTCCACAGTATATGGAGCAAAGTACCTCGACCCCCGCAACCTCTCCAGCACTCTGCGGATACCCCCAGGAAGATGTGGCATAGTCGATCTGGGGAATAGTACCATCTAAGTATAGTTTTGATAGCTGATTCATAGTGTGACATACATTTAAAAAATCTAGAAATAGAGATAAACGCACTTGACCATTGGGAGATAGTGAATGTATCCTTCAGTTCTTTTTCCCAGGACAACAGTGGTGTGGTCTTAGTCACGATCCCCTTGTCATGTAAAGCAGCATATATGGGCCTAAGACCTTGTTTGTGTTTTGAGGTAGTATTCCAAAGCCGAAAGACCTCACTATTTGCCAAGGAAAGAAAGGGATCTGTACCATTTAGTAAATGTCTTATTTGCAGATATTTATACAGATCATGTTTTGGGAGATCAAATTGCTGCATTAGATTCAGGTAGGACTTAATAACTTGGTTGTGATAAAGCAAGTTTATTGAATTAAGCCCCTTCCCTTCCCACCCATATGTCTATTTCATGTTGACATCATTTTGGAAAATATCATTTTATTTATTTTAGGACATTAGAAGGCTTAGAACTTTCTTAGCATCTTTAAGAACATTTCCAAAACCCACTTTTTAAGGACCAGTTCAGTTATGAATTCACTTTGTGAGGCTTACATAATAGAAACCACATATAAATGGCCCCATTTTAGAAACTACACCCCATAAGATATTCAAAACTGATTTTTACAAACTTTGTTAACCCTTTAGGTGTTACACAAGAATTAAAGAAAAATGGAGAAGAAATTTCAAAATTTTTTCTTGGCAGAGTTTCCATTTGCAGTAAGCATTCAAGCATAGAGAAAAGAAGAGCGCACACAGCAAACTGTACAGGGGGAGCAGAATAACACACTACTCAACATGAGGCTCTAATGGCACAAGTGAGAAAGAGATACCTCATGGGCTGTAGAAGGAAAAATTAATCCAGGAATGAAGCTGTGCTGATACATAACAACAAGGGAAGTCAGCAGCATCCTAGTCACACAGAAGTCAACATTTATTATTGGGAGGCATATGTCTACATATGAAAATTATGTTACATTATTAGGGGGGGGTCTGAAAATAAATCAAGAAATATGAATAATGCTGGCAGAAGCTTATCACAACTGTTTTAAACTCAAGGTAGCTACAATCAGAGGCGTAGCTATAAGGGGTGCAGAGGTAGCAGTCACTACCGGGCCCAGGAGCCTGAGGGGGCCCAAAGACCCTTGTGCCATATAAGAAGACACACAAAACACTGAGGGAATGGGGGCCCAAGCTGAACTCTTGCACCAGGGCCCATGAGCCTTTAGCTACACCCCTGGCTACAATCATATGTAAAAATGTTTTTCTATGTCATATACTTTAATTACTGAAATTGTAAATTTGTATTAGAAAAATAGCTGTAAAGTGGCCCATTTTGAGCCTGAACAATGCTCCTCTCTGCCTTCTGTCTACATAACAAAGTCAGTGTTAGCAAGTGTCCACTGTAAATAGTAGACAGTGGAGCGTTGCTAAGACTCAAAATGGGCCACTTTAGAGCTATTTTTCTACTAGAAATGTACGATTTCAGTAATTAATGTACATTACAAAAATGGTCAGTATCACTGCCCCTACACATTACAAAAATAAAAAAAGAATGACAGTTACACTTTAAGGATTGCTTCGTGAATCCAATTCTCATCAGGGCCCATGGGGCTTTACAGTGGACCATCCCTGTGAAAGCTGACAATACAAGTCTTTTACTAGAGGGATGTATAACTTTATTGGGCTATTTGAAATCCATATATATATATATATAAGAATATGGATGATATGGCCTATGAGATACGTACTTGATTTGCATGGATGTACATAGGAGCTTGGAATTATTTCCACTGCTGGGCCGAAGAAACTTCAGACTGACACAGTGATTATGTATGAAATAATTCACACATTACATTAGCCGTACAATACATCATTTGTAAAATTATCCTTCGCTGTGTATATTTTTATGTTAGTAAAAGTGCAAGTTCATATGGTATTTAATTGGAATCATATCCTCAACAATTTAACATTTCAAAAGCTGTTAGGATGACAGATGGCACATTTTTTTATGACTACTACTATTACTGTCAAACAGTGGGCTTTTGATCTAGCCTGAAGGTTACATATGGGTCAGTCTTCCCGGGGTAGGGACAACTCGGTACAAAATACCTCCACTGGCTGGAGATCTATGGCGGTCTTGTCTACAGCTGTGCACGAAAGGACCCCTGAGGACATTTTCTATGTTCCTCCAATAACTGTGATGCTATAAACTCCAGGTAGTTTAGGATGTATTCTATTTTTTTCCCCTGAATAACGTGTATGTTTTCTATAACTTTACTTGGCTGTGAGAAAATGAAGCAAAAAAGAGCGGTAGGAACATATTTAAATGAACTTAGTTGAAGTATAATTCTATGTGTGTGAGTCTACTATAAGGGCTCATGCACGAACGTATTTTCTTTCTTTTCTGTCCGTTCCGGGTTTTTTTTAGGACGGTATACTGGACCATTCATTTCAATGGGTCCGCAAAAAAGTTAAAAAGGAAGTTACTCTGTGTGCATTCCATTTCCGTATGTCTGCTCCGCAAAGGAATAGAACCGATCCTAATATTGTCCGCATAACGGACAAGGATAGGACTGTTCTATTAGGGCCAGCCGTTCCATTCCACAAAATACACAATGCACACGGATGTCATCCGTATTTTTTGTGACCGCAAAATACATACAGTCATGTGCATGAGCACTTAAGCCTCATTCACACGTCAGTGTTTCACGGATGTGTGCTGTACATGTTCCCCACGGACAGCACACGTCCCCATTCATTTGAATGTGTGTGTTCAGACATCAGTGTTTCATCACGGTCCATGGTTCAGTTTTTTTTTAGCACGGACGCATGTAATATCTTGATCTGTGTTCCCGGCTCCCTCACGCCCATTATAGTCTATGGGTCCGTGAAAACCACGGATGCAACACGGATGCCATCCGTGTTGCATCCGTGTTTCACGGATCATTAAGAAGAGATGCTTCGAAAATTATTTTTCAGCTGTTCAGTGTCAGTGAAACACGGATGGCAAAACACGGACCCACGGACCCAACACAGATACTTCACGGACAGCTTTACGGATGCCTCACTGACCACCTGCTCACGGATTTGAGCACGGACACGGACGTGTGAATGAGACTTTAGTGTTTGGCCTCATTTATACAGGTTTTTACCCCCTGGATAAAAAATAAGAGTTTTGAACATAACCACAACAAGCAGAGATCTTGAAATTGGAAGCATATCATAAAGCTGCTGTCATTTTTGCGTATGTATAGGGATAGGGAACATTTTTCTAATATACTTTATTTAGGGAAATCGTTTATTTATAGTAGAAAACTAGGGCTGAAATGTCCCTTAGCAGTCATCTTTTCAAAGCCATTGCAAAGGGACATCCGCCATCCTAACAGCGCAGTGCTGACTAGGAAGATGGGCTGGGCCCTTGCTGCTCCCTAATATATGGGGACGATAAAGCTATAACTAGTTAATAAATATCTAAACTTCGTACCCTTAGTGCTCTGTGTGTCTTCTTATGCAGCACAAGGGTCTTTTGGCCCCCTCAGGCTCCTGGGCCCAGTAGCGACTACTACCTCTGCACCCCTATAGCTACGCCCCTGCCTGGTGCAGTGTATAATGAACCAACCGACGGGAACAATGTTTATGTGAGCGGTAAGCACTCACTACAGGCAATGCAGGGAGGTATGGGAAGTTGTTACATAGTATATAACTGTCCCTATATACTGTATAACAGCTTCCTCCTGCCTTCCTGCATTGCCTGTAGTGAGCGCTTACCGCTCACACATAAGAAGACACCAGTATTAATATAATGGTTCACTGTATGTCATAATACAGACTGCGAAAACCAGACCCCAGAATTATTACAAACCTCCGAACAGACCCCAAAATTAATAAAACTCCAGATTAGACTCCAAATTTATACATGCCCCAAATTGATAGACCCAAGATCAGACACCAAATATCTAGAGACCTCAGGATCAGACTCCTAATTTATGTATTTCCCTATAAACTCCACCCCACCTCTCCATCCCTTAAATGCAGACTTTATATCAGACCCCAAATTCATGCGACCCCCCCGATAACCTTTATACCTTAAATGCAGTCCTCAGATCAGAACCCAAATTCATGGGCCTCCTATAACCTCCATCTGTAGTACCTCAGACCGTATTGGAAAAAATATTTTTATATTTTAATAGTACGGGCGTTTTCGGACACGGTAATGCCCATGATGTTTACATTTTTTATTATTTGTATATACAGTGCCTTTCGAAAGTATTCGGCCCCATGGAACTTTTCAACCTTTTGCCACATTTCAAGCTTCAAACTAAAAGATATAACATTTTACATTTTTGGTGAAGAATCAACAACAAGTGGGTCACAATTGTGAAGTGGAACGAAATTTATTGGATCATTTAAACTTTTTTTGTAATAATAAAACTGAAAAGTTGGGCGTGCAAAATTATTCGGCCCATTTACTTTGAGTTCAGAAAACTCACTCCAGAAGTTCATTGAGGATCTCTGAATGATCCAATGTTGTCCTAAATGACTGATGAAGATAAATAGAATCCACCTGTGTGTAATCAAGTCTCCGTATAAATGCACCTGCTCTGTGATAGTCTCAGGGTTCTGCATCATGAAGACCAAGGAACACACCAGGCAGGTCCGTGATACTGTTGTGGAGAAGTTTAAAGCCGGATTTGGATACCAGAAGATTTCCCAAGCTTTAAACATCCCAAGGAGCACTGTGCAAGCAATCATATTGAAATGGAAGGAGTATCAGACCACTGCAAATCTACCAAGACCCGGCCGTCCCTCTAAACTTTCATCTCAAACAAGGAGAAGACTGATCAGAGATGCAGCCAAGAGGCCCATGATCACTCCGGATGAACTGCAGAGATCTACAGCTGAGGTGGGAGAGTCTGTCCATAGGACAGCAATCAGCCGAACACTTCACAAATCTGGCCTTTATGGGAGAGTGGCAAAAAGACATTTCTCAAAATATATCCATAAAAAGTCTTGTTTACAGTTTGCCACAAGCCACCTGGGAGACACCAAACATATGGAAGAAGGTGCTCTGGTCAGATGTTCAAGAGTTCAAAATCGAAATTTTTGGAAACAATGCAAAATGATATGTTTGCCGTAAAAGCAACACAGCTCATCACCCTGAACACACCATCTCCACTGTCAAACATGGTGGTGGCAGCATCATGGTTTGGGCCTGCTTTTCATCAGCAGGGACAGGGAAGATGGTTAAAATTGATGGGAAGATGGATGGAGCCAAATACAGGACCATTCTGGATGAAAACCTGTTGGAGTCTGCAAAAGACCTGAGACTAGGACAGAGATTTATCTTCCAACAAGACAATGATCCCAAACATAAAGCAAAATCTACAATGGAATGGTTCAAAAATAAAGGTATCCAGGTCTTAGAATGGCCAAGTCACAGTCCAGACCTGAATCCAATTGAGAATATGTGGAAAGAGCTGAAAACTGCTGTTCACAAACGCTCTCCATCCAACCTCAAAGAGCTCGAGCTGTTTTGCAAGGAAGAATGGGCAAGAATTTCAGTCTCTAGATATGTAAAACTGATAGAGACTAGAGATGAGCGAAGCGATTCGTCGATTCGTTGATTCGTATCGAATCTTGGGATTTTTCAGCTGCGAATATTAGGTGATTCGCTTCACTTTTGTACGCATCGCTACGTAGTTTGTCCGCTAAATTATACGCTATTCTACGTATAATTTAGTTACTCTATACGCCCTTGCGCAGACTCCTCCCTGGTAGTTACTCTACACGCTGTTGCGTACGAATTCTATTCAGCAATGCAGACTCCTCCCTGGTAGTTCCGCCCACTTCTCCTGTGTGCGAGGAAGACGTGGCAAGTCAGCAGAGTAAGATGGCGGCGAGACAGCAAGGTCCTGACTGGGGAAGCATGTTGTGGGCAGACGACCCCTATGAGGAGAAGGAACCGGAGGAGATCTATCTCTCACAACTCAACAGAAAGTCGGATGAGGTGCCCGCTGAGGTGGTGACTCCACTGGCTGACACGACGGAGGCGGCAGTAGTTCCCGCTCCGCCGTGCAAGGACTACTCCTTACGCCAGAATTTGATGGTCCCTGAGGCTGTCACCCGGAACGCCCAGACCCTCTGGGAATATAAAAAGCTGGTGGAGGAGTGGGTGGTGCAAGTTTTGGAGAACCCACGGTCCGGTGACCCTAAGCTGGAGCGCCGAAGGGGAACCGTTATTTGGTTCAACGTGGAGCGGGGAGTTGGTTTCATTGGCGATGAGGAGACGGCGGAGGAATTATATGTTAACCACCGTTCGGTTAAGCTGCTGTATCTTCCGCCCGTACGCCACAATCTCCATGCAGGAGATTACGTGGAGTATACCCCCATGAAGAGCCTCCAAGGCCCCTTTGCTACTGGGGTGAAAATCTTAAAGCGACCACCTACTCCTGCAGCGCCCCCGGAAGACTGGAGTGAGGAGGCCCAGGCCGCAGAAGAGGCTTGTGACCTTGAGACCTTGAGATTTGAAGAGAAATCCCAAGGTCAGGATCAGCCTGAACTCCTGATTCCTGATTTGCCGCCACCACCACCGATACCACCAATCCTTCATGTGGGACAGATGACCACGAACACTTTCGTTTACCATCCAACTGTGGTACAGTACCACTACCAACTGCCATGCCCATGGCAGTTGCAGGCCGCACAGTCCGCCGCTCGTGGAAGACCGTTACCATTACCATTACAGCCGGAGATTCTGTCACCTGGTATGCTGGCAGGAGGATCTGGCCACTACAGAGTGATGGGCAGGGCCAAAGTTACCACTGCCTTTGCCAGTGTGACAGCCCAGTCACCAAGAAGACCATCCTTGAGAGGTCGGCGGGGGTCTGCTGCCGCAGCCAGGGCCGCTTTCATGATGAGGCAGGAGCGCCCTCTCATGTCCTTTAGCTCCAGCAGCAGTGAGGAGGAACTGCTGGCCTTTAAGTAATTCCAGCAGTTTTTTTGGGAGCCACAACATGGACTTATCCTGAAGGGTGGGCACTAGTTGGCCCTTGTTTTTAGTTTTGTTGCCCCGCGTTTGTCCTCACCCAGATGGCCATGGATTGTTAGGACTCCCCCCATCAAAAAAATGCTTTTTTATCCAAGTTGCGCATACGTGCGCCTCATCCCTTTTTCCCCCCTTTTCAGGTTATTTGGGGAGCCCCTCGAAAGAGGGTTTTTTAAAGGGAACCTTTGCTGCAATTTTTTTTACCCATTTGGATTACAATTTTGCCTATGTGGATTACAAATTGCGACTCTGCTCCAGTTCTATAACAAGCGTCAGAAGAAAAGAGACTTGTCTGTGAGCATACTAGGTAGGTGATATTTAAAATGTTTATATTATACTTATAATAATGTATTTGCACTATTTACCATATATATGTCTCGAATATTCGCTCTGCCTCTGAGGAGTGCACGCCGCGGCCTCTCCTCGTACGTGCCTGCGTATTACGTAATCGCTTAGACAATAGTACGCTGAGATTCGTAAGCTATTTGTACGCTCATGCGTACATCTTCTAAGAATTTGCTTACATTTTGTAAATGAGCGATCGTTATTATTGAGCGAATGTTCGCTAATAGCACATAATAACGTATATTTTGTACGCAAATACAACGAATACACGAATTTTAGGAAAAGTTCGGCGAATGTTCGGCGAATAATTTTTTCAATGATTCGCTCATCTCTAATAAAGACATACTCCAAGCGACTTGCAGCTGTAATCGCAGCAAAATGTGGCGCAACAAAGTATTAATGCAAGGGGGCCTGAATAATTTTGCACGCCCCACTTTTCAGTTTTATTATTACAAAAAAAGTTTAAATGATCCAATAAATTTCGTTCCACTTCACAATTGTGACCCACTTGTTGTTGATTCTTCACCAAAAATTTAAAATGTTATATCTTTTTGTTTGAAGCCTGAAATGTGGCAAAAGGTTGAAAAGTTACAGGGGGCCAAATACTTTCGCAAGGCATATATATATATATATATATATATATATATATGCGTGTGTCAGGCTGGGGGCACATGGGGGCAATATGCATACATTCTTTCAAACGGAGTGTTATGTGTTAACTATGTATTTTTAGGGGGCTATTTTAAGGGATGCAGTTCATTATATTATTTATTTCAGGGGCGCAGTGCAATTTATTATTTATTTCAGTGGCACAGTCATTGTATTATGCATTTATGCATTATGTGTTATACAATGACAGTATATATAGTGACATGACATATAGTATATGTGTAGGAAATGGATGGAGTGGCTGGTGGGCCTGGTGTGAGTGAGCGATCTTGACTAGCCACATGAATGGGGTTTGCTTAGGAGGAAGGGTGCAAAGAAGTATGTGCAGGGCCAGGAGCGTAGCTAAAGGCTCATGGGCCCTGGTGCAAGAGTTCAGCTTGGGCCCCCTTCCCTCAGTAATTTGTGTGTCTTCTTATGCGGCACAAGGGTCTTTGGGCCCCCTTAGGCTCCTGGGCCCGGTAGCGACTGCTACCTCTGCACCCCCTATAGCTACGCCCCTGTGCAGGGCGTCCCCATAAAAAAAATTGCTGTGGGGCCCAGTCAGTTCGAGCTACGCTCCTTTGTTTATCCTTAGATATATATGTCATTGTCACTCTGACATTATTTACTATTGCTGTAATTTTGAGCTTAAAGGGATTATCCAAGACCTATAATGCCCCCCAAAATGCCCGGGTCCCTCATACTGGTTATACTTACCCTGATCCCTGGAACTAGCGTCGCTTGTCGCTTCTGATTCCTGCATGGACGCCACTGCATCTCCCTGTCGAGCTGATCAAAATATCCGGTGACTGGGGGGAGGGAAGAGACATAGCCAATAGCAGGCTGCGATGGGGACGAGCAACTCTGCCATCATGGGTGACCCTAGAGAGGCTCGTTCCCATAGCGGCCTGCTAATGGCTACAACGCAAAAAAGAGTGTCATATACCAATTTGCAGGCCAATTGGAGGACTTTTAATTTGGTTTAAGTCAACTTGGATAATGATCAAATGTTTTGACAGATTCAGCAAATCAAGCACATTATGAAATTCATGAAATTCGCTCATGTCTACTGCATATCATTATCTGCCAATGTTGGCTGTCATGGCAGACCCAGAGTACGAACTGTGTTCTTACACTCATGCTTCATTTGCTTCATCGACTTCCTTTTGAAATCGGAGGAACCTCTGCTCTATTCCATCCTTGACAAGTTTTTTTATTTTTTGAAGATCAGGATTCCTCAGACTTGTAATGTGACTCTTGATAGCGGGATAGCAGATTACATTCCCCTATAAAAACTGTTCCGAGGAACTTGGCCACAGAATTGTTATTGCATGTCTGCAGGTGTTTAGTAATTGGATTAATACAAAGCAGAAGAATGTCTGCCGCCCCGGCAGTGAGCAGCGCTGAGGAAAGACAAATTCATCTCTGACAATAACCTGGAATGGACGATGACAGCCCTGTTCACACACACAAAGTCACATCTAAGCCTGGGAGTTTAAAATGAACCGCTGTGAGCAATCACCTTTCAAAGAAGAGTTTATCTCAAGTTATAGCTGCAGCCTGAAATGAAACAAGAGGCCGAGTGAAAAAGAACTCTTTTTTTCTTAATCCTGGTCCAAAAGCAAAAACTGATACGGTATGAATCATCCACGCTGGCTCATCAGATGATTGCTGAGAGCATAAAAGGAGAAAAGCTGAAGAGACCTCTGTGCCTTGACGTCCCATTCTTTGGTCACTCCAAGTCTTCCAGATATGGTACAATTTACCAGGCTGAACCTGCAGCCCTCCAGATGTTGTAAAACTACAACTCCCACCATGCCCTACTGTAGGCTGGGTATGCTGGGAGTTGTAGTTTTGCAACAGCTGGAGAGCCGCAGGTTGGGAAGCCCTGCAATATACCATCAATACCTGATTATATAATATATATAAAGACATATATGTATATATTTACAATAGGATCCTACCAATGTCCTCTTCCATTGATGCCACTCTTATCCATATACTATTGTTGATGTTGCTAAAGACCTTTAAGGGGAATTAGCAGATCATTATCATGTCATATATATTCTTTTTTAATCATTTTAAACCAGTAATTTTCTCTAATTAGTTTTTTTCTGATCTTAGAGTTTTATTTTCTACACGATTGTGGGGAGGGCCATCTTGTCTGAACTTTTGCTTTGAAAATCAGAGATCTGAGTTTTAAGAGCTGTAGTTGAGCAGGTAGCCTAATTACCGCTTGAGTTACCCAGGAGATAGGAGCTCTATTCCCATTCTTTCTTGAAGCTTACAGCATCTTTTGTGTGGACATGAAGTCACTTTCTCTATTCATTTCTAGCAGACACCTTAGCCTATAGGAAATGAATAGCTAAAGTGAGCTTTCACTCCTGCCTCTCTAGTGTGTGGCCCAGAGGCTATCTTGGCTAACAATCTCTGGATGGTGCCATCTTTGAATCCAGTTCACCAGAAGTCATTTGCAAGCCTAACTTTTTGGAAAGTTGTCTGGTTATCTTAACCAAAGAATATATAGCTGCTTTCAAAATTTATGGTGTAAAACATGGAGGAAACCTTAGACTCTGCAAGCTGGTTGTTGTGGCAGAAGGTATGGAACCACCGTGTCAACTAACAGTTTTGGCTATGGGATACTTCTAAGGACATTATCCTGCCAGTCCCCAGGTATTCACCCTTTAACCTCTGTACAGGAATCTGGACTTCACTGCAGGGGAACCACCAGGCTGCTACATCCTGGAGTATTCTCTGTATGATGAACAGCTGAGCCACAGGGGTAAGGCAAAATCGTACTCAGGGAGAGGCCAAGGTCAGAGTAGGCAGAGTACAAGCAGCATGATAAATGGTCTGAGGTAAAGGTGGGCAGTGATTGGTTAATACAGAGGTCAGGCATAGGTCAGCTCAGGCAGCATAAGGTCATAATCCAGGAAATGGGCAGAAAGTCGGTACATGGCCAGACAACAAAACAGACACGTTTGCAGGATACTAGCATGATCGGAAACCTACTGCCCAGGCATCCTCCCACAGGGGAAGGTGCCTAATGTACCCCAAGGTAGCCAGCCATAGGCTGGAGCAGATTAGGGTGCATGTGCTGGCTGTTTGAAAGCTGGACTGATAGTGCTCATTGCTTTTCTGCAGTTAAAGTGAATGCTTCCATGTAGAGAAACACACCAAATAAAGAAAACCTGCAGCACTCAATAATTGTCATTGTGGCAAGAAAGTGTAAAAAGTTGGCCTAGGCATACTGTATGTTCATATCTGTATTGGAAGCTGTGGTGCAGATTTCAGCAAATTGGTTTAATGGAAAGGAAAACACTGCTGCATCAAAATGAAGGAAATCATGACCAAACTCAACAAACCCCATTATAGGTCAAAGAAGGCAATACATTGCTGTGGTATACAGTGTATTGGTTTAGTTTCTTTATAAATAGTAATGAGTAGGGTTGAGCGAACCCGAACCGCAAAGTTCGGGTTCGTACCGAACTTTGCGAGTTCAGGTACCCAGACCCGAACCTGGACTTTTTCACAAAAGTTCGGGTTCGAGTTTGGTGTTCGGGTAATTTTATTTTCCGTTATAACATGGTTATACCGGAAAATAATAGCATTCTTAAGGCAGAATGCTAAATAAAGTGACCCTCTAGGGGTTAAAAATAATGAGAAAAAAACTCACCTTGTCCACTTGATCGCGCAGCCAGTGTCTTCCTTCTTCTTCTTCTTCTTCTTTCAGGACCTGCAAAAGGACCTGCAGTGACGCCACCGCACTCACCACGTGGTAAGCGCGATGACGTCATCGCAGGTCAGGTCCTGAACCCGAACTTTGACCTGAAGTTCGGCCGAACCTGGTGAACCCGAGCTTCCTTGGGTTCGCTCATCCCTAGTGATGAGCCAATTTATCAATAGTTCGATTCAGCTGCTTCACTGAATTTCATAAAGAAATTTGCTCCATGACGAATTATTTCACCATGAAGAGCATTTCTTTGTAATTAGAGGGTGCAATGATAAGGAAGGGCATTTGCACCGTGCCCCGTCATTGAACCCCTCTGATGCCATGTTCATCGCTAATCGTGGCATCTGAGATGAAGATTGAGGGCTTTCAGGGTTTAATCTACTGAAAAAAATTAAAAATACCACTTGATTGCGTAGAGGCTGTTGCGGCCATCTTGATTGAAGACACCCCGTGAAATGTCGCATGGTGAACTGATGACATCATTACACCAGCCACTTTAGTGATGTCAAACATCATCGGGTGCAAGATTTTGTGCAGGATCTTTAATCAAGATGATAGTGGCGGCCTCTTCGGGTGCAAATGGATGAGTATGGTGAGTATGACCCCCAAATTCAGCTTTGCGGCAAATCAAATTTTCCCTGAAATTTAGATCAAGGTCCACTTCGGGTACTTTGATTCACTCAACCCTAGTTATAAATGGAAACCATGACTCAAGTGTGACCAGAGTCAAAGTTCCAACTGAGTTAATGGTTCAAATCTGCATCAAAATTCGCATGTCATAAATAAAGGTTTTTGGATAATTTGTCTGTGAATTTTTCCAGGTAAAATTCTGCAAATTAAAAATGTACGTTTTTTTTAAATGCTAATTTTAATTCAGTTGCATCCCCCATATGATGGCTCAAGCACTGAGTAACACATGAGCCTTGACCCAAAAGAGGAAGAAGAAGCAGAGGTCTCCAGTGAAGACCTACAAAGGTTTGTGTAAATGAAATGCGTTCCTCAAGGCTCCATTTCTAAACTTGCACATTCCACAGGTATGGATGAACATGATGTTAGGGCAGTTACTGTATAGCACAATGTGATCCCTGAGGTCATCGCTATCCAGTATGGGAAAGAATTCAAAGAAATTCACGATTCTGTAACTCAGCATACTATTTACTCTTTTATTCCATGAGCCACAGAACACCTGCACTCTATAAAATATCTCTTCCCAATATGAATTGATTAAATGTGCAATAAATCTGTAAATTTATTATCTTACAAAATTTGGACTTCGTGCTCTGTAGAGTCACCGTGTTGTAATTTCCTGTGGAAGAATATTCTGGAAGTTACTATGTCGGTTATGACTAAATTTCCTGTTGAGAGGCTTTTCAAAGTACTTTACAGACTTTCAAACATCAACACGGATCTGCTTGTGGTAGATTGTCTGCATTGGCCCAGAGTAAGGAAATGCTGTGTCTTTCTTGAAAGAAGCCCAAATTTGCTGAGATTTACTACTCTATTTACCAAACATGAGTGTGACTGGGTAATGGAGGAACTTTGATTCATACTGGCACAATCCAAACAATAGTCTTCAGAACATTTTTTTTAGATTGAGATCCAAGTCAGATCTTTTGATTGAGCCCAAATCCAAAATATATTTTCAGAAATGTGTTAGAAGTAATAGCACTAAAACCAGTATCTTACCAGTGATTCTTCTACAGCCACATTTCACCTGCCATTTGCCCTCCTGGCCACTGGGAGCATTAGCTTTTCTTCAGCTTAATCCCAAGTAGCTTTATAAGAAATTTGTGGAGAAGACAACTGGGCTCAGCTCTAAGCAAAAATAAAAATTCTGAAAACATTATGAAATATTCATATCAATTTATCACATTTTTATCTCTATACCAGGCAATCCAAAAGATAAAATGCCTGGAAACTGAATTTACGAACATTGAGCAGCTTACAGGGCATAAGCAGATTTGTACCTATGAAACTGGCTGACCTGTTACATGTGCACTTGGCAGCTGAAGGCATCCGTGTTGGTCCCATGTTCATATGTGCCCACTTTGCTGAGAATGATGATGTTTTAATATATGCAAATGAGCCTCTAGGAGAAACCTGGGTGTCGTTGTTACACTTAGAGGCTCAGCAGTATTTAAATTTTCACCTCAGGCAACAGAAAGGCTCGGTGCACCACTAATGGTAATGAAGGCTCTGGAGAAGTTTAAGAAGGCAATCTTCTATATTCTTCCTCTGCTCCACAGAAGACAGTACTCTTTGTATCACATGATCATCATATGACCGGGTCTTCTACTTTAACCTGCGGTTTATAGGCAAATTGGAAGTGGTCAACACCTGGGCCACTGTTGACTTAAGAGATTCTCAGAAGTAATCTTTCAAACACTTTCATGAGCTGTGATGTAAGTGCCACCAAACTGTATTCCATGGGACTTACAGGTCTGGCTACCTTCAGGAGGGGGGAAATGCATGATGTCTACCATAAGGGTGGTACAGTCATAGTCCCCAGGCTCCAATTATATAGAAATGATCTCTCTACATGACTCAGCTTCAAACTTTTATACCAGTTAAGGTGATCCTACATCTTAGCTTAACGTTGGCTGAACCCAGTGATGCTGGTGGGACCAAATGATTATAAAATTTTTAATGTCAGTATTCTGGCAGATGTCAAAGGAGATAAGGATCAGGCAGTTGGATTTTAGAATGTGAGATCCTTTTGTTCTTAGGGGAGAAAACCCACCCATTTCCAGAGTTGTCTGGCATTGGCTCATTCCACTCTCTCCATCCATTCAGAACATATGCACACTAGACCTGGCTGAGCATCTGTATATAAGGGTGTCCAATGGAATAGCTGTTGGCTGGGACAGCTAAAGTGTATGGCCAGCTTAAGAGTTTGTTGATGTCAGGCAGGAGTATTAGTTCCCTTCACCAATAAAAAAAAGAACCCCTTATGGGTAAAATAGAAACAAGGAAAGCTATTTCAACATCTTCATATTTAGTGTCCACTCGTCTGATAATACATACATCATTTAGACATACACTGTAGGTCCACCTTTATTATTCTGCTTCTGCAGTGACCAGGATGCAAGGTCGTGTGTGAGTGTGGGTGGCCAGATTGTAGTAGTAATAATTATATTCACGGTTCTGATACTACCTGGGCCGGCATGCCGTGATGGGAAGAGCACACCTGTTTCTCCCTTCAGGACACACCCCAGTTCTGGGATACTTCTGCCTGATGACGGCTGACCTTGGTGGTGGTGGTTTTGATATGCAAAACAAGGTCCTGGTTGTCATGGCGCCAGCACTTTTCAGTGCAATAGTAGTGCAGGAAGCACTGATGAGGCAGGGGTGCAGCACAACACTTCTTTTACTAAAGAATTCAAATGCAAACAGATAACAGGAGAAAGTATTCTTTCTTAGTCTATACTTCACTAGCTAACTGACATAAGCATACAGATTCCAGACATAGGATGCATATCTTAGACCATGGATGCTCAACCTGCAGCCCTCCAGCTGTTGTAAAACTACAACTCCCACCATGCCAGGCTGTAGGCTGATAGCTGTAGGCTGTCTGGGCATGCTGGGAGTTGTAGTTTTGCAAGAGCTGGAGGGCCGCATGTTGGGCATCTCTGTCTTAGATAATACAATGCAATCAGAGGGCAGTCCCATCAATGGCAGGCAAACTATTCTGCACCTTTTTTGAACCGGTTGCTGCACTTACAATACACTTCCACTTGACATGTGGAGATTCTCACAGGTGATCAAGCTGCTTAAATGCGTATCCCATATCTCAGCACTGGAAGCATCTCCTAGACATGTTATATAGAGGCTATGAGTCCTTTTTAGTAAGTTCTCTCAAACAGACTTCCTCTACACTTCTAATTTTACCTTGGCTGCCTTTTGTAGATGTTCCAGCCCTGTCCTGTGTGGTGCTGGGTCCAGGGTGAGCTTGATAGTACAAATGTGCTTCCTTCTGCTAGCCCTAGCTAAGCTAGACTAGAACTGGCCGGAATGTTTTATTCTCCTCTATTTATATAGAGGGTGACACCAGCCCCATCTAGAAGTGGCTATAAATATGGCCTGCTATCATATGCACATACATACGTAGGTATTACATATTAAAGCATATATATTTTGTTAACCGTTTGTAGTACACAGTGACTCTTGGAGCAGGATACTTCACTTACACATACATTTAGTTAGAAATAATGATGTTACATAGCAAGCTTTCGAAACAAATTTGTTCTCTTCGTCAGGCGAATTATTCTGATCCGGAGTTAATTGCCATGTATCACACAAAACGAACTTATCTAATGTAAGAAGAGAAGATGCAAAACTGGCTTCCATGTAACTTTCTTTTACACCAGTTTTGTCCTGTTGGGGGCAGAAACTGGACAGAAACTTAAATCAAGTATAAGGTCCCATCGCTACACAATTAAAAAGAAAAAGGTACATTTTCCTGTGTCTAAGCATTTTTGTAGCCCAGGACACAATGAAGAACACATGAAAGTTCTCATATTAACCCTTGCACTCCCAGCGACATACATGTATGGCGCTGAAAGCAGGGAAATAAATCCCAGCGCCGTACTGCTACGGCGCTCTGATCGGGCGGGCGCAGGAGCTGCGCTCGCCCGATCAGCTGCAGGGGTCCGGCAGTGGCCGATAGCCAGACCCCTGCTGTATGCACCAGTATCGGTGAAAACACAGATGCCGGTGCATTAACCCTTGCACTGCTACGGTCAGCGCTGACCGCGTCATTTGCGATGTCTGTGGTGTGAGTGAGAGCCCATTGGGTCCCCGCGCTGCTGTGACGGGGACCCGATGGCAGGGAAGGCTGTACACTGTGTAATACACTTAAAGTCATGGCCAAAAGTTTTGAGAATGATACAAATATTAATTTTTACAAAGTCTACTGCTTCAGTTTTTATAATGGCAATTTGCATATACTCCAGAATGTTATAAAGAGTGATCAGCTTAACAGCAATTACTTGCAAAGTCAATATTTGCCTAGAAAATGAACTTTATCCCCCAAAACACATTTCAACATCATTGCAGCCCTGCCTTAAAAGGACCAGCTAACATCGTTTCAGTGATTGCTCCATTAACACAGGTGTGGGTGTTGATGAGGACAGGGCTGGAGATCAATCTGTCATGATTAAGTAAGAATGACACCACTGGACACTTTAAAAGGAGGCTGGTGCTTGGCATCATTGTTTCTCTTCTGTTAACCATGGTTATCTCTAAAGAAACACGTGCAGTCATCATTGCACTGCACAAAAATGGCCTAACAGGGAAGAGTATCGCAGCTAGAAAGATTGCACCTCAGTCAACAATCTATCGCATAATCAAGAACTTCATGGAGAGAGGTTCCATTGTTGCCAAAAAGGCTCCAGGGCGCCCAAGAAAGACCAGCAAGCGCCAGGACCGTCTCTTAAAAGTGTTTCAGCTGTGGGATCGGGCTACCAGCAGTGCAGAGCTTGCTCAGGAATGGCAGCAGGCAGGTGTGAGTGCATCTGCACGCACTGTGAGGTGGAGACTCTTGGAGCAAGGCCTGGTCTCAAGGAGGGCAGCAAAGAAGCCACTTCTCTCCAGAAAAAACATCAGGGACAGACTGATATTCTGCAAAAGGTACAGGGAGTGGACTGCTGAGGACTGGGGTAAAGTCATTTTCTCTGATGAATCCCCTTTTCGATTGTTTGGGACATCTGGAAAACAGCTTATTCGGAGAAGACGAGGTGAGCGCTACCACCAGTCTTGTCTCATGCCAACTGTAAAGCATCCTGAAACCATTCATGTATGGGGTTGCTTCTCTGCCAAGGGAATCGGCTCTCTCACAGTCTTGCCTAAAAACACAGCCATGAATAAAGAATGGTACCAGAATGTCCTCCGAGAGCAACTTCTCCCAACCGTCCAAGAGCAGTTTGGCGATCAACAATGCCTTTTCCAGCATGATGGAGCACCTTGCCATAAAGCAAAGGTGATAACTAAATGGCTCAGGGAACAAAACATAGAGATTTTGGGTCCATGGCCTGGAAACTCCCCAGATCTTAATCCCATTGAGAACTTGTGGTCAATCATCAAGAGACGGGTGGACAAACAAAAACCTACAAATTCTGACAAAATGCAAGCATTGATTGTGCAAGAATGGACTGCTATCAGTCAGGATTTGGTCCAGAAGTTGATTGAGAGCATGTCAGGGAGAATTGCAGAGGTCCTGAAGAAGAAGGGTCAACACTGCAAATATTGACTTGCTGCATTAACTCATTCTAACCGTCAATATAAGCTTTTGTTACTCATAATATGATTGCAATTATATTTCTGTATGTGATAAAAACATCTGACAAACACACATAAAAACCAGAGGGCAGCAGATCATGTGAAAATAGAAGATTTGTGTCATTCTCAAAACTTTTGGCCATGACTGTACAGCCAATGCATTACAATACAGAAGTATTGTAATGCATTGTGCAGGGGATCAGACACCCAAAAGTTGAAGTCCCTGACTGGGACAAAATATAAAGTAAAAAAAGAAGTAAAAAAAAAAAGTTTTACAAAAAAAAATTAAAGCTTCAAGTAAAAAAAAAAAAAAAAGCGTCATTTTTGCAAAATAAAGTTAAAAAAAATTGTAAAAAATAGTTATCGCCGCGTCCGTATCAACCGGCTCTATAAAAATATCACATGACCCACCCCGCTAGGTATACGCCGTAAAAAATAAAAGATAAAAACAGTGGTACCAATCAAACCGACATCTCGTCCCGCAAAAAATGAGACCCTACCTAAGACAATCGCCCAAAAAATAAAAAAAATATGGCTCTCAAAAAAAAGATTTTATTCTGTTCAAAAATGCATCTAATGTGTAAAACTTAACAAAAACAAAAAATGTTAGACATATTGGGTATCACCGCGTCCGTAACAACCTGCTCTATAACAATATTACATGAGATAGGCTCCCAGGTGAATGCTGTAAAAAAATTGAAAAAAAAAAAACTATGCCAAAACAGCCATTTTTTTCCCTCTTGCCTCACAAAAAGTTTAATAGCAGGCGATCAAAAAGGCGTACCCCAAAATGGTACCAATTTAAACCGCCATCTCCTCCTGCAAAAATTTGACCCTACCTAAGACAATCTCCCAAAAAATAAAAAAAATATGGCTCTCAGAAAATGGCAACACAAAAAAAGATTTTATTCTGTTCAAAAATGCATCCAATGTGTAAAACTTAATTAAAATAAAAATGTTATTGGGTATCACCGCGTCTGTAACAACCTGCTCTATAAAAATATCACATGATTTGCCCCTTCGGGTGAATGCTGTAAAAAATATTTTTAAAAAACTATGTCAAAACAGCTATTTTTTTCACCTTGACTCACAAAAGTTGTAATACCAAGCGATCAAAAAGTCTTATGTACCCCAAAATGGTACCAATGAAAACGTCACCTCATTGCGCAAAAAATGAGCCCTAACATAAGACAATAACTCAAAAAAAAAAATCAATGGCTCCTGCAAACCAATCTATCAAAATCTGTGCTGCAAAATCCATATGGCACTCCTTCTGTTCTGAGTCCTGCCATGTGCCCCCACAGCAGTTTACCACCACATATGGGGTGTTGCCATATTCAGGAGAAAATGGATAACAAATTATGAGGTGCTTTTCTCCTGTTACCCCTTGTGAAAATGAAAAATTTGGGGCTAAAGCAACATTTTATTGGAAGAAATGAAACTTTTCATTTTCACAGCCAAGTGTTTCCAAATTCCGTAAAACGCTTAGGAGCTCAAAGTGCTCAGTACACCCCTTAATATATTCTTTGAAGGGTATAGTTTCCAAAATGAGGTCACTTTTTGAGGGTTTCCACTGTAGGGGTACGTCATGGTCTCTCAATTACAAAATGGTGCCTAAAAACCATTCTAGCAAAATCTGCCTCCAAAATCCGCATGGCAATCCTTTCCTTCTGACCACTGCCACAAACCCATAGAGACGTTTACCACCACATATGGGGTATTTCTGTAAACTGCAGAATCAGAGTAATGTATATTAAGGCTTAGTTTGCTGTTAACCCTTGCTGTGTTGAAAGAAAAAAATTATTAACGTGAATAATCTACCAAAAAATTGAAATTTTGAAATTCCACCTCCATTTTCCTTTAATTCTTGTGGAACACCTCAAGGGTTAACAAAGTTTGTAACATCATTTTTTTCTAATTTGAGGGGTGTAGTTTCTAAAATGGGGTCATTTATGGGGGTTTCCATTAGGTAAGCCTCACAAAATCACTTTATAACTGAATTGGTGCTCAAAAAAATGGTTTGGGAAATTTTGTTGAAAATTAGAAAAATTGCTTCTAAACTTCTAAGCCCTCTAACTAACCTAAAAAAATAAAATGACATTTACAAAATGATGCCAACATAAAGTAGACATATGGGGAATGTTAAGTAACAAATATTTTATGAGGTATCACTTTCTGTTTTAAAAGCAGAGAAATTGAAATTTTGAAAATTTAAAATTTTTCTAAATTTTTGGTAAATTTGGGATTTTTTCATAAATAAAGGTGAAATATATTGACTCAAATTTATGACTGTCATGAAGTACAATGTGTCACGAGAAAGCAGCCTGGGATTTAAGGTGAAAAGTGGCTTGGTACTGAAAGGGTTAAAGGGCAATTTCAAATATGGAAGAGCCAGAAAAATTTGGGAATACAAATTTATGACATTGCTTGACACGTTTAATACTGGACTGAATACCCATCAAATATGCCGAGAATTAGCCGGACAAATACCTTAGCATGTTTGCCAGATTACAGTGAAAGGGGCAATCAGGTGCCTGAACAGTCTGCTGGAGATGTCTAAATGCAAATCTGAAACAGGGCTTAAAGGGGTTATCCCATGACTATTGTAAAAATTGGAAATCAGACATCATATAGTACATGACAAAGCTAGAACCAGCACTGTACCTCACATGGATCCAGAGATCTTCCCATTCATTGCTATGCTTGATTTATATCAAGCTGACAGCTCAAGGGGAGAGTCTTTTCTTCTGCAGTTAAGGGGGGTGTCCATGCTCTCCCTATCACAGCTCAGGAGGCGTGTCCATGCTCTCCCTATCACAGATCACTTTGACTTTGGGCTAAACCTGGTGTTCCTTGGTTTTCACCCTTTAACTCCTGTACAGGGATCTTGACTTTGAGGGTAGAGAACCAACCAGGCTGCTACCTCCTGGAGTAGTCCTGGTGTAGTTGGCTGCTGATCCATAGGAGTCAGATACACCGGTGCAAATCACCAAGGAATCAGGCAAAAGACGTAGTCTGAAAATGTCCAAGGTCAGGACAATCTGAGTGTGCGTATTTCAGATAATAATTCCAAGGTTGGGGCAGGCAGAGTATGTGCATAATACAGATAGCAATACTAAGTTTGGGGCAGGTGAAAAGGAGCAGAATTGATAGTCAGGCAAAGTATGGTACACGGGTAGCCAGACACAAGGTCACACCTAAGCTGGTTACTTAGCACTAGACAACCTCAAAGCTCAGACCAGGAGGTGGATGCAGAGCCCAGCTAAATACAAAGGTAGATCAGATCCTTAATCAGCAGTTGGGCACTAGAAAAGAATTAACTCTTGCAGGGCTGAAATGAAGTTCACTGAGAGCTAGTCAATACACACAGGAAGAGTAGAGCGATGTCCATGCCTGCCTAGGACCTGTAAGACAGCAGCGGGCACAGACCGCCAGCAAGGCACTGCTCTAGCAAGTAGGAAAAGTGATTGACTGTGGCCAAACCATCAATGTACTTTTAGACTTACTTACTAAAGGCAGAGGTTAAAGGGGTTGTCAGCTTTGCACTATTGATGACCTAGCCTTAAGATAGGACATCAATATAAGATCGACGGGACGCTGACTGCCGGCACCCCCACAGATCAACTGTTCGTACTGGCACTGCCTTCTCTGCTCTGTTTACCTGCTCACCCCAGCAATTACAGTGGTGAGCGGATGTAATTACAAGTATGGCGTCCCCATTCACTTCTGTGGGACAGCTCTGTCCAAGTGAATACTACAGAGCCATCCCATAGAAGTGAATGGGGATGCCATACTTGTAATTACACCGCTCACCACTGTAACTGCTGCAGCGAGCAGGTAAACAGAGCAGAGAAGGCAGCGCTTGTAGGTGCACGAGCTTCTCTTCAAACAGCTGATCAGCGGGGTGTGCCGGGTGTCAGACCCCCTCCAATCTGATATTGATATCCCATCCTGAGGATAAGTCATCAATAGTAAAAGGCAGACAATCCGTTTAAGAAAGGTGCGGCATAAAGGGGTTATGCCATAAATTTAATAAAAAAATATTTGGAGTAATTTAGAATGGGATTTTTAACTATATGAATGTAAAAATACTGCTCTCCAGTAACCTTTCCAGCCTTTTTACTGGACTTTACTAACATATCTGGAGAACTTTCTTTTCTTTCTGTTAGTGGGCAGCAGCTTATCAGACACCATATGGGTGGGTGAATGAATGAATGAATGGCATCTGGATCACTTCACCTGCTTGCTCTATGAGATCACCATGATTCAGAAAGAGCTACAGTTCAAGACACAACCAATGGGCAGGAATGAGCCTATTTCTAGAAGAAAACAGACATGTTTTCTTAATCCTTGACAACCCCTTTAAAGACTATTACACATTCAGAGACAATTTTTGTTTATGATTGCATTTTATCATTTTTGGCCAAAAATCATATGTTCCATTCACCTTTATTAAAAATATTGAGCCATTTTTTCAGCTCTCCAACTGATGGAAAAGAGAGGAAATCCACACACTGCCAGTAGAGCATCTCAGTTATGTACAGAAAAAAAGGGCTCCATATTTGCAATAAAGACTAATTGATAAAAAAAAGATTTTTTTTAGCTCAAAATGATTATAATGCAATAACAAAAAAATTGCTATATATATATATATATGTGATATTTAACATTGCTGTGGCCTGTTTTAGCTTTAATTTATTGCAGTGTTTTAAACAATAAATTTGCACTGGAATTTTTCAACTACTATAAAGATGTCTAAGGGAAAAAATAACATAACCTGGGGTAAAAAAAAAACACACAAAGGCAACAACAAAAATGCCATGAAAAAATGCAATGCTTTTCATACTGTTCTATATACTTTAAAGGCTATGTACACCTTCTGAGGCAATTTTTTTATTATTGCATTTTACTCGTATTTGGCTAAAAATAATTTTTTTGCAGTTGGCTTTTATTAAAAATATTGAGCTGTTCTGTCACAAAGGGTTAACTGTTTATCTAACCGTGTGACTGGTACTTTCACTTGCCGTCATTTAATAAACCTTATCTCTAAACTACTGAGAGGTCATAAACACTTTTTTAAGCCACATTCTTATCAGTAAGATAAGAACTGAACTATAATGAGCATTTAGGAGGTCAGAGAGCAGAGATAAGGAGCCCATCAGATCCTGCTCTGACGGAAAAGACAGAAAATCCAAAGGCAGCTACTAGAGCATGTCAGCTCTGTACAGAAAAAAAGACGCCATATTTTTAATAAATTAAAAATCAATTTAAAGACCAATTAAAAAATATTTTTAGCTCAAAATGAGTACAATGCAATAATAAAAAAAAATGTTCCCAAAGGTGTACATAGCCCTTAAAGTAACATAGAACATAGGGAGCACCCTTTACTGATATTGTGGTTGCTATAGACCATTGCAGCACATGTGAACAGACCCTCACATTTTTAAGTTAGTATTATTAGCAGTATTATTATTGCTATTTATTATCTAATATTTTGTTTTACTATTTAATACTGCTTAATTGCTGTTTGTAACTGATTGCATCAACCAAAACTCCTTCAGAAAATAAACCCAGAAGAAGCAGGTACCTGCTGCACACGGAGTGTTGTGCTAGCAGGGACATTATTTATACTGTTTATTCGTCTTTTCTAGTAGTTTGTTCAAGACAAAATTAGCCCATGCAAATATTTTCCCACAGTGCAAAACAAACTTTAAAAAAAGTCCAAATTGATGTAAAATATATATTCTCTCAATCGTCCCCAGCATGCATGTTTACGCTTTCATACCTCACTTGCAATTATTGCCCTGATTAAATAAACTGTAAGTTGGCAGTAACTACACCTTAATGACATCACTGACATCTGGATCGCATGAGGGTCTAGAAAAAGAAAAGCTGGCGCCGTGCCAGCATTAGCCAATGTGATTATAAATTTAATTCATTTTCATGGCTTACATCTCAGTTTTAGGAACTTTATATCATTTTCATTTAATATAATTGCCCATGCTCTCATATGTAAATTTAATTTACATGAGGGGTAAGAGTGTTCTCAGAAAGCTATTTTCGAACCTGTGTGCTTTATTGGTTTTTTTTTGGAATTTTGTATCTGTTCATCTTTCCCTTTGGGAAATTTGTCTGCACTAAAGATTGCGGGTCAGCCCAAATTTTTTTTACATTTTTACATATGAAAACTGGTGCAAACAAGCAAAGGTTTTATTCATTGGATAAATTCTAGAGGTGAGTGAATTGCTCAAAATCGGTTGACTTATTGAATTCAGGTCTGAATCGATTCTACCCTAATCGAATGTGCTCCAATTGGCCTGGAAATGTGTGTATGAAACTGTGAGGTCTCTTAGGACTCATACAGTGCCTTGCGAAAGTGTTCGGCCCCCTGGAACTTTTCAAACTTTTGCCACATTTCAGGCTTCAAACAAAAAGAATATAACATTTTAAATTTTTGGTGAAGAATCAACAACAAGTGGGTCACAATTGTGAAGTGGAACGAAATTTATTGTATCATTTAAAAATCTTTTTTTTTTTTTTTTTAAATAAAACTGAAAAGTTGGGCGTGCAAAATTATTCGGCCCATTTACTTTCAGTTCAGAAAACTCACTCCAGAAGTTCATTGAGGATCTCTGAATGATCCAATGTTGTCCTAAATGACTGATGAAGATAAATAGAATCCACCTGTGTGTAATCAAGTCTCCATATAAATGCACCTGCTCTGTGATAGTCTCAGGGTTCTGTTTAAAGCACAGAGAGCATCATGAAGACCAAGGAACACACCAGGCAGGTCCGTGATACTGTTGTGGAGAAGTTTAAAGCTGTATTTGGATACCAAAAGATTTCCTAAGCTTTAAACATCCCAAGGAGCACTGTGCAAGCGATCATATTGAAATGGAAGGAGTATCAGACCACTGCAAATCTACCAAGACCCGGCCGTCCCTCTAAACTTTCATCTCAAACAAGGAGAAGACTGATCAGAGATGCAGCCAAGAGGCCCATGATCACTCTGGATGAACTGCAGAGATCTACAGCTGAGGTGGGAGAGTCTGTCCATAGGACAACAATCAGTCGAACACTTCACAAATCTGGCCTTTATGGAAGAGTGGCAAGAAGAAAGCCATTTCTCAAAGATATCCATAAAAAGTCTGGTTTACAGTTTGCCACAAGCCACCTGGGAGACACACCAAACATGTGGAAGAAGGTGCTCTGGTCAGATGAAACAAAAATCCAACTTTTTGGAAACAATGCAAAACGATATGTTTGGCGTAAAAGCAACACAGCTCATCACCCTGAACACACCATCCCCACTGTCAAACATGGTGGTGGCAGCATCATGGTTTGGGCCTGCTTTTCATCAGCAGGGACAGAGAAGATGGTTAAAATTGATGGGAAGATGGATGGAGCCAAATACAGGACCATTCTGGATAAAACCTGTTGGAGTCTGCAAAAGACCTGAGACTAGGACGGAGATTTATCTTCCAACAAGACAATGATCCCAAACATAAAGCAAAATCTACAATGGAATGGTTCAAAAATAAACATATCCAGGTCTTAGAATGGCCAAGTCAAAGTCCAGACCTGAATCCAATTGAGAATATGTGGAAAGAGCTGAAAACTGCTGTTCACAAATGCTCTCCATCCAACCTCAAACAGCTTGAGCTGTTTTGCAAGGAAGAATGGGCAAGAATTTCAGTCTCTAGATGTGCAAAACTGATAGAGACATACCCCAAGCGACTTGTAGCTGTAATCACAGCAAAAGGTGGCGCAACAAAGTATTAATGCAAGGGGACCGAATAATTTTGCACGCCCAACTTTTCAGTTTTATTATTACAAAAAAAGTTTAAATGATCCAATAAATTTCGTTCCACTTCACAATTGTGACCCACTTGTAGTTAATTCTTCACCAAAAATTTAAAATGTTATATCTTTTTGTTTGAAGCCTGAAATGTGGCAAAAGGTTGAAAAGTTCCAGGGGGCCGAATACTTTCACAAGGCACTGTATGTTTACTTCTAGTCTCTGACTTTTTTCCTTATTGTTTTATTAATTTCTCTCTCTTTAAAATTCAAATTGAACCACCCAAAATTCCCTTACAATTAGCTCATCTCTAATAAATTCCAGTAAAAAGTTTGTACTAATATAATGTTTTTTATAGTATTCCTTAGAATTGGTGGTTTTGATAGCTAACCTCTTCCTAGTAAAAAGTGATGCCATCACGTGACTATGAGCATTTGACAAATAAGTTTAGAAATGAAACTAAGGGTGGGTTCACATCACATTTTATGCCTCTGTTTTACATTAGAACAAAAACTATACAAAAATGCAGCACACCATGTTCCTGTATCCTTTGTAGTCCGGTAAAAAAATTCTTATTATGTTTTTTTTTTTTACAGTGGTAAAAAAAATTATAAGTTTTATTTTACAATGGAACTCTGTGGTGAATGGATGCCACTGTATGGCATCAGTTTGAGGCAACTGTTTAACGTATTCGTTTTTTTCTATGCATTAAACGGATGGGAAAAACGTGATGTGAAGGCTGCTAACATACACCACCAAGGAGCCCACATCTACCCAAAAATTAAGCACATTTTGTGATTACCATTGTGGTGGAGGAGTTGGGGATGAGTGCAAATCACTGAGAGACCCAAAAAAGAGGAAAAGCTGTATGGGACAGAGTGGAGACCATTTTCATCATTCATTTTTAAGCTTCCCTGCTGAAGAAGGTGGTCTTGGTGAAGCAGAGGTCCATGGTTACTTGTTTTCACCTCCACATAAAACTGACAATATTTGGTGTAGGAAACAAATATGCTCTTACTATGTAACTTTATTGGGGGTTTTATTTGAATTTTGTACCTGTTCATCTTTCTCTTTGGGAAATTTGTATGCACTAAACACTACGGGTCAACCCACTTTTTTTTATGTTGAAAGAAACTGTACTGTATCCAGAAATACAGGGATATAGGTGGTGGTATAACTATTAAAAGGAGGTAAAAGCCCCTACATCTCCCTACTAGGGTTAAAAATTGATGCTACTTAATAGAACAGAAGTTCAGTCGACAGGTGAAGAGGAGGCAGGAAGGACAAAAATCTATATTTCAAAAACAGTATAAAAAACTAATGAACTTTTATCCAGAATCTGTAATAAAAAATAGATATGTCCATTATTCTGCTTATAATGGAAGTAACACAATTCTGCCAAATCGATCAAATAATGGACCCTACTGGCACCTGAAAGACCTCATTGACATACAATGGCTGACCATTGATGAGGGGAAGAATAGCGCTGCACACAATGATATTCTCCCCATCAAATCTAATATAATTGGCAATGGAGATTCCCAATGGCTTCATCATAGTATCTGAGCTATAGACACGAATTACATCTTTTTGTTTCATTTTGGTTTTTCAATTTGTCCATACATTGTAGCTGTTTGTTATTTTGACTAAGGCCTGTTTCACACTTGTATTGTTAATTCCGGAATTGAGGTCTGGCAGAGGATCTCAATACCAGAATTAAACTGATCCATTTTGATTTTGCACATCAGGATCCCTCCATTCTATTAGGTTGCGGTTGTGTGAAATCAAAACGGGAAAAAAACAGATCTGTCACTAAATACATTAAAAGTCAATGGGCGACGGATCTGTTTTTTCAGGTTTCTAAAGAAATGGATTCATCACCATTGACTTACATTATTTTCAGCTCCAGATCTATTTTTTTCCGTTTCTATGACCAGACACAAAACTGTAGCTTGCAGCGGTTTTGTGTCCAGTCACAAAACGGAATCCTGCCGGAACGGTAGACGTCCTGATGCATTCTGAACAGATCTCTTTCCATTCAGAATGCCTGAGGACTTTATGGAAATGTTTTTTTTTCCGGTATTGAGGTCCTCTGACAGATCTCAATACCGGAAAACAACAAATGCAAGTGTGAAAGTAGCCTAAGATGGGCATAACCACAATACGGTTTTCACTATGCAAAACTCACTCATAAATGAATCCTATGGGACATAGGACAATCTCATGTGGCAGAGCTATTGCCTGAACCCAGAGCCTAATAACTTCTGCATAATAGTCTTTCCTTATTGCTAGAGGTGAGCAAAGTTTTAGAAAATTCGAATCGGCTGCTTCGCCAAATTTAAAAAAAATAATTGCTTTGTGACGAATTACTTAATCATGAAGTGCATTTTCTTGTAAGTAGCAGGTGTAATGACAGGGAGCTGTGATAGCACCATCCCCCATCATTGTACCTCTCAGATGCCGCGTTCGTACATGATCACAGCATCTGAGTGTAAACACAGTGTGAAATTAACATTAAAAAAATGACCACCTCCATTCGCTCGCAACAGGCCGGCTGACGCCATCTTGCTTGAAGATCAGGCACGAAATCTCACGAGGCCCAAGAGGACGTCACCAGGCGGTGACGTCCTCTTGGTCAAGAAGGCGGCGGCCGGCCTGTCACGGGCAAATGGAAGAGATAAGTATGATTTTTTGTTTTTTACAGTATTTCAGGTTAAATCGATTTGCTACCACGAAGCACAAGGAAATTCGGCTTCACATCAAAACAAATTTATCCTGAAATTCGGATTGAATTCCACTTCGGTGGATTCGATTTGCTCATCTTTAATTATTTCCTTTGTAATCCACGGGTTGTCTTAGAACCTGCTAGGGAAAATGGACATCATTATAGGGGGTCTCCTTTGACCACATTCTATATTTCAGAACAGAGAGATGTTCTGTACAAGTGGCTTCCATTTAAAGGGTTTCTGTCACCAGGATTTTTCGTTATGAATCAGGCTGACATTAGAGATGTGCTAATGTCACCTGATTCCAACTATATATTTCCTTTATTCACTGGTTCCCCCGTTTTTATATAAAATGAACTTTTATTTTATGCTAATAAGCCTCTAGGAGCAGGGGGCGTTACCCCTGCTCCTAGAGGCTCTGTTTGCCCACCTTTAGAAATGCCCACTTGATCTTGATTGACAGGGCCAGGCAGCTTTCTTCTCCTCCTGCCGGCCCTGTCCCTGGTCTACATAGCGCGCCTGCGCCGTGCCTTTCAGTATTTGGCGAGGCCTGCGCTGTGCTCGACTTTGATGTCTTCGGCGCAGGGGTAGTGAGGAAGCCGGGAGCCTGGCAGCTTGCTGCATGCACTGCGACTGCGCCGAATAAAGGACATGCAGGCGCGGGATTTAGATCGCTGACAGGGCCGTCAGGAGGAGAAGAAAGCTGTCTGGCCCTGTCAATCAAGATCAAGTGGGTGTTTCTAAAGGTGAGTAAACAGAGCCTCTAGGAGCAGGGGTAACGCCCCCCTGCTCCTAGAGGCTTATTAGCATAAAATAAAAGTTCATTTTATATAAAAACGGGGGAACCAGTGAATAAAGGAAATATATAGTTGGAATCAGGTGACATTAGCACATCTCTAATGTCAGCCTGATTCATAACAAAAATCCTGGTGACAGAAACCCTTTAAGTAGACCTGTTGGATGGCCTGTTGAAAACCTTCATTTCAATGCAGGTATCCCATTGTAGATAACAGCTGATCACCAAGGTTGAGAAGGGGTTGTCTTCATTAGACATCTTTGAACTTTTTTGCAGATCACAAATCCTTGGCCAAAATTGCATATTGATTATAGAAAGGAAATTCTGCAAAATGAAAAGTTAATAATTGAGTCCATTCAACTAATATATAAAAGAAAATGAAATTCTAAATAGGCCAAGTGAACGGTTTGATGTATGAGGTTTCTATCCATTTACTACCCTTCATTATGTTGCATTAAATTGGAATAAAATGTCATAAAGACCTTAAAGGAACATTTAATTCTGCACAAAATGACTACAACAAAACAGCATTAAATTACAGTTGCAAAAATTGACATTTTCTTCAATTTGGGGCCATCTGCGCCGATTCTTCAGGATATGTCATTACTACGATCAGCTACTGCCTACTACTGCCTATAAAACAAACAGTCATTAAAATGATTTGGACACGAGAAGTAACTCGATATTATAATGCTATCCACATTTTCTCAATATTACTTCTTTTTAAACCACTTTCATCTTCCTAAGCAGATCTCCGAATCGCTGTCCAGAAAAACCTGATTAATAAATTATCCGCCATAAATCTTGCGATAACTTTTATGCTCTTTCGAGAATTATGAATTCACATCTGGAAAATAATTTTGCAGGCTACTGCTAGTTAAACAACATAAAAACTTCTACATTAGTAAGGCAGCAGAGACATTCCCAAGGAATAGGCATGTCCTGTACGTAATAGCCACAAGGGGTTGTACCCAGTGGCGTACATAGAGAAGTAAGGGCCCCATAGCAAGGATCAAACCAGGCCCCCCACACAGGACAGAAGGGTTTCCGCCTAAACCCTTTTCAATGACACTTGGATCATTTTTTCCACTGACTCATTTATTAAAAGTTGTTTCTTTAGAGGGTAGAGTCCTGACCAAGTTTTCACCTCCAGTAGAAGATGAGATGATCCCAACTAAGACTGGGCCCCCTCTTTCCCTGGGCCCCATAGCAGTCACATGGTCTGCCACTATGGTAGTTACACCCCTGGGTAAAGTAAACCAAATGAAAAGAGGAAATTGTCCAAGGGCCACCTGACCTGCTCAGGTCTCACTTCTTGGCATGTTTGCTTGAGCTCCTGTCATATTGCTGGCTGGCTGTGATGCTATTTTTCCCATTATATATTCATGATTTATAGCAGTATTATGCTGGAACTATATGGCAGTATATATGGTATGGCATTATTTCCAAAATCAAATATAAAATATATCCATAATCTATAATTAACCCAAAAAACAGTTTTCTCTGGGTATATGTTCAGAATACCTTTTATTCTCCGACGCCAGCGTACTGCACAATTGACATCAGTTTACATGGGAGTCAATGGCTAATGTGTGCAGTTATATAGCATACAGTCACATATGTCAGGTTACTACATTTAGCGTATGAGAGACTTTCCCAGTGTGTATGACAAAGACACACCAAAAATGTAGTATGAATAGAGGCTTACCTGCTGTTTACTCTTTTTGCTTAGAGGTCTCCACAGTTCATTTTTAAGTCTTCTTTTTGGATTATTTGTTACATTGATTTTTAAGTTTACAGAAACACTCATATTTGGTCGGAAACTGTTGTATACGGCAGAGCGCAGAAGGGAAGGAATGCCATATGGTTTTTGGAGGGCAAATTATGCTGGAATAGATTTTGAGTGCCATGTTACATTTTAAGATATCCAGTAAACAGTTCATCCAGCACTGAAGGGTTAAAAAGTATTTCCATCTTCATTGAGGAACATGTTAAAAACATTCCAGGGCATACCGCTGTGCCATAATCCGTCAACGCGTTTCAACTGTTACACAGTCTTACTCATGACTAACATGCATGGAAAACAGCACGGTATATATGGGGGCTATACCCCACCCATCATCAGGTGCAGATTAATTAATACGTAGATGAAAGTGATGAAATTATATTCCACGAAAAACCACTGACAAGGACTTAAAAAATCCATACAAACAGAAGTGAATTAAAACCAATGTGATCAAAATAAAAAATATATATGGGACATGATGTGAATAGTATGACATACCACATTATATGGATTCTTTATGTCCTTGTCAGGTGTAACCAATGACCATGACATCCAGGGGTGGAGTGGCCATAGCCTATACAGGGAAATTGTTGTGTGGGCTGATGCAAAGGGGGCTGCCCAAGCCTTTCTTAGCTGCCGGCTGGGTATATAATAATCTGATGCTCTCAGCATTCATTAATGCTAGGAGCATCAGGTACTCATGCTGCTCTTGAACTCAACTGTATAACCATCCTGAGGACGGTGATACAGTTGAATACTGTGGTGATGGCAGTGGTATTTTGTGCTTTACTGTGGTATTTGATTCTGCTAGGGTGGTATTTCTTGCTGCTCTACACTATCGCAGGCCCTGCCTCCTTTTTTTTCCCTGCCTACTTGTGTTCGCCCACCTTCTATCAGTTTGGACCCGCCTACAACATGGGGCCACTTTTAGGTTTTTTCCAGGGACACTTTAAGTTCCCAGTCTGCCCTTGATGACATCACTGGCCTAGGAAAAGGCCTGAGCTTTCACAGAGTGGTGCTACCCCTTTGATCAGCTGGTCTGCTTGGTTCCTGGGGGGTCCCTGAGGATAGGCCGTCAATATCAAATTCCCAGATAACCCCTTTAACCACTTATCCATTTCCAAAATGTTTATTCTGTTATCCACAATTTGACTTTTTTTCTGGTTGGTTTTTCTGTAGAAACATTAACATCTGTTAGACAATAATAGATATTTTTCTGTGCTTGAAGTTCATGGGAAAAAAAAGGTCCATTATGGTAAATTTCACTCCACACCCAGAGACTCACAGCTTTTTGACCCAAATTTAGACAATCCAAGTGAAAAAGTGTGGGGGTCTGGATGTTGTGGCTCTAACTTGGATGCTAAAATGTGGTACTATTACAGCCATGTGAACTTCATGTGAATGTCCATATAAATACTTGACTGAAACAATAGATCATTTCCTAACTATTACACTATGCGTCGTCATGTCTGTAGCTCTGGCATAGTGTAATTACAAGCACTCACTCCATTCACTTGTATTACACTGCATTTCTGAGCTGAAGAGCAGTGTAATGAACAGAAAGCGTCATAGGGCGCCGCCTCCTCTTCATACACCTGATCAGCGGGGGTACCGGGTGTCAGACCCCCGCCGATCTGATATTGATGACCTATCCTGATAATAGATCATCGATGTAAATGGCTTGACAACTCCTTGGTTGACATAGCTTTTTCAACAGTCTCTCTCTATGTGACTGTAGAGGTGATTAAGGTATGGTTAATTGTATTTCTGACCTTCTTTTATGATGCCAGCCCTTGCTTATTTGGTTGCTGAGGTGTGACTAGCCAGAAGGGAACTTCAAAGACCCTATATGGCCAGACACATATCTGCACAGACATATATATATATATATAAGCAAATCTCCCAAACATCTTCCAAAATTTGTGTTGGGTGTCTTTCGGTTCAACCATCAGATTCAATTCGTTCCGAAGAATATTCAAACCAAATAAAAAATGCCCCAATTGCCCTGTAAAGTCGTAATACACTGCTCCGATGGATTTTATTTTTTGAAATGATCTCTTTTTGGTGGCAGATACCTTCTCCTCTTCTGTGAAATGGTGGCCGCCATTTTGAGTGACGCACATGGGACAAATCACAAAAGTTTCGGATGCCAACTTTAGAATGTTTTGGGAAATTCAATTAGTGTAGAATCGATTCACTCTTCTGTAGTCTGATACCTTATTTCATTTACTTACGAGACTTATTTATTGCAATAAAAATATATTCATTAAATCAATCCGCCGCGCATTTCTATGGTTTTATATGGTTTTATATATAGACATTAATTATTAAAAATGATTGTGTTTTTGAAATCATTGACTAAAATAAGGTTAGGAATTATTCCTGAACGGGCTGATGGTAAGTAATATTTAGGGGGAGTTGGGAGCAGATTAAGGAAATATGAAATGATTCATCTGGTATACGTTTATGAAATCGGAAGGACTGTGCCAAATGTTAAATCAAGAAATACTGTGTCATATATCCAAACGGAATAGGAGAAGCTCATTTACTACAAGGTCATACAGCAATCCTGTTACAATATTCGACTCCATTAGCTCCATAACTTCTTAAATGAATCAGTTCTTTAGCATGAGCGACTGTAATGTTTTAGGAATTAAAAAAAAACTTGATTAAACGTAAGTATTTGTTAAATGAAATGAGCAAAGAGTTCTCCAAGCCAAATATGTCATTTGCAAATATAAAACCTAATTTATTTCCAAGCAGATGGTTGCAATAAGGGGGAGATGGTGAGTGAAAGGGAAGAACACCATTAGGCTAAGGTAACCCCTGAAGAATTTTTATATGGTTCATGGCGGTGTAAACCCCGTCAATGATAAATACCAGCGGCTCACCCTCTGATCCTTCATATATTAACTCTGTAATTTGGGATCCAGGTGACGCTGATGCCATTCACATTGTACATATCTGACGGCGGATGGGACATTTTCTAGAAAATACTATGGTAGAAAAATGAACTCATTCTTGGTAAATGACCTATACCAGGGATGACCAATCTGCGGCCCTCCAACTGTTGCAAAACTACGTCCATCATGCCTGGACAAACGTCCATCATGCCTGGACAGCCTTCAGCTATCAGGGAATGCTGAGAGTTGTAGTTTTGCAACAGCTGGAGGGCCGCAAGTTGGGCATCGTTGACCTATACTATATGATTAGAGATGAGTGAAGCTTCAAAGATTTGCTTCTGCGAATATTCGCCAAATTTTTTAAAAGATTTGCTTAGGATACGAATTTATTTGGTCCAAGTTGAGTTAAAAAATATTCGTTATTCTGGTCGTGTTCTGCGAGCATTCCCGGACAAATAACGAACATACAGTCTAAGCGTTGTTAAAAGTTTGCTACTTAACTGAATACATACGCATTAGCATGCAAATTATCAGATGCATAGCATTAGCATGCAAACTATCAGATGCTTACTTAGCATTAGCGTACAAAGATTTAAAAACATTTAAGAAGATTCGTATGAAGCGAATCTGAAAAGATTCTGATTCACTTTGGCGTAGGAAATAACGAAGGTTCGTAACGAATATATGAAGCGGCGAATAGATTTGCTCATCTCCATATATAATGCATTGCAAATATACATAAAAGTTACACTGACCATAGTGTTAAACGAATCGAAGTTCACACAAAGATTTCCACAGCAGGCTCTTCATTGTGCTCGCTACTCACAAAAAAATGCGCTTTGTGACAAATAATTCGTCATAAAATGAATTTCTTTGTAAAATTGGGTGAAACAGCCAAAGTTTTGAGAACTCATCTCTAACTGACCAGATTAAGTTCTGGGCTCCTGTGAACAAGGCAGACATAGCAGATCTGGAGAGGATTCAGAGGAGGGCAACTAAAGTAATAACTGGAATGGGTGGACTACAGTACCCAGAAAGATTATCAAAATTAGGGTTAGTCACTTTAGAAAAAAGACGACCGAGGGGAGATCTAATAACTATGTATAAATATATCAGAGGTCAGTACAGAGATCTCTCCCATCATCTATTTATCCCCAGGACTGTGACTGTGATGAGGGGACAACCTCTGCGCCTGGAGGAAAGAAGGTTTGTACACAAACATAGAAGAGGATTCTTTACTGTAAGAGCAGTGAGACTATGGAACTCTCTGCCTGAGGAGGTGGTGATAGTAAGTTCACTAAAAGAGTTCAGGAGTAGTGTTGAGCGAGCATGCTCGGCCGAACTCGCTGTTCGGCCAAGCATGCCTACACTCGGGTCCGCTCGGTGTTCGGCCAAACACCGAGTGTACTCGAGCGCAATGCTCGAGTCTCTTCCCCGCACTGTAATGTTGATTTGTACGCTAATGCGTACGAATTTGTATGCTAATGCGTACAAATTCAGTTAATTAGCATACTTTTACGAGTTAAAGGAGTAAAAGAGGAGAAGTCGCGATTTTGACCTTTTTCTATTAACCAGACACTCTCCCCTCTTCCGAGCCCTCCCCTCTTCCGAGCGGGGGGTGCCTGGTTTAGTCCCATTGACTAACATTATGCTCGGGTGCTAGGCCGAGCACTCAAGCAACCCCTAGTGCTTGGCCAGAGCACCCGAGCATACGAGCACAGAGGTGCTCGCTCAACACTATTCAGGAGGGGCCTAGATGTATTTCTGGAGTGTAATAATATTACAGGTTATAGTTATTAGAGAGGGGTCGCCTATCCAGGAAGTTATTCTGATTGCCTGATTGGAGTCAGGAAGGATTTTTTTCCCCCCTAAAGTGGGGAAAATTGGCTTCTACCTCACAGGTGTTTTTTGCCTTCCTCTGGATGAACTTGCAGGATAACAGGCTGAACTGGATGGACAGATGTCTTTTTTCGGCCTTATAAACTATGTTACTATGTTACCAAATAAACCATAAAAACATATTAGTGGGTTTCCTATGTCAATTTTAGATATTTTTTCACTTATCAATAGGGAAAGGATAGTATTAGACACAGGTTAAAATGAAACCTGTCTGATATTTGTTTCTCAAGCTGGAAGACATTGGAGTCCTTTTTTTATGGACATAAAAATGGTTAGGTCTCAAACTCTTTCAAAATAAATGCCAACATGGTAATCGCTGCAGGTCTCCCCAATCATTAGCTGTAATTGGCAGGGGAAGGTGAACGTGGCCATATATTTCAGTTGCAGCCTCCATTGCAGGGGAAATGTAGTACTGCATATAAGGCATTCAGGTGAAGGGCCTAACATGTAATGCATGGACATGTTGGATCCAACATTAGTGCACTTTGTGAGTGGCTCTGTTTTGTTTCATACTAGAAAATCTCTTTAAGAATCAAAATGCTAAAGCTTGTATGTTCATGCTTAATTAATTACTTGGAACCTAGTTTGGGGTTCCCTTTAAAGAAGCATTATCAAGAGGTATCACTAGTTTTTTCCTACTTCATATACTTATTTAATCTCGAGACAGGCAAAGCAGTCCACAAATATCAGTCTTAATAGAAAAGTATTAACATAATTAAAAAGTGCAGTACCCACAGCCATATCAAGTTTGCTTCAAATGTACCTGTGTTTTAAAACAACGTTAGCATAGTGGCTGTGCTGCTTTGTACAATCCTAATTGTGAAGGAACTGGTGTTTTTTTTTTTTTTTTGCATCCCCAAAAGTCAGCCTAATTATTCCTTGTTTAAGTTGCACAGCTAGATACATTTCACTCAGAAGCAGTGGGTATCTCCCTTCTGTTGAATCTGTCAGTAAGGTATGCAGTGACCTCACTTTCTTTACTTCCCACTATGTTTGTTTTCTTCTATGGTGCTCAGAAGCTGATAAGGAGAGAGACACGCAAGACCTTCTCTGCTCTTCAGAATCAGCGTAGAAGCAATTCTTTTATCAAGCTCAGGATCTCAGCTAGCTCTGACATGCCCCCACTTCCTCTCAGCCATCTTCTGAGTCCCTGTTACCAGGGGCAGACCTTGCCTGACAACAGACAGTGGATTGCAAATTTTGTGGAAGTGAGACCCCTAGTGGCCATGAATTTACAGCTTTTTTGCAGGTGGATGGAGGCATATTTTTGTAAATGAAGTGATTTAGAAATGTGTTAGTTACACCATTCTCCATTAAATGAAAATTATTTTTTTGTGAAAGTACAGTGGCTCTTTAAGGAGGAAGGCTTCCTGGAAAGCAAACAAAAATGTATTATATATATATATATATATATATATACATATATGTACATATAAACTGTATATATATATATATATATATATATATATACAGTACAGACCAAAAGTTTGGACACACCTTCTCATTCAAAGAGTTTTCTGTATTTTCATGACTATGAAAATTGTAGATTCACACTGAAGGCATCAAAACTATGAATTAAAACATGTGGAATTATATACTTAACAAAAAAGTGTGAAACAACTGAAAATATGTCTTATATTCTAGGTTCTTCAAAGTAGCCACCTTTTGCTTTGATTACTGCTTTGCACACTCTTGGCATTCTCTTGATGAGCTTCAAGAGGTAGTCACCTGAAATGGTATCCCAACAGTCTTGAAGGAGTTCCCAGAGATGCTTAGCACTTGTTGGCCCTTTTGCCTTCACTCTGCGGTCCAGCTCACCCCTAACCATCTCGATTGGGTTCAGGTCTGGTGACTGTGGAGGCCAGGTCATCTGGCGTAGCACCCCATCACTCTCCTTCTTGGTCAAATAGCCCTTACACAGCCTGGAGGTGTGTTTGGGGTCATTGTCCTGTTGATAAATAAATGATGGTCCAACTAAGCGCAAACCGGATGGAACAGCATGCCGCTGCAAGATGCTGTGGTAGCCATGCTGGTTCAGTATGCCTTCAATTTTGAATAAATCCCCAACAGTGTCACCAGCAAAGCACCCCACACCATCACACCTCCTCCTCCATGCTTCACGGTGGGAACCAGGCATGTAGAGTCCATCCGTTCACCTTTTCTGCGTCGCACAAAGACACGGTGGTTGGAACCAAAGATCTCAAATTTGGACTCATTAGACCAAAGCACAGATTTCCACTGGTCTAATGTCCATTCCTTGTGTTCTTTAGCCCAAACAAGTCTCTTCCGCTTGTTGACTGTCCTTAGCAGTGGTTTCCTAGCAGCTATTTTACCATGAAGGCCTGCTGCACACAGTCTCCTCTTAACAGTTGTTGTAGAGATGTGTCTGCTGCTAGAACTCTGTGTGGCATTGACATGGTCTCTAATCTGAGCTGCTGTTAACCTGCGATTTCTGAGGCTGGTGACTCGGATGAACTTATCCTCCGCAGCAGAGGTGACTCTTGGTGACTCTTCCTTTCCTGGGGCGGTCCTCATGTCAGCCAGTTTCTTTGTAGCGCTTGATGGTTTTTGCGACTGCACTTGGGGACACTTTCAAAGTTTTCCCAATTTTTCGGACTGACTGACCTTCATTTCTTAAAGTAATGATGGCCACTCGTTTTTCTTTACTTAGCTGCTTTTTTCTTGCCATAATACAAATTCTAACAGTCTATTCAGTAGGACTATCAGCTGTGTATCCACCTGACTTCTGCCCAACACAACTCATGGTCCCAACCCCATTTATAAGGCAAGAAATCCCACTTATTAAACCTGACAGGGCACACCTGTGAAGTGAAAACCATTTCAGGTGACTTCCTCTTGAAGCTCATCAAGAGAATGCCAAGAGTGTGCAAAGCAGAATCAAAGCAAAAGGTGGCTACTTTGAAGAACCTAGAATATAAGACATATTTTCAGTTGTTTCACACTTTTTTGTTAAGTATATAATTCCACATGTGTTAATTCATAGTTTTGATGCCTTCAGTGTGAATCTACAATTTTCATAGTCATGAAAATACAGAAAACTCTTTGAATGAGAAGGTGTGTCCAAACTTTTGGTCTGTACTGTATATACATATATATAATATATATATATATATATATATATATATATATATATACTAGCTGAAGGACCCGGCTTCGCCCGGGTATATTTAATTTAATTTATTTAATTTAATGTTTGTGTGTGTGTCGTTAAAAGATATCGAGAGTGACCTCTACAGTAACCGCCCCTTTAACAGTGACCTCCACAGCAGCCCGCCCCTTAACAGTAACATCCACAGCCCCCTCCCCTTTAACTGTGACCTCCACAGCAGCTAGGATGGCCACTGTCTTCACCCCAGAAAGCCAGACCTCACCGGTCATTCCCCTAAACGGGAAGCAGCACCCCCAGTTCCCATGAAGCCACACCACTAAACATGAGGCCACGCCCCCTGGGTCTGTGAAGACACGAAGGAGAAGCTGTCTGAGTGTGAGCTACTGAAAGGGTGCACATCCCTGTGTCTGTCCAGGCACTGCGTTGGACGGAGAACAGGTAGCCAGAAAACTGGACAGTCCAGCCTAAAGCCGGACATCTGGCCACCCTAACATCAGCCTGTCCCTAGGGTGGCCAGAGGTCAGGTTTTAGGCTGGTGTCTCTGTGGTGATGATGGTTGATCTCCCTGAGGTCAATTATCTTTTCTTAAATAATCTTCTACTAGGCATTGCTCCCACTAGCCAGATTCCTACTCCACACTGATAAGGGGCAAATACCCTGAAACAGCTGTCTGTGGATGGATACCGTGCTTTGGCATAGGTGGTTTCCTTTTGGAGACTGCCCTTCCCTTGGTTGTTAATTCCCGGTGAAAGGCCTGGCTAGTTTTGACCGTCATTGAGACACGTGATGGTGTCTCCGTGGTTTTCTTTTTGATTTGCATAAGGTTTTAGGCTGGACAGTCTGGCTTTCAGACTCCCTGTCCACCGTCCAATGCAGTAGCTCATGCTCAGACAGCTTCTCCTCCATGTCTTCATGGAACCGGGGGTGTGGCATCATGGGGACAGGTGGCACGGCTTCATGTTGGGGGGAAGCTGGACAGTCTGGCTTTCGGACTCCCTGTCCTCTGTTATGCGCAGGGCCTGGATGGACACAGGGGGCGTGGCCTTGTGTTTAGGGGTGTGGCTTCATGGGGACCAGTGGCACGGCTTCACATTGGAGGGAGGTTCGACAGTCTGGCTTTCAGATTTCCTGTCCTCTGTCATGCGCAGGGCCTGGATGGACACAGGGATGTCCTTTTGAACAGCTCACTCTCAGACAGCAACACTATGCAGTCTGAGCATGAGCTGCAGGGAGAAGGTGATTTTTACCTTCATTTTTTCAGTCCCGGTCAAATGTGGCGCGGTCGGAGCGTGGTTTAGTGGGACCTGGGGGTGGGGCTTTTAAGTCCTTCTTTTGAAGATGGCCTCAATTACAGGTCGATGCCATAGTAATTTAGGAGGAAAGTGGGTAGCAGTGGAAGAAAACATCTTTTATTACTACTAAACGGTAAATATGTGAAATTTACATTATATGAGGTAATGATTGATGATGAGTTAGTCTAAAACATAAGATATATTTATGGTAACTGAAATACCCCTTTAACAGTGTCATCCACAGCGTTCTGCCCCTTTAAAGCAGACCTACAGCGGTGAACTGGCCAGGTTGTTACGGAAACCTGATGTGTGTGTGAGACTAACTGCCTGTGAGCTTCTATTGGTTGATAAGGGTCATGTGACCAGGCTTCTATTGGCTAATGCATTTTTTTTGGAATATCTCAGGAACGGTACGTCCTGGAGAGCTGAGACCCATTCTAAAACCTTGCCAGACACCTGATGTACCTGTGTGCCAAATTTCCTGATTGTAGCTGCGACAGTGCGGATTCCTTTAGCGGACATACACACACACATACACTCAGCTTTATATATTAGATATAATGTTCTTTTAGAGTAAAAAGCTTCAGTGGTGTGGTCAAATACTGAACATTATAGTTAGTTATAATGCCCATAAACACTAATTTCCACTGAATGCAAAGGGTGCTTTCCCTGGGAGGTCTATCTATTGCAGAAAACTATCTACTAGGATTGCTATTTTGTTCTTTGATTCCAACATGATACCAACCACCAATGGCATATAGGCCACATTTCTATTCTATACAGAATGTCTTGTTGTCAATGACTGTGACAAACATTAATTACAACCTATTTTTACCGGACAAACTTCTTTACCCTGAGAATGAATCCCAGAAAAACCATCTTGCACCAAAGTCATAAGTTTTTCTGTAACAGGGCTTTCCAAGAGGAATTTGGTGGTTTGTGACAAATTTGACTTAGGGCTAAATCCAGAATTGGAGTCTGTGGGGTTCCCAAGTATTCACTTTTTAACTTTTGTGTAGTAGGGATCTGGACTTCACTGCAGGGAATTCCTAGGCCACTTGGGCCCTGGAGTAGTCTCTGCTAGCAACAACCAATTTGTCACATAACAGATGACTCCAGGCCACGATACCAAGACAAAGTTTCAGTCAGGTGATCATAGCTTAGGACATATAAAGTATATTCAAAAAGATAGACAAGAATGGGGACAGGCAGAGTTCTGGCACCATGGTGGACAAGCAGTAGGTCAGGCCATGTTCCATAGCAGGTCAGGAAAGAGGCTGGATCAAACATGGGAGCTCAGGACAGAAGAAAAACATAACAGCTATTGGCAAAAGGATGATACAGGGGGCAGCCCGGTGTGTGTTCCGCACCACTCGGAACACACGCTGGGCAGCCCCATTCAAAATGCACGGACAAGTATAGGACATGTTCTATATTTTTTTGTAGAGCCGCGGCTCGGCAAGATCGCGAGCCGGCCATAGAGGTGAACGGGCCCGCCCCTATTCCACAATTTTGCGGAATAGATGCGGACCCGTTCACACAGTCGTGTGAACGAGCCGTTAGTTTGGCTGGTTACATATATCCATTTTTGGTGTGAGGTACACCTGCACTGATTACGTGAGAGGGAAATTAATATAGTTAATCTGTCTGTTCGGTGGGTGACCTAAAAGAATGAGGAGAGCATCAAATAAGGGACGTGGCCCTGGTTGTGGTGCTGCTGGAGCTCCTGTTGCTGGGAGAGGATGTGGTCGATCTGTGCCAGCTACACGCCCAAATGAAACACCTTCTTCAGGTGCACGTGGGCGACAGGACTTTCAGCATCATTTTGTAGGCTCGAATACCAGTGTAGGAATGGTAAGACCAGAACAAGTAGAGGTGGTAGTAGATTGGATAGCTGACAGTGCCTCCAGTTCCTTCACATCATCTCCTACCAAGTCCCCTGCTGAAACCGCAGATTTGGCACCTGCAGCCCATGGGTATCTGTCTTTCACCTCAACTCCTTGCAAATCAGCCAAGCAATCTGAGCCCCAAGTCATGGAGCAGTCTCTTTTGCTTTTTGATGACTCTGCTGCTGGGGTTCCATGGGCCATTCACCTAGCCCTGCCCCAAAAGTGGAAGAGATTAAGTGCACTGATGCCCAACCACTTATGTTTCAGGATGTGGACATGGGAGGACCACCGCAGCACATCTCTGATGATGATGACGAAACACAGGTTCCAACTGCTGCGGCTTTCTGCCATGTACAGACCAGCAAGTAGAGCAGGGGTGAAGAGTGGGTGGAAGATGATGTGGAGGATGATGAGGTCGTAGACCCAACATGGAATCAAGATCATGTGAGTGACGTGTGCAGTTTAGAGGTGGTGGTCGCACAGCACCAGCTGCACAGCAAAAGAGAGAGCAGGGTGCAAAAGCAGAGTGGCCGTCCCATAGCCAGTATGCCTGCTACTTCCCACTGCACCCATGGACTGAGCGCACCAAATCTAGCTCCAAGGAGTTCCCTGGCATAGCAGTTCTTCAGACAATGTGCTGAAGACAAGACGCGAGTGGTTTGCACGCTGTGCAATCAGAGCCTGAAGCAAGGCATAAATGTTCTAAACCTGAGCACCACCTGCATGAACAGGCATCTAAATGCAAAACACGAGCTGCAGTGGAGTACACACCTGAAAAATCACAAAAGATCCCAGGCTCCTCTTGCTCTCTCTTCTGCTGTGGTCTCGGCCTCTTCCTCCCCCTCTGTAATGACAGTGGCACCTGCCACCCCGGAACAGCAACACCACCACCTCCACCACCATGACCAAGCATGTCTACACTGTCCCATGGAAGCGTTCAGCTGTCCATCCCCCAAACACTGTAGAGAAAGAGGAAGTACCCCCCTACCCACCCACGATCCCTGGCCCTGAATACCAGCATTTCAAAATTCCTGGCCTTTGAAATGCTGTTATTCCGTCTGGTGGACACAGAGACTTTTAAAAACCTTATGGCGGTAGCTGTCCCACAGTATATGGTTCCACTACTTTTCCAGGCACGCCATCCCTGCCCTGCACAACCAAGTGTTGGCTAAAATCAGGTGTGCACTGTGCAACGCCATCTGTGGCAAGGTTCACATAGCTACCGATACGTGGACCAGTAAGTACGGGCAGGGACGTTATATCTCCCTAACTGCACACTGGCTAAATGCAGTGGCGGCTGTGTCTGAGGCGTTTAGCAATTTGGCGCATGTCCTACCACCACCGAGGATTGCAAGACACTTCTTGTTGCCTCCTGTTGCCTCCTCCTCCTACTCCGATTCCTCCTCTACTGCCTCCTCATCCGGTCAGCATAACACCTTCACCAGCAACTTCAGCACAGCCAGGGGGAAACGACAGCAGGCAGTTTTTAAACTCCTCTGTTTGGGGGAAAAACCCAACACCACACAGGAGCTGTGGCCGGGCATGGAACAACAGACCAATGCAGCTGGGGCACCGCTAGCACCTCAGAAGGGAGGGTTGGCATGGCCGAAATGTGGAAAAGCTTTGTCAGCATGCTACAACAACCAGCACCACCAGCTGATGCGGAACGTCTTAGCAGGAGGCAGCAGTTTCAGCATCATGGTGGAACAGAACGTGTGAACATGCCTACACGTACTGACTCATGCGTTTGCCCCATTCAACTTCTAGGTCTCCAAATTGGGCACATGGCCTGAGCTTGCCCTTTACGCCTTGGAGGTGCTGGCCTGCCCTGCAGCAAGTGTATTGTCTGAACATGTGTTTAGCACAGCAGGGGGGATCAGGCATGCATCCCATGCATGCATCCCACAGAACTTGTCCGTACCTTGTGCTGAGTAGACAAGTATACTGGCCGCACACAGCCATTGTTATACTCCAGCGCACTTTCTCTTTGCATTCTCTTTTCTATTTCCCTATGTTTTGGGGTCTTCCCAAATTTATAAAAAAATAAATAAATAAATAAAGGAAAAAAAAAAACAGTGTTGGCTATCTCCTCCTCCTCCATCACCGCTTCCACCTACACCACCTCAACCTCCTACTCCACTTTGACCTTCGTCTCCTAGTTCAAGACTATTATTTTTTATTTTTTTTATTCTATGTTATTTTAATTTATTTCCCTATCCACATTTGTTTTCAGGGCAACTGTCCTACTCTTACCCCCATTTTGCTTCCTTTTGTAGTTCTCTAGCCTTTACTACAACTATTTTACAGCCATTTTACTGCACCAAAGTTCAAGTCCCCATTGACTTCAATGAGGTTCGGGTTCAGGTCCCAAACCCGAACTTTTACCTGAAGTTCGTCTGAACCCTGCGAACCCAAACTGCCACTGGTTCACTCATCCATAGTGATCACACCAAATATTGAAGTGCTTTATTGATGTCATTTTTGAAAGCATTCTTACTTTGCAACATTTTTCCCATACTTTTACACAGTACTGTATATTGTTTTTGTAACCGTCCAGTTGTTGTGAAATACAGCTCTGCTGTAAGTCCTGAGGGTATCTGATTACCAAGAGCCATTGCTAGGACTTGGGAAAGACCAAACCTGCCAAGTTTATCTAATGTGTATGGTGAAGTCCTAACTTTCTCCTGATGGCAGATGCCCAACCATTTTGTTCTAAAGGGAGATAAGCCACTGGCAGAGATATTTGGCAGCAATGTTTTTTTCTTTTTTTACTTGCTTGAACAGCAGCTACCTAAAGTGTATGACCAACTTTAGGTCAAGCAACAAGTTAAGATACTGAAGTTGTGGTAAAAGGATATTTTATAGGTTATCTATTTATATTCTTTTGTTGGTTATCACAGAAAGAAGAGTCATATAGCCAGATAAGGCTACTTTCACATTAGCGTTATGGAATTCCGGTATTGAGCGCCGTCATAGGGGCTCAATACCGGAATAAAACGCTTCCGTTTTGTCCCCATTCATTGTCAATGGGGACAAAACTGAACTGAAGACAACGGAATGCTCCTGAAAGCATTCTGTTCAGTCTTCAGACCGGAGAACAAACCGCAACATGTTGCGGTTTGCTCTCCGTACTAGTTATCCGCACCTAAACGGATCCAGAATGACCCCCAATGCAAGTCAATGGGGACGGATCCGTTTGGTGTGGACACACTTGTAAAAGGATCCGTCCTCCATTGACTTTCAATAGAGGTTATTCCGGATCCGTTTAAACGCTAATACAACCGGATCCGGAATTACGGATCCACAAGGTTGTATTACTCAGTACAGTACAGAAGGGACCCGCCGGATCCGTACTAACGCTAGTGTGGAAGTAGCCTAAGTTCTATTTAGTGGGCTCTTTCATGTGTGTACTGCCTTGAAGTCTGTTGAGGAATTTTGGAGGCATCTTGATGATAACACTCTTAGAGCAGTTTGACAATAAAAATCAAATATCAAAATCAAACATTCAACAAATGAAAAAAGTTAAACGCTCCAAAGGAAGTTCAAATGTCTTTTTTATTTATTCTGGAATATGGCCAGAATGACATCAAGAGAAAACATTTCCTTGACATTTTACAAGACAATTCTCTATTGTAATATATGAAACAGTTAAACATGTCAAACGGAGAGATTTGTAACATCAAGATCATCATGGGTCTGTTCTGTTAACATGTTAAAAATGTCTTTAAAATAAATTTCCACCCATGAACATAATTTAGTTTTTTTTTTATTCTTAAGTCCAAAGTGCAGCTGATTAATATGCTCATATACTCGCACTGACAAAACAAAAAACAATGCGCCAAGAAGGACTTGTAGGAATCAAATTAAACTTTATATTTGTGAATGTATTCATGATATGTAAGTGATTACAATATTAGAGCAAAAGTTGCAGGGAAAACTGTACAATTGAAAGGAGCCTCTAGTACCATGTTGGGTCACCTCTAGTCTGGATTCAAGATGAGATATGGCCTCTAGCCTGGATATAGGATGAGATATGGCCTCTAGCCTGGATACAGGATGATATACGGCCTCTAGCCTGGATACAGGATGAGATACAGCCTCTAGCCTGGATACAGGATGAGATACGGCCTCTAGCTAGGATACAGGATGAGATATGGCCTCTAGCCTGGATACAGAATGAGATACAGCCTCTAGCCTGGATACAGGATGAGATATGGTTGGGCATGGAGGCATACAGGTTCTATATTGTATTCTGTACCACATTTGTCCACAGATGTTAAAGCTGGGCCCGTAGATCCCGCACACTCATAGTGTCACGCGAGGTCGGCGTCGCACTCCCTCTGCACGACATCGCCGGACCTCTCTGCCCCCCTAGAGACGAGCAATAGGGAATTGAAGTGCTGGTCTTGTCAGCCAGCACTTCATGAGTTAATTCTCTGTTTGGGTTTAGCCATGTGGTGCTGATCACACCACATGGCTACTTTACATATTGTTTGGACAGCTTGCTCCGCCTCAGGTCATGTGATGCTGGCCACATCACATGATCCTGGGCGGGCTATTTAAAGATGGCAACTGCCTCACTCAGATGCCTGTGATTAGTCTTCTGAGATCAGTGCTGTGTGTTGGACCTTGCTTTTGGATTATTGGTATATTGGATTTTGGCTTTGGACTTAGACTACGCTTTTGTGATTCCCCTCGGTATTTGACGTGACCTCCTGTTCTTGATTTGGCTTGCTGACGATTCTGCTATTGTGTTTGTTTCTGTCTGTGTTCGTCTTTCCCTGTGTTCCCTTCCCTACCCTGTGCACGTACTCAGCATAGGGACTGTCTCCAAGTTACGGTTTTGTCGCCTAGAGCATCTACTGTAAGTAGGCAGGGAAAGAGGTGGGGTTCAGACAGGGCACACTATCCCTTGTTTCCCTGTCGTGACACATAGGTTGCTGAAGCTGGCGACCCAGCTGGTCCCATAAATGCTTAATTAGTGATCAATCTGGCGACCAGGCATCCAAGGAAGTTTTATAATCTGAAAGAGACATTCCTGGGAAACCCTCGCTGTGTGTGCGCACATTATCTTGCTGAAAAATTCCAAACATTGCTACCTGGGCACTTTTTTTTTCAAGTGGTGTTTATCTAGAAACTTGGTAGCACTTTAAAACAACCGTAATAGCTGATAGGGGTGCTCGCCTTTTAGCCAGACAAAGGCAAGTATACAAAATACAAAAAGATTGGCAGCACAGCCATAAAATAAAACAAAATAGTCCTTTTATTTACCCATATCGTGGGACAGCAACGTTTCGGCTCCTATACTAGAGCCTTTCTCAAGTATGCTATGATGGCGGCCATGCCTGTCACTGCCCCGTTCTGCTTTGAGAGTATGAGCTCCAAATCTCTTACCAGGCCCTTCATCCTGTCCCGACAGGCGCTCTCTTCTGCCACCTGCGGCATTTGTGGCCCCCAGCACTCCATGTGCGCGCTGCTGTCCCACTCCTCTGGTGCAGACCAAAACCTGCGTTCTCCTTCCAAGTCGGACCAGTAGAGCATACATATGCTTGCCCTCAGCCTTTTAAAAGGCCAGCACACACATGTCCAAAAATTCCCCAGTCTGTATCTGGCATTCCCTGGGTATACGAGACACCTTTCCTAGTGGGAAGGTGCCTGAGCTTTAGGTTCCTAGCTTGCTAGTTCCCCCAGTGAACATGCGCTATTCAGACTGTCTACCTGTGTACCAAACCACGGCCTGTTTACTAATCTTAGTACTCCTTTACCTGTCCTGACCATAGCCTGTTTCCTGTGTTGATCTTTAGCTACCTACAATGACCTCAGAACTGTTTCATATATACGTACAAACTCAGCCTATCTTAACTGGGGCCTGTTTCTGACAATGAGTATTGCTTGATCCCTTTAGTGCTTCCCACTGGTGTATCTGACCTCTGTGGGTCAGCTTCCAACCACACTGAGACTATCCCATGATGTAGCAGTCTGGTGGGTCCCCTGCAGCAAAGGCCAAATATAGATGTTAAAGGGTGATAACCAGGGGTTCACCAGGACAGCACCCTTAGTGTTAGCCCAAAGCCAAACCAGTTAGTTGAGACAGTGGGTCACCCACTGCCCATCACAAAATCGCATGCCCATTCATGTTGAAGGGGTTTCCCATAATAGACATTTATTTCTTATCCACAGGATATGTGAAAAAAGTCTAATCTCTGGGGATCTCACTCATTAGAATGGGTGTCCTGAAATACCCATTTCTCTGTACTGCACGACTGTAGAGAGGAGGAGTTTAAGTGAAACATACTGTAAGTCAAGCCTGCTTGGTGCTATCCGTTCAATATATATGAGATTGATGGAGACAGCTGATCCAGTGATTGGTAAGGGTCACAGTAGTGGGGTCCCCAGAAATTAGGCATTTTCCATTAATGCTATGGATCAGTCCTATGGGCAATGTATCTCTTAATATTATAAAAATGTCTGTCTGTCCTTTCTGTCTGTTCTCTATGCGCGACCAAACTACTGGACCTATTTTCACCAAATTCGGCACACAGGTACATCAGGAGCCCGGGAAGGTTTTAGACCAGGTCTCATCTCTCTAGGATATAACGTTCCTGAGATATTCCCAAACTATGACCTGCATTAGCCAATATTAGCCTGACAGCATTGGTTTTAAACCCCAACTGCCATTCTCTGCACAGACACACACACAGGGAGGGCAGGTTTCCATAACAACACAGCCAGGTAATTAGCAGCCAGCTGAGCTCAGCTCAGCCCAGCCATTTCTATTCACTGACACTGTTAAAGGTATTCCGGTTACCATAAATATAACTTATGTTTTAGACTAATTTTAGACTAAGACAGTTCAGTAGTAATAAAAGATGTTTTCTTCCACTGCTACCCATTGCATGGCCTCATAAAGAAGCATGGTAATCGCCCTTTAATTCAGGCCACCCTAAAAGAAGTACCTAAACCCTCCTCGCTAAGCCACGCCCCGACTCCATCAGTCCACACCCCTTCCCACTCCGCAGCCAACAGGGATTAAAAAAATAAAGGTAAAAATCAACTACTGTCAGCTGCAGGGATGGGTGGGAGGTTAACTTTCTTTCTGCAACGACACACAGAAACATTAAATGAAATAGATTAAATAATCCCATGCGAAGCGTCTTGCTAAGCCACGCCCCTGACTCTGTCAGGCCACGCCCCCTCCCACTTCGCAGCCAATGGAGATTAAAAAAATTAAGGTAAAAATCAACTTCTGTCAGGTGCATTGACTTTCTCTCTGCAACGACACACAGAAACATTAAATGAAATAGATGAAATACATTAATTTTAGACTAAGACCGTACAGTAGTAATAAAAGATGTTTTCTTCCACAGCTACCCATTGCGTATCCTCATAAATTACCATGGCATTGACCTGTAATTCTGGCCACCCTCAAAAGAAGGACTTAAAACCCCTGCCCCAGGTCTCGCTACGTCACGCCCCCGACTCGGTCAGGCCACACCCCCTCCCACTCCACAGCCAATGGAGATTGAAAAATTGAAGGTAAAAATCAACGTCTGTCAGTTGCAGGGGTGGGAGGGAGGCTGACTTTCTCTCTGCAACGGCACACAGAAACATTAAATGAAATAGATTAAATATACCCGTGCGAAGCAATGTTTTCTTCCACTGCTATCCACTGTGTTTCCTCAAATTACCATGGCATTGACCTATAATTCAGGCCACCCTGAAAAGAAGGACTTAAAAGCACCCCCCCCAGATCCCGGTAAACCACGCCCCCGACCAGGTCAGGTCTTGCCCCTTCCCACTCCGCAGCCAATGGGGATTGAAAAAATGAAGGTAACAATCAACTTCTGTCAGCTGCATTGACTTTCTCTCTGCAACGACACACAGAAACATAAAATAAAATAGATAAAAATATACCCAGGCGAAGCCGGGTCTTTCTGCTAGTAGATGATAAATGTCAGTTGTATGAAAAGCACATAGCTTGTGAGCTGGGGTACACTTTTCATTGTTGTTTGAATTGACTTTAAAGGGAATCTGTCACGTTTTATGGTCCCTAACTAAGGGTAAAATAAACTAGTGGCAGATCCATTTATTAAAATGCTGGGTTCCTTTAGTTGACTTGTCATTTTGCTGAAATCTTGTATTGAACAACTCCAGCGCATGCCGAACAAGTCTTGATATTCATGAGCTCCTGATTTTCTCTGTCCCCCTGCTGCTAGTTGGAAAAAAAACTGTAAATCAGTGGTAGGGGATGGGAGAGCCAGAAGCTCATGAATATCAGGACTGGTTGGCACTCGCTGGAGCTGTTAGAACCTAGCAGTGTTACATGGGGAGCATAGTAGTTAAAAGCATCCAAACAAAGAAAAATGGCAAGGCAAGGAAAATACTCTGCTTATGCTCTCAGTCATTGCTACAACATGTAAGCGCAGTTTTATTTGAAGTGCCATCCGTCCAGCATGTTTTTTGTCCATTCATTTGTTGGCAAATGGAGCTCTACCCTGGAATTATGTGCTAAAATTGGACGGTGAGCCTGCATTTCTTTAGACATAGTTTGTTAGCTCTATGGTTAGCATTAGAGAGTCGAATTTGCCTTCAGATTCAAAAGTGTCTCAGTTGCCTTGAAAAGTTGTGTATGACTCTCTAGGGTCACATAGGGCTGCATCCCTTTCAAGCTCTTTAATGCCAAGACAGCATTAGTAATGTTCGTGAGAGAGACATGCAGTACATTCAGAAATTCTTCAGACCCTGACACTTTTTTCACATTTTCTGCTGCAGCCTTGGGCTAAAATAAAAAATTAAAGTTTCCCCCTATCAATCTGCACTCAGTCCCCCTAATGAGGGGTAATTTATTGAAAAAGAAAAACTAAAATTTCACATGGACCTAAGTATTTAGATCCTCTAGTATGACACTTAAAATTTAGCCCTTGGGGCCTCTCATTTCTTTTGATCATCTTGGAGATGTTTCTACACCTTGATTGGTGTCCATCTGTGGTAAATTCAGTTGACTGGACATGATTTGGAAAGACATAGCCCTGTCTATATAAGTTCTTACATCTGAAAATGAGTAACAGAGCAACAACTAAGCCATGAGGAGAAAAGAACAGCCTATAAAACCATGAGACAGTAATTGTGTGGAAGCACAGGTCTGGAGAAGGGTATAAAAAATTCTGCTCCATTGAAAGTTCCCAAGAGCACAGTGGGCTCCATAATACTCAAATGGAAGAGGTTTGGAACAACCAGGACCCTTCCTAGAGCTGGCCATCCCATCAAACTAGGTAAGGGGTATCCAGGGAATAGGGCCTTGATAAGAGATGGAACCATGAACCCAAAGGTCACTCTGGCTGAGCTCCAAAGATCCTGTAGGCAGATGGGATAAACTTCCAGAAGGTCAGCCATCACTGTACCAGTCCCCTAATCAGGGCTTTATGAAAGATTCTCTGGTCTGATGAAACTAAGATTGAACTTTTTGGACTAAATTCTAAGCAACATGCTTGGAGAAAATCAAGCACTGCCCAATATCATCCCTACAGTGAAGCGTGGTGGTGGCAGCATCATGATGTGGGGGTGTTTTTTAGCAGCTGGGGCCAGGAGACTGGTCAGAGTTGAGGGGAAGCTGAATGGAGGAAAATACAGAGATATTTTTAATGAAAACCTGATTCAGAGTGCTCTGGACCTCGGACTGGGCCAAAGGTTCACCTTCCAACAAGACAATAACCCTACGCACACAACCAAGACAAGACAGGAGTGGCTTAGAGACAACTGCTGTATCTGGATGTCCTTGAGTGGCCCAGCCAAAGCCCTGACTTGAACCCGACTGACTTGAACATCTCTGGAGAGACCTGAAAATGGCTGTCCACTGATGGTCGCCATCCAACCTTAAACAGCTTAATAGCCCCAGGTGTCTGCTGTTTAAAATAGCAGAAACCAAGCAGCTATGATGCCCACTCAGCTTTTGACTGGGCGACTTCTTTAAAGACCCAACTTTGGGAAGGTCATAAAGTGGCTAAAATGCCATTAATTCCTGGGTGTTATACATATAAAAACGTGTATACATATTTAATATAATTTAGGGACAAGTACAATAATCATTAATTAACTGAGTGACAGACTAGTATAGAGAGGGAGATGATCCTGCCGGTGAGGTCTTCCAATTTACAAGGGAGGGGGGAAGGAGACTGTAGGAAAGGGTAGAAGCTGCTCATATAGCTGTCTAGTGGCAGCCATGGATGGACTGGCCATAGACCCTACAGGATAATTTTGTGGCGGGATGATGACCAAAGGAATGGTGATAATGCAGCTGTCACTACTCAAGCAACTCAGCATGCATCTGGCCAGTTGCAAAAGGTACTTCCTGCCTCCATTTCCACTGCATACTACCACGATCTGTCGGGGTCACCTGCATCGCCTTTGATGTCACCCTCTAGCTCCTCCTGTCACTTGGGCAGATAAACCACCTAGTTCTGTATAGAATTCCTGGGCATTTATGTCCTCCTCCTGTGGCAGTTCACAGTCCACAGGGCTCAGGTGGCCGTGACATGTAGGAATGACATCATTCATCCCGTAGTCCTGGCTACTGACAAATAAAGTGGCCCTCAAAGGGCAACAAATGACAGGTGTCTAGCACGAGCTGCCAATGGCTAATGTCAAATTACATCGGAGAGCAGTCCTGTCCATCTGCATCATCAAGAAATCGGTCATGGGTTTCCTTTGCTCATACAGTCGGTTCAACATGTGGAGGGTGGAGTTCCAATGTGTGGAAACGTCGCATATTAGGCAATGTAGGGGAACACCATTCTGCCTTTGCTGCGCAAGGAGGGAGTGTTTTGCATGGTAAGAGTGGCTGAAGTGCATTTCCTTTCCATTTTCAAGACGTCTTGCAGTTGGATGAAAGACTTCAGGAAGAGGTGACAACCAGATCGAAGACGTGTGCCATGCAGGGCATATGGGTCAGCCCTCCCTGATGCAGAGCAGACAGAATGTTCTTCCCATTATTGGCGAACATGGTTCCTATCTCCAGTTGGTGAGGAGACAGCCAGGATTCGATTTCTTGGTTGATGATGTGGAGCAGTTCCTTCCCAGTGTGACTCGCTGTGTTCGCTGAGGATAAACAGGTACAGAAACGTGTGACCATCTTGTACTTTGCTTAGGTGGTATGATGTAGGATCACTCTGAACTGTGCCTACAGTGGAGGCTGAGGACAAGGTGGAGAAAGAATGCAGAGGAGGACATTGTCACAGAAATCCCTTGATTTCAACACGGAGGTGGCATTGCCGTCACCTATCAAGTTGCTGGTGTGCCTTTGGGGGGGAACCACATTTACCCAGTTGGCTGTCAAGGACATATATTGTTATATTGATATATAGTTAAAGCTCCATAGGTCAGTGCTGGCATGAACTATACCAGACACCGACATGCTCAAGGACTGGCCCACCTTCTGGTCAACATACATGTGCAGGGCTGGTACAACTCTTTTAGAGAAGTAATGATGGCTTTGGGCTCTCCACCTTGGCTGGGCACAAGCCATCAGTTCTCTGAAATGCTCAGTCCATGATATGGAAATGGAGGGACTGTAGTACCAGCAATTTGGCCAGGTGCACGTTCAGCTTCTATGCCATTGGATGAGTGCACGCATACTGTTGTCTCTTTGCAATCACCCGTGATGCTAGGGAGGCTGGTAACCGTCGTGTCCTGCTATTGGCTGCACAAGCCCCCATCGCCGGATGTTTTGGCAATGAGTCTGATGCATGATCCATCTATGTATAACTGAACAGATTAACTAGGTACACATGCCTATATATTAGACCAGCTGTTGAGACTAAGTCTGATGCACAGTCAGTTTATGTATAACAGAACAGATTAAGAATGAATGGCACAGCAGTGGAACAAGATGCACGGGGCGATTATAGAGCATACACTGACCCTTCACTGTCCCTGCAGTCTCCCTATGCTCCACCTACAGTGTCTGAAAACTCTCCCTACAATCTCCCTACACTGTCCCTGCACTGTCTCTGTCCAATATTCTGCAATTAAGAGATTACCAAAACATTGTCCCTAGCACTTTCCACGTTTCTCCCTATGCTCAGCTCACAGTAAAATGACCGAGACTAGGGCTGTGACATTAAAAGGGATGGCTGATTGGCATGCTGCAAGGCATTATGGGTCATAGCTCCTTTAACGGCTTTTTATTTTCACTTGGTAACATGTGTAGCCACCATTTTAGAAAAAAATGATTCGTTACAACGAAGCGAGGGGAAATTTAGATTCATGGTGAATCTAAGTTTCCCTGAAATTCTGATCAAATTCAATTTGTTTCACTTCGATTCGCTCAATTAATACTGAAACATTAATTAACGTTAACGTGTGCATCTGAGATCTTGAAGTTACACAGAGGACAGGGACTGATAAGAATGATAATAATGTATTTGTGTTGGTTTCCTCTGGGAGTTCTGGTTTTCTCCAATATTCCAATAACCATTGTTTTCCCATGAAACCTTATCATGTACAGCCCTGTTGAATATGTTTGGTCAAAAAATAATAATAAATATTATTTGAAACACAGGTTATAATTATTACCATTTTTAGATTAAAGGTCTTTGTGAAAAATACTTCAATATCAAGCTATACCTATGGCCCAATAACATTTTTAGCATTTTTTCCTTTATATGTCTCATATTTATGTACTGGATCTTAATAACATATTTATGTTAGTAGAAAGGATTTCAATGATCTCAATGTCGGCTGAGAATTTTTTCCCATAGCAATTTATTTCACTCCAGGAGACCCCTAACTCCAAGAATGTTTGCCAATGGTGAACAAATTAGTTATTAGATTGTCGTATGACTCATTTATGGCTCTGCTATATTGTACATCTCATTTAGGAAGAATTAGGAATAAAAAACAGCTGAACTTGGTTCTCACTGACAGTGACAAATATTTGAAGGAATCAAGTTGGGTTACCTTGCATTACATAGGAGGGCTGTCACCTGTGCTATGTAAATGAATTCATGAAATTTGTACTAATGTGAGGAACCCCCAATCTAGGTTCCACCAAAAATCTAGTTCTCCAAAATGTTGTTCTTCCTTGCTGTTTTAAATTGGTAACACTGATCCATGGTCCTTGACTTGAAATCCATGCCATCCATGTCAATTTCATTGTAAATACATATGGTGCAGCCAAAACTGTCTCCACATTCATGTGGATGCTTAAAGGGGTTGTTCAGGATTTTTCTTTTTGAAACATCCCTCTAGCGAGAACTTTGAAGAGAGCTAACTATGCTCCCAAGCTTTCTTCATAAGACTTTCAGTCCCCAATGTAAATGTTCTGCAAGGACAGGGTCAAGTCCTTGCTGGCCTCAGCGGTTACATGTCTCCAAGCGGCCCGTCACCTCTGAGTCACGTGCTGCTTGGGGACACGTCACCTCTGAGGCCATTCATTGGCTGCAGCAGTGTACATGACCCCATCTGTGCAGGAAGTTTACATGTGGGGACCAGAAGTCCAGTGAAGGTAGCCCAGGATGGAGCAGTAGGGAGCAAGAAGTATAACTTTCTTCATAGGTCCAGCTGGGGGCACATTTTAAAATAAATCCTGGACAATCCCTTTAAGCAATAGCGTCCTAAGAAGTCCTCCTATGTCCCAATCAATTTTACTTATTCAATGTACTGTACAACCACCAAGCAAGCAGCTATGTCTTCTAGTACCTTTGTCCCATATTCATGCTCCAGATTCTGCTTGATAAAGGTCTCAACTAGAGTGAAACATTGATTGATTTAATCTGCTTACACTGAAATTTGATTCGCTGGAAGGGATTTATCTTGTATTCACCTATTTCTACAGATCATATGATTGGATCTTAATAAAATTTGCTCTTCCCTTGCACACAAAGACGTCTGCCATGAACTTTTTTCTGTAATAGTAAGAACATGCCACAAACTATGAAACTCAACACCTTCACCACTGGATATGTTAGCTCTGTGTTTGTTCAGGTGACCGGAAAAGTTTCTCTTCATTTTAACCGTCACATATTCCGACAGTCAACATTTTAAAAGAAGAAACCACATAGGACATAACAAAAAAATGCAGATGTGACACTCACCTCCACCACCACCAGACACTGGACAGGGGCAGCAGGGCAACCGTTATCATTTTAGTCTATTTTAGTGAATAGGAACTGTAGCATCTACTGTCTTTATTTAACCTGAAGATTACATGACCAATCACTAGATCTTTGGTCATGTACTATATGAAAGCTACTTGGTCTTAACAGATTTGGTCTACTTGTGACTGCTGTTACAATAAAAGGCTGTCTCCCAGTAATTACCCAAGTGATGGTCATGATGCCATCAGTGGTGCTGTTACATTTGACAGCAAGAATAGAACAGGACCAAATTTCTTGACACCCTGATGGTACCTCAATGGGCCCCATTATAAGTCAATGGGGTCTGGTGAACAAATACGTTACTACAGATGAGCCTGAAGGACCATTCTGGCAATTTTAAAGGGAGTCTTTCACCTGATCTGAGCATTATAGACCGCTCAGATGAGGCTCTAGACCCCCTTACACACGTTAGCACAGTACCTTTGTCTAAATTGTCCCATGCTGTATAAAGCAGAAAAACACTTTTAATCCACATGTCAATCAAGCACCGCAAGTGCCCGGAAGCGCGATAGAGCAGGAAGGAGCCCAAGCCTCGGCCTATTAGTAATGCAAACGCCGCCCTCTTACATCATACTGTCGGCTCATTATTCTAATACTTGTCTCCGCCTCCTGTAACTAAATCCCACGCTTGTGGGGTTTTCCCAGTCTCTGGCGCATGCTGTGGGCAGAGGCACAGTGTAACCTATTGCGCATGTGCCAGTCCCCGCTCCTCAGCCCGGCAGTTATAGGAGGCAGAGAGGAGTATTAGAATAATGGGCCGACAGGATGATGTAAGAGGGCGGCGTTTGCATTACTAATAGGCCGAGGCTTGGGCTCCTTCCTGCTCTATCGCGCTTCCGGGCACTTGCGGTGCTTGATTGACATGTGGATTAAAAGTGTTTTTCTGCATTATACGGCATGGGACAATTTAGACAAAGGTACTGTGCTAACGTGTGTAAGGGGGTCTAGAGCCTCATCTGAGCGGTCTATAACACTCAGATCAGGTGAAAGACTCCCTTTAAGTTATCCACAGGATAGGGGATAATTATTAGATTAGTGAGGTTCTACTGTTGGGAATCCCACAAATCATGAGAATAAGAGCCCCATATCCGGAAATTAATGGTTGACCATGGACACTTCTGCTCCATTCATCTCTAAGCACTCGGTAAGAGATTTGTAGAGTTGAATAAAGTGGCATTGTGCCTGCCTAACCTGTGTCGCAGGCGTACCAAGACATATGAATGTTCCCGAGACAGTGGGTGAGCGGAGATCTGTGAGATTCGCAACACGTGCTTTGATCTGACAGGTTTCTTGTGGATCATTAGACGGCTGTGTTGTTTCTGATACTGGCCATACCTCTTACTACCAGGTGTTGCTATTTTGCTCACTTAACTTTCCTTATTTATAGTTGCTTCTCCCACAATCATGTGCGGTTGATATCTTCAGTTGTGTCTGTGGTCTGCTGGTGTTTGGTTCTCGGCGGAGATCCTGTTGCCCCCATAGCTACTGGAAAGTTAAGTGTTTCCTTTCTCTTTTGCATTTAATTTTGGTTTGTCTGTGTGTTGTTTTTCCCTTGCCCTTTGTTGTAGGCCTGAGGGAGACTCCTGTCCGTCCTTCATTCCTGGAGGAACAGGTAGTCTCAGTCCTGTCACTATCGCCAGGGTCTTATAGGGTGTAATAAGACTCTAGGTACTCCTGCATGTGAACCTACCTTTGGATTCTGTTCGTACTGATAGCCAGTCAGGACTGTGACTAGGGATTTGACAAGGAGGTGTCCTTTTCCTTCCTAGCTTTCAGGCCTTGTTCCTTGTTTTCTCTCCTTCTTCGTCCAGTGTAGTGTCTCCCTCCCACACACAGGCGTGACAACCTGCCTGCGGATAGGCGATAACTGGGGATTACCGGAATAGCGCTTTACAGGTTTTCTCATAAGAGACTCGTAGTGACCTAAACAAATTACAAGTGCACACCAGAGTCCACTCCTATGCCTCTCACTGTTGACGGTGGTCAGAAGTCACCATGACACTGGACTGTTATGGCAGCAGCAATAAAAAAAAGCACAATAATCACATACGTAATATGGCGAATAAAGCAACGCTCAATACAATTGTAAACATAATGCAACATGTGAAGGAAAGCTATCATGGAGATCTACGTTTTTTAACACTGGACGGATTTTTCTGTATATTTAGTTTTTTGGTTCCAGATCATTTAATTGCTTTGCATTTCCCCTCGTTTAACAAAATTTCAGGCAAGTTGATAAACACTGAATATTCTGTTGAATCGACTTTGATTAAACATGGTGTATATTTTCTGTGGTTTTATGTTTAGACAGAAACCATATTTAATACCACAAGTGTTTTATGATTGACCGGTTGGATACAAACCATCAAACTTTTAATCTGTATGAAAACTTGTGCATACATATTGACTCCTCCAATCATAAATTCAGTTTGGATCATATAAAGTTCTATTTTTTTTTTTTTTTACAACATTCATATCTCATTTTTTTGGCTCAGCGTCCCTTGGAACCAAAATAATATTCAAGAGCCATCAGCTTGATGATGTGTTACTACAGAGCTGACAAGTATCTGGGAGCAGGGATCTGTGACTCAAGTTCTACTTGTATGAGAATAGCGTGTTATTAATATGAATAACTCTATAATAGCGTTTCTCTTTCATTACATACATAAAATCACATAGTTACATAGTTGATTAAGTTGAAAAAAAGACACTCCATCTATTAACTTATCCTCTGTAACCTATGTTGATCCAGAAGTCCTAAAAAGCCCTATGAGCCATTTGCCTCCAATTAAAGGGAAAAATTATTCCCGATGCGAAATAGGAATCATCAACCCATCTCCAGGATCCTAGAACATATAAGTTATGTTTCGTGGATGTCTTCCAGGCTTGCTCTTGAACTCAAAGAATCAACCAACATCTTTCAGCAGAGAGTGCCATAGTTTCACAGCCCTTACAGTAAAAAACCCTCTTCTATGCAAGAACCATTTACCAATCCACTGAAGTTCTGATTGTGCCAGGTCCTGTTACTCCAGTGGTCCATGCCAGCGCTGCTGCCTCTACCCACGAGCACGGGCGCCGGTCTCCCTCTTTCCCTCCTGCTGCCATGCGCCGTGCTGACAAGCATGAGCAGCAGGTAGCTTAACTCTTGTATCTGTGCTCCTTGCAAGAGCTTACTTCTTGCATGAGTCCTGTACTGGTTGTCAGGGCTTGCATGGGTGTGTCTCTCCTCTGTTGTGAGGCAGCACGTACACGCCCTCTGTCTCCCCAGCCTATGGCTGGATTGCAGGAAGTATTTAAAGGTGCTTCCTGCCCAAGTAAGGTGCATGAGCAACTCATGGTCACTAGCTTGTCTAGTCCCTAGTGTAAATGTGTTTCTGCTTTTCTGTGTACCGGACTCTGCTTTTGGATTTATCATTTTTTGCTTGTTTGCCGCCTGCCTCTAACCTTGGACTTCGTTTAAGGACTTTGCTTGATCACTGCCTGCCCTGACTTCCTTACCACATACTTCCCCTTGGTGCTTGCACCGGTATCTCTGACCCCCTGGTCAGCTGCCAGTGACTCTGAGACTGCTCTGGAGTGGCACCTGGCAACTACCCTAACGGCCCAAGCCTATCCTCACCATCAGAGGCTCTAGTGAATACCAGCTAGTTGCTTAGTCACTCACCTCCAGAGTATAGCCAGTCAGTGGTGCAGTGGGTCCACACCCACTTGCATAACAGGTCCCTTCTGCATCCCGCTACATGTTACTGTCTCAACATGGCAGGGAATGGCTGTGAGTGCTGTTTTGCCAATCACTGGCTGCAGCAATGACCCACCTCAGCCAGTTATTGGGTCACACCATGAGCCGTAAGTGTCCCTCCTTGACCATTCAAAAAGTTGGGTAGCGTTGGGCTTAGTTGGGGTACCAACTGCCGTACATGAATATATACTCCATAAAATCTATATGTTATATTATTTTAGGCCATGCTCACCTATAACAATAAACTTACTGATGGTAAAACAAGGGAAATTTCTATAAATATATCTTTACGATCTTGTGTAATTCCACAGGTCTATAATGCTGAATGCTGCCTTTGATGTGGATGGTTGTGCAGTGGCTGGATTTTGACATAAGCAGAGAATCCAGGTGTTGAAAGGAGTCTCTGTACATCTACTGCTCTTCTATGCTTAGATCATTTCAAAAGGAAGCTGAAGATTGACATTTCTTGGCATCTATATCCTGTGTCATTCATTGTGTGCCAAGAGAAGTGTTAAGCCCATGAACTCTTACAATCACACAGATTACATGGGGGTTTTGCTTCCTCCTTCCTATCCACCTCTAAATGCTCTCAATCCCATCTGTTGACTTTTTGTTCATGGTCTTTTTGTGTTGTATTCTCTGTAATATGTAAGAAAGCCAAAGAAAAAACTTTGACTGTATAATCAGGATGAAGTTAATGATTTAGGTTATTATTAATAAGTGTCAGGTAGGTAAAACTAAGATACGTAGAATATAGCTTACAATGGCTCAATGTATGCCATACGCAGCTTCCATTTGTGTATTAAAGGGGTTCTTTAGGATTTACAGTGCCTTGCGAAAGTATTCGGCCCCCTGGAACTTTTTAACCTTTTGCCACATTTCAGGCTTCAAACAAAAAGATATAACATTTTACATTTTTGGTGAAGAATCAACAACAAGTGGGTCACAATTGTGAAGTGGGACGAAATTTATTGGATCATTTAAACATTTTTTGGAATAATAAAACTGAAAAGTTGGGCGTGCAAAATTATTCGGCCCCCTTGCATTAATACTTTGTTGCGCCACCTTTTGCTGCGATTACAGCTGCGGTCTCTTGGGGTATGTCTCTATCAGTTTTGCACATCTAGAGACTGAAATTCTTGCCCATTCTTCCTTGCAAAACAGCTGGAGCTCTTTGAGGTTGGATGGAGAGCGTTTGTGAACAGCAGTTTTCAGCTCTTTCCACATATTCTCAATTGGATTCAGGTCTGGACTTTGACTTGGCCATTCTAAGACCTGGATACATTTATTTTTGAACCATTCCATTGTAGATTTTGCTTTATGTTTGGGATCATTGTCTTGTTGGAAGATAAATCTCCGTCCTAATCTCAGGTCTTTTGCAGACTCCAACAGGTTTTCATCCAGAATGTTCCTGTATTTGGCTCCATCCATCTTCCCATCAATTTTAACCATCTTCCCTGTCCCTGCTGATGAAAAGCAGGCCCAAACCATGATGCTGCCACCACCATGTTTCACAGTGGGGATGGTGTGTTCAGGGTGATGAGCTGTGTTGCTTTTACACCAAACATATCGTTTTGCATTGTTTCCAAAAAGTTGGATTTTGGTTTCATCTGACCAGAGCACCTTCTTCCACGTGTTTGGTGTCTCCCAGGTGGCTTGTGGCAAACTGTAAACCAGACTTTTTATGGATATCTTTGAGAAATGGCTTTCTTCTTGCCACTCTTCCATAAAGGCCAGATTTGTGAAGTGTTGGACTGATTGTTGTCCTATGGACAAACTCTCCCACCTCAGCTGTAGATCTCTGCAGTTCATCCAGAGTGATCATGGGCCTCTTGGCTGCATCTCTGATCAGTCTTCTCCTTGTTTGAGATGAAAGTTTAGAGGGACGGCCGGGTCATAGTAGATTTGCAGTGGTCTGATACTCCTTCCATTTCCATATTATCGCTTGCACAGTGCTCCTTGGGATGTTTAAAGCTTGGGAAATCTTTTGGTATCCAAATCCGGCTTTAAACTTCTCCACAACAGTATCACGGACCTGCCTGGTGTGTTCCTTGGTCTTCATGATGCAGAACCCTGAGACTATCACAGAGCAGGTGCATTTATACGGAGACTTGATTACACACAGGTGGATTCTATTTATCTTCATCAGTCATTTAGGACAACATTGGATCATTCAGAGATCCTCAATCAACTTCTGGAGTGAGTTTTCTGAACTGAAAGTAAATGGGCGAATAATTTTGGACGCCCAATAGAGATGAGCAAATTCAATTTGTACACTATTCGTACGCAATTCGTACGCATTTGCGTATAGATTAAAATATGCGTATGAATAGCGTAGGAATTTTAAAATGCGTACGCAAATACGCAAAAAATGGCACTCGAGCATGCTCTGCCGAGCATGCTCGCTCATCTCTAACGCCCAACTTTTCAGTTTTATTATTACAAAAAAAGTTTAAATGATCCAATAAATTTCGTTCCACTTCACAATTGTGACCCACTTGTTGTTAGTTCTTCACCAACAATTGAAAATGTTATATCTTTTTGTTTGAAGCCTGAAATGTGGCAAAAGGTTGAAAAGTTCCAGGAGGCAGAATACTTTCGCAAGGCACTGTACATATTGTTAGCCTGTTCTCAGGATAGGTCATCAATATGAGATCGATAGGAGTCTGATTCCCTCCCCCTCCTGTCTATCAGTTGTACAAAGAGACCATGTGACATCACATTCATCGGTCACATGACTTACTGTAGGTATAGCAATACCTAAGAGCTGCAATGCCAAGCACAGCCACTATACAATGTGCTATCATTGGTCCAACCTGAATTTTATTAGTACCAGTGGGTACAATACAGACTGGTCTTAGATGCTAGATGCTATTCTCACATCAATCACCTCACACCATGATTTCTCAGGTCAAAAACCGTGACATTTATGGAACAAATTGACAGAGTGACTTGTGTCAAAAAAGGACTCTTGGAGCATGCTTCAACCTATGGTTGGGAGCCACATGTGTCTCTTACACCTTCTGTTACATCTGTTACACCTTCACAAGTAGCCCTAGGGGGGTTATAGCATTATTAAAATAACCAATCACTAATTGTTTCACTTTTAACCCCTTCCTGACATGTACAGCAGATTCAGGTTTTTAAAGATAGCACTCACTCACTCACTCACTCACTCACTCACTCAATAACAGCAATCACAGAAATGTTATCTCTCAGATGCTATGGCCAAATGTGACCACAGCATCTAAGAGCTTAAAAGCACAGGAGCCACACTGATGAGGCTGGAACGGCTTCCCTTCACTGAAATCGAGGAAGCCATTCCATAGTATTAATAGGCCTAAGCCTGTATAAGACTTCCAGGCCTCTTATTGGTATATTGCAATGCAGGCCCGCAGTTGGCAGCATTGGAATATATTGAATTTTCTATTCAGTAATGGAATATATCTATCTATCTATCTATCTATCTATCTATCTATCTATCTATCTATCTTATTGAAAACTAGTTCCTCTAATTGGTGTCGTTTAGAAATTGTAGAATTAAAAATTCCAAACCCTGCCCATAGGTATGATGCTAAGGTGCTCCTTAACCTAATTAGAATATTGTTTTAACTATTTCCTTGCCAAAGAGGATAGCGTAGAGGGACAACTGGCTCCTTACAGCCACTGCCAGGGATCTCTGGTAGTGGCTCATCTCCCCTGAGACCAAATGGGGTGGGCATGTTGAAATCCAACAGTCAAACATTTTCTTCCCTGATATCTGACATTGAGGACGAGTGGGAGACCCAGATATACATTACAGGGGTTCTGCAGCACCATAAAGGCATTCTTTTATCTGTCCAGAGTACACCACAAACACTACATATTTTTGCCCCATATAGCTGATTTTCATGCTAGCACTTTCCTCTTCCTGTTCTCAGCCTCACTGCATCCTGGCAGGATGTTTACTTGGATTCCTTCCTGTCTTCATCATGCTTTACTCAGTGATGTTTCACAGGGCCTAAATAACATGGAGAAAGGAGGATTAGGGCATGATTTCTGCAGAGGGAACAGAGTGTGGCAGGAGGAGCAAATCCTGAGAAATGTTACAGAGCGAAGAATGCTTGGATTGGTTAGAAAACCCACCAGGCTGATGAAAACAGGAAGTTCTGCATGTAAACATCCTGCCAGGATGCAGTGATGGCAAGAAAAGAGGAAAAAAAGTGCTGAAATGAAAAACAGGTGTTTCAGGCAAAAATAGGCAGTGTTTGGGTAGTATAAGCAGATAAAAATCCATTATGGGACTGCAGAAACCCTTGACCTGCTCAGTCCTGACAACATTGGCTGCTACAGAATACATTAATCTAATGTGTGTGGCCAGCTTTAATCATTAGGGACACATCCTCTTACTCCTCAGACTTTTTCTGGCCTGTTTCTCATATGCCCACAGTTTCAGGCCTCTATCTGAAATGCCATAACTAATAAGGCCCATGCAGCCATGTATTCATGTTCCCTCCCCTAGGACTTACACTTCACTAGATAACAGCTTTCAGCCTTCTCGCTACAGAAAGAAAGTTTTCATAATTAATAGAACATTAAAAGCATAAACAGGCATCTCCGAAAAATGCTATAAAACTGCAAAGTGTTTTAATGGTGAATTTCACTTTTATTTATGACGACCCTTGACTTTTTATATATTTGTAGATATTTGTGAAATGAACATCTTGTCTGCCTTGAGTTTGTAGCCAGCTGCAGAATTGAAATATCTTTGCTCATGAGCCTAAAAAAATTCTTTAACAGCTCCAAAATGTCAAATTTACTGGACTATGTGGAGCTGTCAGGGATATATCTCTTTCACTGCCCGTGATGCAGACTTTCATCTATGATGAACACAGATGTCAAGACTGAGCGTACAGTCAAACAATTCTGTGCCATTGTTTTCCTAAAATAGGAGCCATCTTCTGTTGTAACAGCTCATCTTTCATCCCACCCCTCAGCTCTCATTGACTCAATGCAGTAGCTCTGTGTCTATGTGGAGTTACTGGCATAGACAGGAAACATGTGTCTGTTCTTCAATGTGATTCTTGAGCATAAACCAGTTAAAAGCTGTAGTAATAAAAAATGAATAAGCAATTTACATTTGGAGTACATGACATTTAGATACTAGAGAATGATACATAAAGTCTAGGGGATACTATATCTCTATGTGGAGAATGCCAAATCGGCATGAGAAGTCTTATAGGCCAGACAACTCAGAATATGAAGAGGGTATACAAATGAGCTCCTAGCAAGCTCTGCCTCTGATACCACCAAATTTAAAGATTATTTTGTTCCTACTTGTCAGGTATTATAACTGGCAGCTATCCTATGTGATGTCAGACAGATGTTCAATAACCTTTTAAACAGCCAGTCTTGTAGCTGCACATGAGAGGAGACAAATGCATGTAGAGGAATTGTATTGTACATACCCTGTCATTCCCAGTATTCCAGAGGAGACATGTTCAGTTGTATTCATGCAGCCTATAAGACTCCTCCTGCCTATTAGGCACTCTCCATAAGGACATATATTATTCCTCAGATCCTGATCTAGGCCTCTCATCCAGTTAAGCCAATACTTTCTGCTGTGCACTGATGAGGAGCAATCACCCTGAAACAGTTGTCTGCAGGTGAGATGCTGGCTAATTTAATATCTGAGTCATGTCTGAAGGCTGGTTTTAACTGTTGAACATTGACTTATAGGATAGCTACCTTACATCTAGTGGCATTAGAAGCAGAGCTTGCTAAGAGCTCATTTGAATACCTTCTTCACATGAAATCTAGGAATTTTTATGGATTCTGCTGGAAGCCCTTTAGGCGATGAACATTTTTTAATGATTTTTTTCGAACATTTTCTAGATGAAAAAGTCTTGAAATCTTGCACTTTGCACACTGACCACTGAGCCCTGATCACAGGCATATTTACAATAACAGATAACACCTATATGGTGATGACACAGGATTTATCATTCATAATATGTGATGTCACTGAGTCCCTGGCCGGCAGACATGCCCTGCAGCAGGCAGTGTCACCGGCACATCAGTCTTACTTCACCGGGAACTGGGAGCAACGCCCTCCTGGTCTTGCGCTGCTGGCCAGGTAACTAGCTTTCCTGGACAGTGGATATGCTCCACTGGTTACCATCCCGTCAACCTTTCAGACCCACTGTTTATTGCCAGCAGGTGTGCTCCATTGTGGGTTGTGCTGCCATCATTCTATTGCCTAGTAAGGGGCCAGACTACATGAACTGGGGCTTCAGGGTCAAGTCAGCATATGATGTCACAGGTCACAATGGTTGATGTCTCATGTGACCTGGGGAGCACCCTAATTAAACAGCTAACTGCCAGCCACAGTGCCTGTGAGTAAGGTGTTACTACTATACCTTGCTTATTGTGCTTGGGACCTCAGCATTTTCTGTATACTACCACTTTGCCTGGTGACTTGGACATGACATGACTTCTTGGTTTGATTTCTTGGCGTGGTGCATTTTTGCATTCTAGTTTCTGATTTGGCTTTAGATGTGATTCTCCTGGTACTGACTTAAACTTGTATGACTCTGACTCATCCTATCAGTATTTGCTCAGTGTACCTCTCACTATGTTTGTAATTTTGTGTCAGCTTTGTTCCCTGTAGTCCCCTGCACTTAGGAAGGGTGCACCGTCCAGTTGCAGGACATCATTTAGGGCAGATCATGCAAGAAGATAGGGACTGTGGTGCAGGAGAAGTCCAGGGCCTCACTGATCCCTACCATGACACACAGCTTATTCACTCACCATCCCTGCACAATGACATCTGCATAGATCACAGATCATGTCTAAAGTACTCCCTTTTAGAAGTCAGTGAGTCATATTGAGACTACAGTACAGGTTCCTATGTTCCATGTATATGTTGTAAAGCATATCTCTGTTATCTTTGTTATCAGCAGATCATGCCAGATGGTTGCCCCATAATCATATGTATAAAACAGAATGAAAGATGATCTATAATAAAATCGATTTAGAAAAACATATATTTATCAGTATATGGTTTAAATTGGTGCTGTATATAGAAAAAAATTACATTTACTGTAATACTGTTTTACCTTGGAAATGTGAGGTTCTTGTTTGATGCCACTTTCATGAATATGTTATGAAGTGTATACCGTAGCTTGTACTTCACTCATACAATGCTATACCAGTAAGTGATTCAATAACTATCCTCTAGTGCTGCGTAAAGTTGAAATTCTCTACCATTCTTCTTCAGGGTCTGTCACCACAATGCTGGTCCCATTTTTATCATCTTGAATTAAGTTAATGCACACCTAACGTAAGCTGCTAAAAAAAAAAAAAAAATGACGTATCTCTGTCTGTCCCTATGCCTGCTACGCTCAGTTCTGGCTGGGCCAGTCACTTACTGTGGAGGTCTGTGCAGTTGAATCGACTGCGTAATTCAAACATCTTACATTGATTCTACTTCCCTTCCACCCTTGACTAGTGCCCATTGTACTCACATGATAATTTTATTCACCCGTCAGTGGTTTTCATTTTATTTAATATCATCCGGTTTGACATTGCCACAGCCAATCACTGGCCGTGGGAGAGACTAGAGAGTCAGTCACCGCTACAGCAAGTGATTGGCTGCAGGTGATGATAAACCAGATGTTTATAGAGAGGGAGCTCAACGTTGCATTGCAGGCCTGGAGGAGAAGGAGCAGAGAGCCAAGGCACACGGCCAGTATCCGTATTTTGCAGATCCACTGTTTATGGACCGCAAAATACACATGGTCGTGTGCATGTAGCTTACCACTGCATACTGTTTTGTTCTTGCTGTCATACGTAATGGAAACCCCAAAAAAACCACCAATGCATTCTTTTAACAGTAATGTGATCAGAGCCTTAGGGCTCATGCACACGAACGCATTTTCTTTCGGTGTCCATTCCGTTTTTTTTGCGGATCGCAAAATACATACGGTTGTGTGCATGAGCCCTTACACTGATTTCAGCTGTTTTGCAAAATTCTTAAGTTCAATATACTATTTTTAGAAGAGCAAAGAAGATAAATAGGTAAAAAATGATATATTAATTGCAGGAATTATGTGAGATATTTTTTTATTTTTGTGCTTTTTTTCCGCTTTTTGCCAGATAGCACATTTTTAATGGTACCTAGAGAAAAAAAGATGTTTGCCAAACTTCTAAAACAGATAACCACAATATATTGCAATTTATTTTACTCCCAGCTAGGACTAATAAAATACCTCCTTGGTATCATATTTAAAGTTGAAAATATGTGTTTTCTATAACTTTGTAATACTTCATTTGAATTACTGTTCCACAGAGAGTATTCAGAGGTAAAATAAATTACTCCCAGAGACTTCCATTACTTAAAAGAAACTACAAACATTTTTTAGTTAGTCTATATTTATTTCTAATAAAAAAATATATTTTTTATATTAAAGAGTAAATGTTACTTCATTTTTTATGAATGAGTAGTTCAAGCAAAAATTAAAATATATATCTTATCAGAGAATGAAGCTTCTTTGTTCCCTTATCAGACTCCACTTCTGCTTCTTCCTCCTCTTCACTAACTCTCAATTCCCTCTCCAGATCTGTCTTCAGTGAAGATGGGTTGCCTGCTCACTGAAGGATCAGATTAAAGGAGGGGGGTGGAGGAAGAGTAACAGGGGGCTCCTGGAGACAGGGACAGAGACTGCTGCTGGTTTGTAAGTGATTTACTCTCTTAACTTTTGGATTTATATCTAAACTGCTTAATTACTGTATTTTTCGCTTTTTAAGACACACTTTTTTCTCCCAAAAGTGGGGGAAAAGAAGCAGTGAGTCTTATAAAGCAAATATTAATGAGAGCTCTTTCATTATGGAAGAGAGCATTGAGTGTGCTGCTCTGGCTGTACTGGCCTCTCTGTGGTCTTTTTCCGGGCACAGCGCTGTACTGTCCTCACTGCATATAGCACTAGGACATAGTACACATAGGTGTGTACTATAACCTGACGATGTGTGGCATCAGGTCACAGTGCAATGCGGGGCTAGCAGAAAACCAGGGAGCGATGAGTGGACTGGATCTGTAGACTAAAGGTGCCATCCAGAAGAGAGTTAAGTTCATTTATTTATATCTGAGGTCTAATGAGGATTGGTGGTCTGATCTGAGGTCTGATAAAGATTGGGTGTCTGATACCGATTGGGGGCCTGATCTGAGGTTTAAAAAAGATTGGCGGTCTGATCTAAGGTTTGATAAGATTTGGGGGTCTGATTAAGGGGTCTGATAAAGATTGGGAGTCTGATCTGAGGTCTCATAAAGGTTGGGGGTCTGTTGAAGATTGGGTGGTTTGAACTGAGATCAGATGGATATTGGGAGTCTGATCTGAAGTCTAATGAAGATTGGGGGTCTGAGGTCTGATGAAAATATTTTTTCCTGATTTTTCTCCTCTAAAACCCAGGTTTTAGACCCAGGTCTTATAATCAGATGCATCTAAAAAAGTGAAAAATAATTATGTAATGATCTCAATTTTTGCTGCTTGAGAGCATGTGCTACAGAGAGTCAGAAACCAGATTTCTTGTTTTTCAGTGTTCTGTGCTTGGGTAGACATGAAACCAGATAGTTTTTTTTTCTTCTAGTGTTCTTCGTGTACAAACACATTCAACTTATTCTGAAAAACTTCAAGAAACAACAGTTACACTGTAAATGTAATAATACTGCAGGCTCTAATATATGAACATGTATATTTGATCAAGTCTCAAATGAAGATAGTATATACACAGATTTCATTATGTGTACAGTGAATACTCTATAAAAAACTGATTGACGTACGGCATTCATACACATCAGATAGACCAGGCCTGTGTATTTTGAATCTCCTTATTCTTCCCAAACAGCAGATGTAAAGGGAATAATCAGGCAAGCATGCTGGATTTCAAAATGTCTGATCCTTTTTTCCAATGGGGGGAGGTAAGGGGGGGGGCTGTTACGGCAGTGAGTGTGGAACCACTGTGTTAAACAACAGATTTGACTTTGGGCTAATTATAAAGGTGTTAACCTGGCAGTCCCCAGGTATTCACTCTTGAACCCTTATACAGGGATTTGGACTTTGCTGCAGGGGAGCCACCAGGCTGCTACCTCTTGGAGTAGTCTCTGTGTGGATAACACCTGACCCAGGGTTCGCTTTCCCTTAGGGTTAGTTTCTCAGTTAAGTTGTTCTCTGGCAACTTATCAGTCTCAGAAGTGGGGTCTCCTGGAGGAGGCTTCACTTTGGGCCTGCTTTGCTGTAGATCTTGTCTATTGCTCTGCACAGCTAAGACTGCTAATCAGGGGCTGGGTCCAGTCTTTCGCACTGGCATCCTAACCAAGTCTACCAGTTATATAATCATTGGTGTCCATACATTGCCATTAGGTTACATAGTGCACAAAGACAAAAACATTTGACTCTGTAACATCAAATTAATCATTTGCAATAATCCTCTGGGGCACTGCACATGGTCCTAGACCACTAGTTCTGAGGGTAAATAAGAAATCTGTCTATGTAATTCTTTGAAGAGGTCTGTAATATTGAGAATTTATTACAGTAACCACCCATTATCTCCACTTTACTTGGCGAGATTTAACAGCTGATATTTAGATTGACAGATTGAATTTTGGAGATCGAATCTTTTGTTGAAACTATGAAGCTGCAGTAGAGCTTCTCAGACCACTCTGCACCTTTGGGTTTCATCAGCTCTGCTACTACACTACTTTCTATGGATCCAGACTCCTCATACTGGAAAAGTCAAGCAGAGCTGATGAAACTCAAAGACGCAAAGCACTCTGAGAAGCACTTCTGCACCTTCACGCTTTCATCAAGGTTTAGGTCCCTCTTTAGAGATGAGCATATCACGCAAAATTTGATTTAGCCAAATCGGTTGACCTCTTCGAGCCGGACCCAAATCAATTCTACAAAAATCAAGAGTGCTCCAATTGACCTGAAAATGTGTGTATTACACTCTTAGGATTCATGTTTTTACTCTATAGTCTCTTACTTTTTTTATATTTTTTCATATATTTCTTTCAAACTCTCTCGACTGCCCAAAAGTTGCCCGAATTAAGTCACCAAAAGCTTGGATTTAAATGCAAGTCCAATTTTGACAAAATTTGTGTTGAGTTTGATTAGCTTAGAATTGACTTGCTCATCTATAGTCAATTTTAATGGTTACTACAGGTATAGTGTACTACAGGTAAGTTATATAGTGATGTGTTTATGACATTTCAAACATTTTATCTCAAACGGTTGACCCTAGTGTTACCATTAAATTTCTATTTAGTTACTGTACAGATGTAGATAACGTTATGTTCTTTTTCTAGCCAGAAGCAAACATTTGGCCAGCTGAGTAACAGGAATGTAGAAATAAAATGGCTGTTCCAGCCCCTATCCATGGAAGCTTTGTTTCCTGATATGACACGAGAACACGGCCAACTGAAGCCATTTGGAAGGAAAGTCATATCCTCCCGTCAGCTTACTGCATTCTTCTGTGATATTTTTTCGACCCATAAAAGCCCTAAGATTCTACTATAAACTAAATACCATGCTTGGAGACCCCATCTAGGCCGTGCACGTGCTCGAAAATTAATAATTCTAAATTAATAGTTATTTTACCCCAGCCAGATTTTTTTTTTTTCGTTTAGTGCTAGGAATTTGAAACACAATAGGCCATTGGGAAATCAAAGAAAAATGTGTTTAGATGCTATGGCTGGGAATTGAAATATCATTCAAATTAAGGTTATAAATATCAAGGGGCCAAGGGATTTTTTAAAATTTTGCCTTTAAAGAGAAGCAGCCAAAGATTAACGAGATCTCTCATAATCGCGTGAAGAAGTCAGATGTTCTCCTGGCAGATGGCTTGTCCAGGTTCTGCTTTTTTGATTATCTCTTGTTTTAGTTCAATATTTTCAGTAGAAAGATGACAGGGAGCTCATAAGGCCACTATATCAAGTCGAACTTCTTATTCTCTGGTTAACCCATTGTAGAGCAGAACTTGATGTTCTGGATGGAGTATTCTGAGGTTCTCAAGGGCCCTCTAGAGACAACTAAAAGTTACTAATATTCACAAGTAATTAGTAAACATTGTAGAGACCTGATTTTTTAAATCCTTTTTATGTTTTTAGACTTTGAGTTTATTCCTGGTACATCAAAAAGTCAGATGAATAGAGTGTGTATTGATTGTTTGGCTCAGCTGTTATGAACGTGAGTCACCAGAAGATTGAACTATAAAAGTCTTTACACTTATGTATGTCAACCCATGTTGGATTAGTTTTCTCTATATAGATTTGTTTTTGCTGGAGAGAATTTTTGGCAAGTGAAAGCAACGAGCTTAAAGTAAATTACCTGGCTAGCTTACATTAAAGAATATGAGTGATTAAAAGCAATCTAGATAAATGATTTTTTTTAGAAGCACAGCAGCTGGTACTCTTCGCTGAGACACAGGATTGGAATGCACTGTGAGAATATAGGCTGACAGAGTATTAATTCAAAAATGTCTCAAAATCTTACCCCCTGAACAGAGCGATTGCTATTAATGCTTTTTGGTACATATGAGCTACACCAAATATAAAAGATTACTAAATAAGCAATATGAACCCTTTCACCCCTGGAGGATTTGGCGAATACAATATCTCCTTATGGAGAGCGTCTTTTTTATTTTTGTGTTTTTGTTTTTCACTCCCTGCCTTTCTGGGGCCATAACTTTTTTATTTTTCCGTTCACATACCCGCAGGAGGGCATTTTTTTCCTTTTATTTTACAGGATAAGGCTGCTTTCACACGAACGTTGTGTTTTGCGGTCCGCAAATTGCACATCCGCAAAAAAAAACTATGGCTTCTGTGTTCATTCCGTATTTTGCGTAACGGAACAGTTGGCTCCTAATGAAACAGTACTATTCTTGTCCGTAATATGGACAAGAATAGGACATGTTCTATTTTTTTTTTGCGGGGCTACGGAACAGGCATACGGATGCGGACAGCACACAGTATGCTCTCTATATTTTTTTGCGGACCCATAGAAATGAATGGGTCCGCATTTTTCATGTGAAGCCCGCAAAAAATACTGTCATGTGAAAGAGGCCTAAGTCTATATTCACACGTCCACGAAATGGGTCCTCATCTGTTCCACAATTTTGTGGAACAGGTGCGGACCGATTAATTTTTTCCGTTCCGCGGCCCTGCAAAATAATAGAACATGTACTATTCTTGTCCGCAGCCACGGCCAAGAAAATACATTTCTATTATAGTGACGGCCATGTGCGGACTGCAAAACAATTGTGGACATGTGAATGGACCCTAAGGCTACATTCCACGACCATATGTCTTTTGTGGTCCGCAAAACACTGATCCGCAAAGAATATGGATGACGTCCTTTTGGCATCCGTATTGCATCTGTTTTTTGTTTTTTTTGTGGATACATTGTAACAATGCCTATGCTTGTCCGCAAAACTGACAAGAATAGGACATGCTCTATATTTTTTGCGGGGCTACGGAACGGACATACAGATGCAGATGGTGTCTGCATTTTTTGCGGACTCTTTGAAATAAATGGGTCCTCATCCAATTCTCAAAAAAAACAAAAACGGAATGACTAAGAAAACACTTGTGTGCATGTAGCCTAAGTTGTACTTTCTAAAGGCATCATTTAAAATTGCATATTATGTATTGGGAAGCTGGAAAAAAAATCCAAATGGGGTGGAAATAGAAAGACAAACACAAGTCTGCAACAGTTTAATGGGTTTTGTTTTTATGGCGTTCCCTATGTGGTAAAACTGACCTGTCACCTTAATTCTCCAGGTCAGTATGATTACGGAGATACCACAATTGTATAGTTTTTTTTGTGTTTTAATGATGCAAAAAAAAAGTTGAAAAATGTTTTTCTTTTCATCGTGATATTCTGACCCCTATAGCTTTTTTGTACTTAAAGAGGACCTTTCACCACTCCTGACATGCCTGTTTTAATAGCTTCATGCATTCCCCACGTACTAACAATTCTGGAACATCTATTCTTATGTCTGTATGTTGTGCCATTCCTGTATTATTTGCACTAGAAGTTATGAATGAATTGCTATTTGCCTTCAGTAAAGGAACCGAGGGGAGGTAACCAGTTGGGGGTGTGTCCCTACACAGACAGACTCTAGCCAATCAGTGCTGTCATGTTCAGACTGTGCAGATACACACCCCCAACTGGTCACCTCCCCTCTGTTCCTTTACTAAAGGCAAATAGCAATTCATTCATAACTTCTAGTGCAAATAATAAAGGAATGGCACAACATACAGCCATAAGAATAGATGTTCCAGAATTGTTATTACATGGGGAATGCATGAAGCTATTAAAACAGGCATGTCAGGAGTGGTGAAAGGTCCTCTTTAAGTCTATGGAGCTGTGTAAGGGATCATTTTTTGCAGGACAATCTACACTACTCATTGATACCATTCGGGGTGTTTATAACTTTATGTTAATTTTTTATTCAATTTTTCTCGGAAGGTAAAGCGACCAAAAAATGGCCATTTTCATTTTTTTTTACTCTGTTTTGCCATTTGCTGTGTGGGATAAATATTTTTCTATTTTAATAGTAGGGGAATTTTCACACGTAGTGATGCCTATGATGTTTATGGTTGCTAATGACAATTGCAGATATTAGCCCCGGGTGTCTGCTGTTTAAAACAGCAGACACCTGGCAGCTATGGGACCCACTGTGCTTGTGAGCGGGTGCCATCTTTAAAAACCCATCTAGTACGGAACTGGGCAAGAAGGGGTTAAGGATGCACACATAAGCTATTTGAATATAAAATAGCTTATATTTCAAACAATGGCTATCTTCCCCTTAAAGGAACCTGTCACCACTCCTGACATGTCTGTTTTAGTAACTACTTGCATTCCCCATGTAATAACTAATCTGGAGCATAAATTCTTATGGATCTATGTTGTGTTATTCCTCTATTATTCCTTCTAGAAGTTATGAATGAATTGCCTGCAGTCTGCAATAAAGGTTCAGATGGGTGTTACCAGTTTGTGGTGTGTCCCTGCACAGTCTGACAATGGCAGCACTGGTTGGGAAGTATCAGACTATGCAGAGACACATTTCCAAGTGCAAACACCCAGACAGACTCTCATTGCAGATTGCTAGTAGTTCATTCAAAAACTTCTAGCAGGAATAACAGAGGAATTGCACAACATAGAGCAGTGATTTTCAACCAGTGTGCCTCCAGCTGTTGCAAAACTACAACTCCCACCATGCCCTTCTGTAGGCTGATAGCTGTAGGCTGCCTGGGCATGATGGGAGTTGTAGTTTTGCAACAGCTGGAGGCACACTGGTTGAAAATCACTGACATAGAGTCATAAGAATAGATGCACACCAATTATTATTACTTGGGGAATGCAAGCAGCTACTAAAACAGAAATATCAGGAGAAGTGATAGGTCCTCTTTAAAAGGCATGCTGAAATCCAAGAGTCCACCTCCTCTCTGTACTTCATGTCTCCTCATGAACTCCGTTCCTTCAGAGATTCAGCTAAATATCATATTAAACTGTGTTCAGAATCATAATCCCTGACAAGCAGAGCAGAGAGGAGGATGAGGCAGATCTTTGCCTCAGTGTTGAGAAGTAACTTGTCCTGCTGTGTGATTAGGACAGGTTGTGTATGTACTAATAGGACGGCAGCCATTTTATTTCCCCTGATGATTGCTCCCCAGACAAAACGAGCCATTATATCTAATGAAAGGTATTTGGGAATATATTTATAATAAAGTAATATTTACGTATTTTCATTTTCTTAATTCCTGGCGAACCCCTTTAAACAGATCATGTTTAACCTTTTTGTGATTATTGATGTAGATTGATGGTGGCTACACTTTTAAAGGGGGTTGTCTCTGATGAGACTTCCTTCTTGTCTGATTTAGAAAACCTTTTCTCATGCATACTATTAGGAAATGTTATGTTAACAGAGGATGATTCCCTATTGAGGAACATATTAGCATAAGTGGAGAACAGGTATACAAATTGCCAAACTTCTCTGGTGACCTTGTATGTCCATGCATAACATGGACAGCCCATAGATTACAAAGGGAACCATGTGATGCCCTTTTACTCTGTTGGGAATTGCTGTCATGTTCTAGCATGGATTAATAATTTGCATGGAGTTTCAGTGCCAGGAAATTGTGTGATATTGGCACACACATGCTATATACCTTCAGCATCTATCTGCTAAAACCTAATTTGGCCAACAGTTATTCCACCTGCACCGTCCCCTCCAACTTTTTTTCCTTACAACTGCTATTTGGGGAAGCACCTCAAGCACAGTAAATGGTTGGCCCGTCCCATCAAAAATGTTGGGTTTGGTCAACATTCAAATAATGGCCACTTAAAGAGGTTGTCTCACGAAAAATATTCTGCAATTTTCAAACCAGCTCCTGGATCTGAAGACTTTTAAAATTGCATGTAATTAAAAATTTAGCATAGCCACTGAGTTAGGCCTCATTCACACGTCCGTATTTTTGCACATCCTGGAAAACGGTCAGTTTTTTGCGGATCCGTTGTTCCGCAAACAACTCAGTTTTTCCAGGTCATCCGTTCCGTTTTTCCGTAAAAAACGGAAAGGATGTATCCATACGTCATCTTTTTTTTTACCCCTCCTGGAACGGAATCCGCAAATACGGATGACATGGGGATACCTTTCCGCATGTCTTCCGCATTTTTTGCGTATCCATAGACTTTCATTGTGCTACGGACCGCAATTCTGGAGAAAAGTAGGACAGGAGGATTTTTTTTTTTATGTGGACAGTCGGAACGGACACACGGATGCGGACACCACACGGTGCACTGTCCGCATTTTTTCGGGACCCATTGAAATGAATGGATCCGCATCCTATCCGCGTAATTGTCCGCAATTGCGGAAACGGATGCGGAAAGGATGCAGACATTATACGGACGTGTGAATGAGGCCTTAGTGACTGAAATATATCTGTATAGAGCTGGGATAGGGAGAGAGCTGCTGCAGAAAGGACACGTCACCTGAGCTGACAGCTTGGTGTAAGTCTAGCAGAGCAACTGGAGCATTGAATGTGGAGATCTCTGGATCCATGTGAGGTACAGGGCTGGTTCTAGCTTTGTTAGAAAGAGATTGTACATATTATATGTCTGGTTTTCATTCCTTACAGGGGTTATCCAACCTTTGAAAAAAAAATGTAACCAAATATCATAAAAACTAAAACCCATCTCTTCGATGTCCTACTGATTAACCCCAGACACCCCAATGGTTTCCACAGTTTTTGTATATAAGCAGAACATAACAGCAGAAGTCAATCAGTGGCTTAGTAGTAACATACTGTACTACTGGCATCATGACTTCTATCACGGTGATGCTAGTGACTGCTGAGGCCAATAATTGGCTACTGTGGTTACAACAAAGACCAGGGGTGCCAATGGGGTGTCTTCTTTGGCTCTGTCTGAGACTGGAGAGTGGTATTGGGTATTTTTTTGCCATTTTAAATCACTACGGCACGCTATCAAATAGTAGCCTTTTACAAGCTGATGCAAAATACATCCTCCATTTAGCTTTTATTTTAATTTTCATGTAACGTTCAGCTTTCCATAAAACAATACCGTACACTGTACATCCAACCGGTTCTTCTCAACCACAAATTGCTCGATAAGTATGGATCTCGTTTTCCCGACAATTACCTTTAAGGGTTCACCCTCACCAAGGGCACAAGGCTTTGATTTCAGCCCAGCACATGTTTTCACTTGTACACATGTCGACTTACGAAGTTTTCATTTCCAATCTGCAGCTAATTCACCTAACAGAGACGTCGATAGAGATGAAGGATAATGTTAATGGGCCGGTGATTTGAACTTTTATGCCTACAATTGCTTTATTGATTGTAAGTGGATAGAAGGAGGAGGACCAGAAGGCAAGCATTATATGGACGTATGACTTATCTTCTCATTCCATCGTAGGCTCGGTGGGAAGGTTTTATGGAACTGCTTTGGCTGTTAGGCTATTTACTTTAGGTTTAGGATTTCCGCCTTTTAAAATAAATACTGCGTCTGGATAATTTTAGTGGAAGTACAAGTTTATTAGCATATTGTATAGCCCATCACTACATAAGACATGAATGGCCGGTACTGTACGAGCCCCAGGATGTTCGATATTCACAGAAATACTCCCATGAAATGGTTCGTGAAGGAGAAATTACGTATCTAAATTCGGCTTCTGTATTCAAAAATGGCAGGAGGAAAAAGAGGAATAATTTGACTTTGGTTCTTTGGTGATTACAGACATTGCTCATCTTCATACAGGGGTAAAACTACCTAGGGTGCAGAAAGTAGCAGATACACTCAGGGTTTGAACCTGAAGGGGTGCAGAAGAAGACATGCATGGTGCATGTTAACCAGGGGGCATTGGAGCTTTATATACCTTCACTGACAATTAGGATCAAAGTGGTCTTCCCACTAGAGATAGTGATGGGATATTGCTATTCTTCTTTGATGAGGTTCAGACTGGTAAGATCCTAATGATACTCAAATTGAAAGGGTTACAGTACTCCCTCACTGATTTTGGCTCTAAGGCCATTCCGTTCACTTGAATGGAGCTATGCATCAGATATCCACACAGAGAAGATAGCCATGAATGTCACAGTGCAGGAAAAATGCAAAAGGGGCACCTGGTCCTCTGTCCCTCCAGGCAGCTACTGCGGGCACCGGTGCCTCCTCAAACAGCTGATCGGTGGGGGTCTCAGTAGTGATTTGCCTAAGGTGTTTGGCACCCAGGACGAGTCCTCTCTCTGCCCCCTGCCATATTTTAAAACATTATACCCCCTCACAGTTGTTATGCCCACACTGCCCACACTGTGCTCTTCATTTTTCCCTCTCATGGTAGTCCCCATTGTTGCACCCCCTACACAGAAGTAATGCCTGCATTCCTATGCCCACATTGTGCCCCCTTACAATAGTTATACCCACATTGAACCCCCTCACAGTAGTTTGGCCAACATTGTGCCCCCTCAAAGTAGTTATACCTTCATTGTGCCACCTTCACAGTAGTTATGCCCTCATTGTGCCCCCTCACAGTAGTTATGCCCTTATTGTGACCCCATCTCTGTGTGCCCCCTTCAGAGTATGTATGCCCTTATTGTGCCGCCCTTCACAGTAGATATCCCCTCTCTGTGCCCCCATAACAGTAGTTATGCCATCATTGCGCCCCTTCACTGTAGTAATGCCCTCTCTGGGCCCCCCTAGTGTTCCATTCCTGATGATCAGATCCCCTCCAGCACACCACTGCAGGCACAGATCACACTGCAGCACTGTATGGGTGGAGGTGCACAGGCTGACTCTCACCAATTTCGATGTCTGAAAGCCTTTTAATGATCCACTTAACAGATGGGGCAGATTTTCACTGGATTAGAAAGGACTGTATCATTGATATAAATGGACGGACTACCCGGTGAGTCCTGCGTTACTGTATCTGGTGAGGACTGGTGAGTCCTGTACTTATCACAGTATTCACCAGATTAACCATGTGACATCGGTCAATCTTAAAATCAAACCGACATTGGAAATAAAAAAGGAAATCACTACAGTTTTAATCTATACAATGAAAAACTTCAGAGGAAGAGTGAGATCTGTAGACTACTAGGTGGCCTCTTCGGTAAGACCAGTGACCTTCTGTGTATAACATGGCTTACACAGCTGTGATATTGTTGTTCATCCTTTGGCTTTACTATATATTGTATGTTGCTATATCAAACCTCAAACGCTCTTTTGTTCTTCCCCGCGTGCGCAGCGCTCAGTAGCTTCGTTTATTTTTCCTTCACAAAGTATTTGCTCTGGAATCGAGTTCATCACAGAGGCTTCAGTTGCTGTTCCACCCGAAAAAGACCAAGTCCATCTCACTTAAAGCCACATTTACACCTTGCCGATTTCTTCCTTTTTTTTTTTGTTCTGATTTTATTAGGTATATACCATGGTTACAACGATCATTTTTTTGCTTTACAAAAAAAATGTGCATGACAGTAAAAGTTATTTAAGAAAAAAACATAATTCGTAATACAGTAGGCATAAATAGTCATTTCCTGTCATAGTGTTGGCAAAACACTGCGGTCGTATGAATGTAGCTTAACAGTACATGCTAATATAACCGCGCCAGTCACATGCACCCGTTACAAGCACTAGACCCAAAATTTCCTCAACATTAGGCTACATTCACACGGCCGTAGTGTTTTGCGCTCTGTAAATTGCGGGCCACACATGTCCGTCGCTATAATAGAAAATGTCTATTCTTGTCCGCAATTGCAGACAAGAATAGGACATGCTCTATCTTTTTTGCAGGGCCGCGGCACAAAACTATGACAGTGTGCTGTCTGCATCTTTTGTGGCCCTATTGAAATGAATGGGTCTGCACCCGTTCCGCAGTTTTGCGGAACAGATACGGTTTTGCAAATTTTTTGCCACATTTTGGTCTTTATGTCAATTCTGCAAGAGTTTTAATTTTTAGATGAAAAGTCCAGATTAGGCTGGGATTATGGCACGTTTACTATGTGTGACTTTCTCAAAATGGCGCAAAAGTGTTGCATCTGACGCCAGGAAAACTCCTACTCTACTTTTATACCACATCGAACTCTCAGAACATATATAATTAAGGTGCACCAGTTCATAAATTTGGTACAATCACATAAAACCAAGCCAGACTCAAAACTGACATAAAAACAACCTTAAATGATAAATGAGCCCCTATATATCTATTTTCTCAGCTCCTCCTGCTCTATAGCCTGCTACCTGCCATTTCATTTAGAGCTTAAAGGGGTATTCCCATCTGACACAATGGGGGAGTATCACTAGGATATGCCCCCATTGTCTGAGATGGGAAATCCCCTTTAAGCTTTTTTTTTGTAGAAATGCTTGCCTGATGCCATATAATGGGATCTCCTCCCATCTGTGCCTTTGAATAAATGGCTCCTAAGTGGAACCATAATACGTTTGTGTGAAACTAGCCTATATATATATATATATATATATATATATATATATATACATTTATTACTTTACAGCTAAGTAAAGAAAAATGAATGGCCATCATTACTTTAAGAAATGAAGGTCAGTCAGTCCGAAAAATTGGGAAAACTTTGAAAGTGTCCCCAAGTGCAGTCGCAAAAACCATCAAGGGAACAAAGTAACTGGCTCACATGAGGACCGCCCCAGGAAAGGAAGACCAAGAGTCACCTCTGCTGCGGAGGATAAGTTCATCCGAGTCACCAGCCTCAGAAATCGTAGGTTAACAGCAGCTCAGATTAGAGACCAGGTCAATGCCACACAGAGTTCTAGCAGCAGACACATCTCTACAACAACTGTTAAGAGGAGACTGTGTGCAGCAGGCCTTCATGGTAAAATAGCTGCTAGGAAACCACTGCTAAGGACAGGCAACAAGCAGAAGAGACTTGTTTGGGCTAAAGAACACAAGGAATGGACATTAGACGAGTGGAAATCTGTGCTTTGGTCTGATGAGTCCAAATTTGAGATCTTTGGTTCCAACCACCGTGTCTTTGTGCGACGCAGAAAAGGTGAATGGATGGACTCTACATGCCTGGTTCCCACCGTGAAGCATGGAGGAGGAGGTGTGATGGTGTGGGGGCGCTTTGCTGGTGACACTGTTGAAGATTTATTCAAAATTGAAGGCATACTGAACCAGCATGGCTACCACTGCATCTTGCAGCGGCATGCTATTCCATCCGATTTGCGTTTAGTTGGACCATCATTTATTTATCAATAGGACAATGACCCCAAACACACCTCTAAGCTGTGTAAGGGCTATTTGACCAAGAAGGAGAGTGATGGGGTGCTACGCCAGATGACCTGGCCTCCACAGTCACCAGACCTGAACCCAATCAAGATGGTTTGGGGTGAGCTGGACGACAGAGTGAAGGCAAAAGGGCCAACAAGTGCTAAGCATCTCTGGGAACTCCTTCAAGACTGTTGGAATACCATTTCAGGTGACTACCTCTTGAAGCTCATCAAGAGAATGCCAAGAGTGTGCAAAGCAGTAATCAAAGCAAAAGGTGGCTACTTTGAAGAACCTAGAATATAAGACATATTTTCAGTTGTTTCACACTTTTTGTTAAGTATATACAGTGCCTACAAGTAGTATTCAACCCCCTGCAGATTTAGCTGGTTTGATAAGATGCAAATAAGTTAGAGCCTTCAAACTTCAAACAAGAGCAGGATTTATTAACAGATGCATAAATCTTACAAACCAAAAAGTTATGTTGCTCAGTTAAATTTTAATAAATTTTAAACATAAAAGTGTGGGTCAATTATTATTCAACCCCTAGGTTTAATATTTTGTGGAATAACCCTTGTTTGCAATTACAGCTAATAATCGTCTTTTATAAGACCTGATCAGGCCGGCACAGGTCTCTGGAGTTATCTTGGCCCACTCCTCCATGCAGATCTTCTCCAAGTTATCTAGGTTCTATGGGTGTCTCATGTGGACTTTAATCTTGAGCTCCTTCCACAAGTTTTCAATTGGGTTAAGGTCAGGAGACTGACTAGGCCACTGCAACACCTTGATTTTTTCCCTCTTGAACTAGGCCTTGGTTTTCTTGGCTGTGTGCTTTGGGTCGTTGTCTTGTTGGAAGATGAAATGACGACCCATCTTGAGATCCATGATGGAGGAGCGGAGGTTCTTGGCCAAAATCTCCAGGTAGGCCGTGCTATCCATCTTCCCATGGATGCGGACCAGATGGCCAGGCCCCTTGGCTGAGAAGCAGCCCCACAGCATGATGCTGCCACCACCATGCTTGACTGTAGGGATGGTATTCTTGGGGTCGTATGCAGTGCCATCCAGTCTCCAAACGTCACGTGTGTGGTTGGCACCAAAGATCTCGATCTTGGTCTCATCAGACCAGAGAACCTTGAACCAGTCTGTCTCAGAGTCCTCCAAGTGATCATGAGCAAACTGTAAAAGAGCCTTGACATGACGCTTTGAAAGTAAAGGTACCTTACGGGCTCGTCTGGAACGGAGACCATTGCGGTGGAGTACGTTACTTATGGTATTGACTGAAACCAATGTCCCCACTGCCATGAGATCTTCCCGGAGCTCCTTCCTTGTTGTCCTCGGGTTAGCCTTGACTATTCGGACAAGCCTGGCCTCGGCACGGGAGGAAACTTTCAAAGGCTGTCCAGGCCGTGGAAGGCTAACAGTAGTTCCATAAGCCTTCCACTTCCGGATGATGCTCCCAACAGTGGAGACAGGTAGACCCAACTCCTTGGAAAGGGTTTTGTACCCCTTGCCAGCCTTGTGACCCTCCACGATCTTGTCTCTGATGGCCTTGGAATGCTCCTTTGTCTTTCCCATGTTGACCATGTATGAGTGCTGTTCACAAGTTTGGGGAGGGTCTTAAATAGTCAGAAAAGGCTGGAAAAACAGATAATTAATCCAAACATGTGAAGCTCATTGTTCTTTGTGCCTGAACTACTTCTTAATACTTTAGGGGAACCAAACAGAATTCTGGTGGTTTGAGGGGTTGAATAATAATTGACCCACACTTTTATGTTTAAAATTTATTAAAATTTAACTGAGCAACATAACTTTTTGGTTTGTAAGATTTATGCATCTGATAATAAATCCTGCTCTTGTTTGAAGTTTGAAGGCTCTAACTTATTTGCATCTTATCAAACCAGCTAAATCTGCAGGGGGTTGAATACTACTTGTAGGCACTGTAATTCCACATGTGTTAATTCATAGTTTTGATGCCTTCAGTGTGAATCTACAATTTTCATAGTCATGAAAATACAGAAAACTCTTTGAATGAGAAGGTGTGTCCAAACTTTTGGTCTGTACTGTATATATATATATATATATATATATATATACACTCACCGGCCACTTTATTAGGTACACCATGCTAGTAACGGGTTGGACCCCCTTTTGCCTTCAGAACTGCCTCAATTCTTCGTGGCATAGATTCAACAAGGTGCTGGAAGCATTCCTCAGAGATTTTGGTCCATATTGACATGATGGCATCACACAGTTGCCGCAGATTTGTCGGCTGCACATCCATGATGCGAATCTCCCGTTCCACCACATCCCAAAGATGCTCTATTGGATTGAGATCTGGTGACTGTGGAGGCCATTTGAGTACAGTGAACTCATTGTCATGTTCAAGAAACCAGTCTGAGATGATTCCAGCTTTATGACATGGCGCATTATCCTGCTGAAAGTAGCCATCAGATGTTGGGTACATTGTGGTCATAAAGGGATGGACATGGTCAGCAACAATACTCAGGTAGGCTGTGGCGTTGCAACGATGCTCAATTGGTACCAAGGGGCCCAAAGAGTGCCAAGAAAATATTCCCCACACCATGACACCACCACCACCAGCTTGAACCGTTGATACAAGGCAGGATGGATCCATGCTTTCATGTTGTTGACGCCAAATTCTGACCCTACCATCCGAATGTCGCAGCAGAAATCGAGACTCATCAGACCAGGCAACGTTTTTCCAATCTTCTACTGTCCAATTTCGATGAGCTTGTGCAAATTGTAGCCTCAGTTTCCTGTTCTTAGCTGAAAGGAGTGGCACCCGATGTGGTCTTCTGCTGCTGTAGCTCATCTGCCTTAAAGTTCGACGAACTGTGCATTCAGAGATGCTCTTCTGCCTACCTTGGTTGTAACGGGTGGCAATTTGAGTCACTGTTGCCTTTCTATCAGCTCGAACCAGTCTGCCCATTCTCCTCTGACCTCTGGCATCAACAAGGCATTTCCGCCCACAGAACTGCCGCTCACTGGATGTTTTTTCTTTTTCGGACCATTCTCTGTAAACCCTAGAGATGGTTGTGCGTGAAAATCCCAGTAGATCAGCAGTTTCTGAAATACTCAGACCAGCCCTTCTGGCACCAACAACCATGCCACGTTCAAAGGCACTCAAATCACCTTTCTTCCCCATACTGATGCTCGGTTTGAACTGCAGGAGATTGTCTTGACCATGTCTACATGCCTAAATGCACTGAGTTGCCGCCATGTGATTGGCTGATTAGAAATTAAGTGTTAACGAGCAGTTGGACAGGTGTACCTAATAAAGTGGCCGGTGAGTGTATATATATATAATTTTATTTACATTTTAAATGGATATGCCCAACTAGGAATTCAAAGCAAATCCACGAAAAATTACATAAATGCTCATAGAACGGAGTTCCACCACTTGGATCCTCATTGATAGAATTGGGGCATTTAATGAGGACATGTAACCTCTTCTGATATGTCTGTTTTAGCAATTACTTACATTCTTCATCTATTCATTCTTATAACTCTCCGACTCTCTGTTTTGCCATTCCTCTGTAATTCCTACTAGAAATGTATCAATAAATTGGCAGCAGTCTGCCATTAAGTTCCCCCTGAGTGTTACCAGATGGGGGTATGTCCCTGCACGGGCAGCACTCCCCCCTCCCCCAAGCTGGTAATACCTAGATGGACATTCATTGCAAACTACTGACAATACGAAGGGGTACACCTAGTCTTTTTGCTGCCTGAGGTGAAAACTGAAACGGCACCCCCTCTTCCCAATGCCAATTTCTTAACCTAATCCCTCTGCCACAATGAAAGTGCTGATAGCCCATGGCCCTTCTGCTGCCCCCCTCTTGCCCCTACCTGGTGCTGCCTGAGGCGATCGCCTCACCCGGCCTCATATGTGGTGGACCCCTGATAATTACGTTTATAACTTCTGTAAGGAATAATAAAGAAACTGCACAATATAGAGTCTTAAGAATAGATTCTCCAGAATTGTTATTACGTGGGAAATGTAAGTAGTTACTAAAACTGACACGTCAGGAGAGGCGGAATCAGGTCCTCTCTAATGTGAAAAAAATACAAATTATTCTAAACATTCTTCATTTATATATTTATCCCTTTTTTCAATTTTTTTCCTATATTCCATTTATGTGCAGAGAGATCAGACTTTTGAATCTCCTCCTTCTCACAATCCAGTGTCTGGTTGTCACGTAGGGGTCCTCCACGGCTCTTTCTGCACCATGAGCCTGAGAAGCCTAAGGGTGATGCACACAGTGCAGTTCTGACATGCAGTTAGGAAGCAGTTTTTTATTGTAGCAAGCTGCAATGAATGAAATCATTCCCACAATGCAGAACACCAGGGTTTAACAAGGCTGATAAATTGACTAAATTGAAAACTGCATCCTAACTACATGTCAGAACTGCACTGTGTGCCTTCACCCTAAACACTGCTCCTTGGTTTAAACCTCACCCATTGAGAATCCAAGATTTAAAAATGGAGAAATCAAAAGGAAATGAAAACTCACGTTCTCTAGAAGATTTCTACAAGATTGTATCAGGAACCTCTAAATATCCTGTGAACTAAAGAACCTTGTGAACAATGTATCTCCTGTTGACTGTTAAGACTCAATTCTGGGTTTAGTGTTCCCTTAAAGAGAATGGGGGACATTCATCAATAATGGCGTAATTTGCGCCAAAACCATACTAACGTTATAAATCAAAAGTGGTGATTTGTTTCACCCCATATATGAAAAGGTGCATGCCGCTTGTAAAATTTTACTTTTTTAAATATCAACTTGATTATCCACCTATTTCTCATGATTTGCGACATTTTAACACCAATAGCATTAAAATGAGACTTTTTTAAACTGAAATGCGCCTAGACCACACTTGTGACTTTTGAAGCATATTTGCGACATTTTCAGTGGTAAATTGCGACTTTTGTCTCGGACTTGTTCCCACAACAGGTTGGTTTTTCTTTTCATAAATGCGACTTTTTGACAAAAAGTCATATGTTCATACCATAAATGCGACTTTTTACGCAAAACACCACCACATAAGCTGGCTGAATTGTCCACAAAAATTTGAGTCATTTCTGTTGATAAAAGGATGATAAATGAGGCGTAATATTCCCCAATATAATAGCTCCGCCCACTTTGACATTTATAACTCCTTTCTGGCGTGATACATTCTTTATGGTGAAAATTTTTTGGTGCATTTAACTCCATAATTCTGGTGCAACATTCTTAGTAAATGTCCCCCTTTGTGTCATCAGAAAACGACCCATTGTTTAACCCTTTCTACCCCAGAGGTTTTTTCGGTTTACCGTTTTTGTTTTGCGCTCCTTGCCTTGATAAAGCTATAACTGTTTTATTTTTCTGTTCACATAGCTGTATGAGGGCTTGTTTTTTGCAGGACAAGTTGTACTTTCCAACGCCACCATTTAATATTGCATATGGTGTGGTGGTAATCGGGAAAAAAATTCCAAATCGGTTGAAATTGCAAACAAAACGCAATTTTATTTACAGCGTTCAATATGCATTAAAACTGACCAGTTACTTTCATTCTACTGGTCAGTACGAATCCAGCGATACATAATATGTATAGTTTTTCTTGAGTTTTGATAGTGATAAAAAAATGACAAAGTTGGACTTTTTTTTCCATTTCTTGACCCCTATACCTTTTTGGTATTTATGTGTACGGAGCTCTATGGGGGCTCATTTTTTGCGGGGCGATCTGAACTTTTTATTGATACCATTCTGGGATGTGTATGACTTTTTGATTGCTTTTTATTATATTTTTTTTTTAAAAAAGCAATAAAAAATGGCGAATCGGCCATTTTGACACTTTTTTCCATTTCGCTGTTTTCCGTATGGGAAATAATTTTTTAGATTTTTATAATATGGGCGTTTTCACACACGGCGATACCCATAATGGGAATTTTTAAATTTTTTTTTAATACTTTTATTTTTATTTTCGGGAAAGGGGGGTGATTTGAACTTTTACGATTTTTTTTTTTTTTTTTTTTAACTTTTACCTTTCTACACTTTAACTTATTTATTTCTACACTTTTTTATAGTTCCCAAAGGGAACTATAACTAGCAATCATTTGATATTTGCACTTGCATTGGAGTCTATGATGATTTTAGTGCTTTCCTATGGAGCCCTATTACAGGCAAGGGCTCCATAGGAAATACTATGCAGCAGCCTCCTGTCATTTACTATGACAGGGGCTGCTGCAGGATGCTTCGGCTCCTCCGATCGCCACATGGGGGACCCGGAGCAACACCGGAAGCGTGCGCCTGACCGCGGCACCCGAGGTGTTAAGAGTCCGCGACTGGCAGACATTAGCCGCGGGTGTCTGCTAGTTGGAAAAGCAGGTCACCCGCGTCCATCACGCCCCCTCCGTGCAGGAGCGGGCGCCATCTTTAAAGTCCCAGCCAGCGCCGTACTAGTACGCCGCTGGTCAGGAAGGGGTTAAATCCTGTTTTTATGTTTAACATATTTTTAAACAGTTGATGATTTTATTTTTTAATTTTTCATGTCAATATCTATATTTAAACGAAACCCATAAAATTCTGCAGTTTTCACACCGATGACTAGGCCTAATAATAGGAGCCACTTTTTGGTCTGTATAGATTGCTTTACTACAGTTATCTGCTTTTCTGTCATTCCCATCCTGCCTGTAATGATATTACCTCTGTGTATAGATAAGACAGGATCCACCATTCACAACAGGTGATTGTCACATCTTATCTCTTCTTTCCTTGTACAATGACCTCTGCACAGGTCACAGAGCATGTCTAGGAAACTCTCCCATAGAAGTCAATGATGTCCCTTCCTGACCATTGTGTCTATGGCTCATGGGACTGCCGTAAAGTAAAGCGTTTCTAAATACTGAACAACTCAGGCAAGATGGTCGCCTCCATAATCATGTTCAGAAAACTGAATGTTTAAAATCTCCAATCAGAAAATGAAAACACAATAGAAACAAGGATATTGGTCGCTTTCTGGTTTTAACTGCCAGATCAAATTTTTGGTGACAAATTTCTTTTAAAATTGTCTTTAAAGCAAAAAAAAAAAAAAAAAGAAAGTAAAATGTTTTACATTCTGTAAGCTATGCAATATTTCATAAAAATCTCATTCCAGAATAATTCAGGAATCTAGACATAAAACTGCTAATATTTTCTTGATGCACATAAATGTTATTTATGTCTATGTAGATTCTAACAAATGACTCAGAAAAGAATGTAATAAATAAAGAAATGAACTTAAAACAGCCAATTCTTTCTTTGGAACTACTGTTCGTGTACAATAATTCTGCCAGACATGGCTCAGAGTCAGGAGGTCATTGTCAGACCACCCTGTAAGGGCATTTACCCTTCCCCCCATGCCCTCCACACAATTCTGTGTCAAACCCTTCAGCTGAGAAATGTCATGTACCACCTTCCTAATTATTAGTGACTCATAAACAGGAAAGCTTGTACTATCCACAGAAGTATGGCTTCTCCACCTTTCAAAAATGGTTTATGTGCGAAGATCAACGTAAGGAAAAGCAAAAAGGCCTGTTAATGTCTTGTGAGAATGAAGCTCATATGGCGGATCAGAGCGGGGCATGTAAACAACGTGCCTGCTAATTGTCATTTATGGACTGTAATATAATGGTGTGCTAACAAGGGAGGCAGCAGAGAAGTAGTTCGTCTTAGTAAGTAGGTGTTTTCTATGGAAAGATCACATTTGTGACATGAGAACAGAATTCAGAAGAAAGGATTACACCCATGACTGTTTTCTCTTTTGACGTGATTGAATCATTTCCTTGTGACAGAGATATGAAAGGTTTGAGCTAGAGAGTAAAAAAATATGAATAGTATACAGTATATACATTACTAAAATATGCAACATACAACAGTAAAGTTCATTAAAGGGGTGTTAGCAAGTGGATGTGTCACTTGAACAGATTTGGCTTGGGGCTACTCCTAAAGGCATTGTCTAAGCAATCCCCTTGGACTTTACTCTTTAGCCCCTATACAGGGATCTGGACTCCACTGCAGGGGAAGCACCAGACTGCTACCTCTTGGAGTAATCTCTGTTCAAGTGATGGATGACCCACAAGGGTCAAGAGATACTGATGCAGAGCACTAAGGGATCAGGAAAAAAATGTAGACAGGTAGAGGACAAGGTCAGGGGAGGCAAAGTTTGTGCAATCTGATGAATAGTCTGAGACAGGGCATCCAGCTCAGGGTCAGAACAGAGATCGGGCAGAGGTCAGGTCATTTAGCAAAAAGTTAAATCCAGGAAACAGGCAGAAGTTGGTACACGGGCAGACGAACACAGAAACAAAAGTCTTTTGGAAGACACTAGCAAACTAGGACCTGTTGCTCAGACATTTTCGCACAAGGGAAGGTGCCTTAAAGGGGTTATCCCACGAATAATGTAAAAAATGACATCATATAGTACTTGACAATACCTTTCTAACAAAGCTAGAACCAGCCCTGTACCTCACATGGATCCAGAGATCTCCACATTCATTGCTCTGCTAGATTCATATCAAGCTGACAGCTTGGGGTGTCTTTTCTGCTGCATCTCAGGAGGCGTGTCCATGCTCTCCCTATCACAGCTCAGGAGTTAAAAGTTGAAACTGAGCATGTGCGGCCTGCTCAGTGACCAGGTCAAAGAAATTAAGTGGTCCTATACAGATACATTTTATTAAATAACTCAGTAGCTGTACAAAATTTTTAATCACATGCAATTACAAAAGTATTCATATCCAGGTGCTGGTTTGAAATCTGTATAATATTTTTCGTGGGACAACCCCTTTAAATACCCCCTAAGGTAGTCAGTTGTTGGCTGGGGAAGATTAAGATCTGAATGTACTGGATCTTTAGAATCACTAAGAAGCAGGTCGTAGCCTGCATGGGAGGAACAGAGAGCTACTACTGTGGCTGGGCCCATCAAGAAGAAGAAGAGGGAGGCCAACAGGTCTGAACCATGAAAGCAGAGATCAGGTGAGAAGAGTGGTAGCCGTGCCCTCTGGGGAGGACAGAGTGGTGGCAACATATGCCATGGCAAAGCATTGTTTAAACCTAGTATTGGAAAGATGTACCTAAAAAAATTGGCTATTACTCACTTTATATAGGTTAGCACATGCACATAGAAAAGAACAAGCTAGGTGCACCTTAGAAGGATATGGCCTCATTCAAATAACAGGGCCATACTAAATGGCCATAGGCACTCTATGCAGCTGTATGCCATCTCTGTAACACGCAGAGAAACTTCACTTCCCCTGCATGCAGAGCTTGCCACGGTGTCTACAGTAGGTGCTGTGTGTCAGCAAAAGGGAGGTGAAACCAAAGATCAGGAGACAATTGGAGAAGTTTTTGGGCCTGCACGGTGACCAGTCCTATATTGTAGTAGACAGAGAGTCTAGTGTGTGCCCTGTCTCAAAACATCAAAAGGACTAGTGAAAACGTTTGCCACCTTATACAAGAGAATCTTGAGTCTGATGTTTTTGGAGGAAGGCCACATCTTGTCTACAGGAGAAAAATGAGGTGGAGTCCCTTCACTTATGGACAACAAATCTCTTCATGCGAGCAGACCTCTGTAACAGGAATGTTTTAGTCTTTTGCCAGATCTGGCTGTAGTTGCTGACAGTGGACTCAGCGACCGAAACTCTGGAGGAGACAGGTTTCAGAGGTGGAACTCGCAATTAATGACCATACACTTGGAAGAAAGAGGTGTTTCCATTGACTCACTGGGATAGTCGTTCTAGGAAAATTCTGCCAAAGGAAGTAAAGCAACCAAGTCACTGTGACATGGAAAAGTGAAGTGTTGCAGATAGCTGACCAGAACTTGATTTAATATTAATTGGATTGTGGATGGTAACATAGTAACATAGTTTACAAGGCCGAAAAAAGACATCTGTCCATCCATGGTAAGCTGAGGAGAAGTTCCAACTGGGTGTTCAACAGTTTACAGATAGCTCTCCAGAACGTAGAAGTAAACTACACTCACTGGTCAAACACAATGTGTAGGGGCATGACGCAAGCCATTTTGGCCAATCTGTAAACCACAACCCAGATTACAGATCATTCTGAGGAAAAAGTTAGATCAGATCAGTAATGAAATTCATGGCTATGTGTTGCCACATGACATGCAGTACTGGAAAAAGAAGTAAGAGTCCGACAGGATTTTCTTTTGGACCCAGTCTACATAATCCCAGACATCCTTAAGAAACTGTAGTATAATCAGACTAGCCGTCTTGTGGCTTCCTGGATAACCAAAGGAAAAAAACTACAATGTAACAGTACTCTGCAAACCAAATAAAGTACAAAAATGCCATAGTAATAGAAAGTATTCTGGTGCTAATGCTACGCTTATTTAGTAAATTTGAGATTCTTGGTAAATATATTTTGTACACAATTATTTGGGCCCGTCTGCCAAACGTCAAGGCAATCTCTGTAAGACGGGAACCTAACATTAAATGCTACCTGTTATGTGCCATACTGGCCACCATAAAATTCAGGGAGTGCAGGTTCCACATGCATGCTGGGTCCACTCTGCTTTTTATCATTTTTGGTGCCAAAATGGCCTCCATTAAATCCAGTGAATGCAGGTACCAACATGCATGCTGAGCCCACCCTATACCTCACCTGGTTGTTAGATGGCTACCAATGAATGCAATGTGAGTCCACTCTATACCTCTCCTGGTGCTAAAAGGCTTCCAGTGAGTGCAGGGAGAGCAGGCTACAGCTTTATACTCAGGAGTGCACGACTAAATGGAGTAGCCACACCTCCAGTACAAACTGCAAAGAAAAAGGTGGTCAGTCAGCACATCCCAGTGCGCAGGTGCACGCTGCCATGGCTAGAAACACAAAGGAAAAAAAAATACAATGCAACAGCACTCTGCAAACCAAATAAAGTACAAAAATGCCACTGGCTGATGGACGTGCCCTGAAAGCCAGTAGCACTGCAGGCATCTCTTCCCAGGTTCTGCATTAGCTGGCAGACACACTCTGCTTCGGTGGCACTGCTGATGTCCTGTTTCTCAGTAACTGGCTGGGCTCCATGAGCTGGAGCGCTAGCCAATGAAGAGAGAGGTCGGGATGCAGCATCATGGCGTCACAGGTCATGTGGGTGGACATCCATGTGATCTGTGAAGCACTGTTTACTGTGGTGCAGGTGAAGTTCAGGGCCTCACTGATCCCTATCATGACAGGTATGTCTTAGAGCAGAAGTGGGGCAACACAAACAATATGGGCAGAATCGATGATATGCTGGAGTTTATCTACATGGTCAGTGAACTCAAATGAATGGAAAAGGGTGTACAGTTCAATATCCTCAGCTGCACAAAAATTCAGGGTGCTGCTGCTACTGGAAGAGGAGGAGGTCACAGCAGCAGCACAGGAAGATGGAGGAGGCAGCACCTGCTTTGAGCCCTGCACATAGGACTGCAGGTATCATCTGCTGCATTATCTGTGGTGTTACATAGGACCACAGGTAATAACTATGACATTATTTGTGCTATGAGAGTTATCACGTGTTATCTGTGTTGTTACATAGGACTGCAGGTACCATCCATATCTCTCAACCATCTTGGATCATTGACTGTCCTGAAGTCCAGGGATGGCTGTGGCATGTCCGGCTCTCAACTGTCTCTGCATCCATTGCGATCAACTGTAAACTGAAGGAAGTGTGACAGTAAGAGCCCATTCACACGACTGTGTGAATGGGTCCGCATCTATTCCGCAATTTTGCGGAATAGATGCGGGCCCATTCACTTCAATGGGCCCACGGCTCCGCAAGAAAATATAGAACATGTCTTATTCTTGTCCGCAATAGCGGACAAGAATAGGCATCTTCTATGGGGTGCCGGCAATGTGTGTTGCGCAAATAGCGGAACACACACCGTTTGGCATCCATGGTATTGCGCATCTGCATTTTTGACGACCCGCAGTATCACGGCCATCTGAACGGCCCCTAAGTGTTCAATTCATCTACAGCACCACCACAGGGAAAAGCAAGTATTACATAATTCTGGTTTAACCACTTCCCATCCGGGCCATTTACCCCCTTCCTGACCAGGCCTAATTTTGCAAATCTGACCTGTGTCACTTCATGTGGTTATAACTTTGGAACGCTTTTACTTATCCAGGCCATTCAGAGATTGTTTTCTCGTGACACATTGTACTTTATGTTAATGGTAAATTTGAGTCAATATTTTTTACCTATATTTATAAAAAATCCAAAATTTACTGAAATTTTTTTAAAAAGTCACAATTTTTTAAATATTAATTTCTCTGCTTTTAAGTTGCATAGGGATATCTAATAAAATTGTTATTAATGAACATTCACCATATGTCCACTTTATTTTGGCATAATTTTGGAAATGTAATTTTATTTTTTGAGGACGTTAGAAGGCTTCGAATTTTAGATGTAATTTTTAAGATTTTCATGAAAATTTCCAATAGTTAATTTTAAAGGACCTTTGCAGTTCTAAAGTTACTTTGAGGGGCTTAAATAATAGAAACCTCCCATAAATGAACATATTTTAGAAACTACAGCCCCCAATGTAATCCAAACTGATTTTTACAAAGTTTGTTAACCCTTTAGATTTCCCACAAGAATTAAAACAGAAGGAAGGTGAAATTTTAAAATAAATATATATTTTTTGCAGATTTTCAATTTTTAATTCATTTTTCCTATAAGATAGCAAGGGTAAACCGCAAATCAAACCTGAATATTTATTTTCCTGATTCTGAAGTTTGCAGAAACACCCCATATGTGGTTGTAAACTGCTCTGTGACCGGCAGTAATGAGAGGGAGATAGTACAAGCATTTGTGATGGCTTTGACAGCTTGTCAGAGTGATCGAAAGCCTGGAGACCAGGAAAAAAGGTCTCATTTAAAGCTCCATGTTCTTGGCTGTCAGGAAGCAACTGAGTCATGGAGCTTCTATGTACAGGTGCTGCACACAGGGGGCAAAGCTCAAGGACGTTTTAAAACGTCCATTCAGAGATAGAGATCCACTACCAGGACGTTTATAGTCAATGGGCAGACTGGAAGTGGTTAAATCAATGGATTGTCTTTGCAACCCACAGATGTGCAAGATCCTCCTTGTAACTGATCTAGCTACCTCAGGAGGATACTGCACGATGGATACCTCTTCTATCAACTCAGAATTTCCTGTGATAGTTTTCTAAATTAGACAATCCCTTTAAAGGAGCAGTCCAAGCAAAAACTGATATAAACAACCCGAATTATCAAAACTACTTAAAAAAATACTCCTGTTTCCAATGGTAGTTTTCACTTGTCCAGAGCAGACATTAAAGCCAAGCTCGGTTAATTGCTTGATAACGTTCTATTTAAATCTAGTTTTTGCTTCCATCGGAGGTAAAAATCAGCAGTATTCCCCAACCTTTAACTCCATTGGAAGCCACTCTAGAGGTGTACAGGGGCATATGTCAGTCTTTGTACATAAGAAAAGTATGGCACAATACACTCTCAACCTCAATTATAGACACATACTGGCTTAGCATATGCCAAAACTCAACTTTATCTCACTGTGATTTTGTAGTAAAAAGATCACAGAGCGGCATGGAGCATTATCAATCATGTTACTGCTCCGTGCCTCTTCTGTCCAGAACGGGGCCTGGCTCTCCTACACGCTGCAGATTTCTCGGGCTGAATCCACTCGTGTAAAAGAGTCCTTAAAGGGGGAGTCCTACACATTGATGAAACCTCAATAGGGTACACCATGACAGCTGGGACGCCCACAGATCCTGAGAAGTAACCTCCTTTTTTCTAACAATTCTTTTCTTAAGATTTCACATTGTACAAAAAATTGTTGCAAACCCACAGGGACACAGTATGGCAGATACCCATTACCTGGCTGGGGTGACACTGGTTTAGGGAAGAAGTCCAAAGAGGCCTCTGCACTTTACCTAGCACTGCAGCCTTGTGATCTGAAGGATTGGTGGGGATCCCAGGTGTCAGACCCCCTACTGAAAACCATGTGGTGCATGGTCAGGCTGTGTCCACCTGCATAAGTCCTACTTTGCCGATGGCCTTCAGTTTTTATAGCCAGGTCCGAGCAAGAGACCCCCCTCTTTGTGATCTCTACTCGCCCTGATAAGGCATACGTGAAATAATTTTTTTCATAAGACAACCCATTTAAGTTAATTTCATGAAATACAATCATTTTGGCAAAATACAGTAAAAACAAAAAAACTAAATAAAAAAAATAATACACTGCACATGTGTACAAAATATAGAATACTCTTTATTAGTACAACAAAAATAAATCTAAAACACCAGTAAAAAAATGGCAGTCACATACACTAAACCAAAATCTCAATGGAGATCCACTGCTGGGTATAGAAACAATTATAATGACATGACTGCAATATGGTATAAATGAACATCACCCCATGTTAATGTAACACCATATAGCCTACCGTATTCAGTTGTAATGATTAGTATAAATATATTATACAGACCAGTGGAGACTGCAGCCCCAACACGCGTTTCGCACTCGCTTCCTCAGGGGTGCAGGGGTCAAGCTCTGGTGTGGAGGGTATAGCCACACCAAGCATAAGAGGGAAGGGAACAGACCGGAGCAGGGAAATGGTCACCTCCTGCAGGAATCCCTGAGACTAGGCCCTGGCTTACTACCAGTATGAACAGGCCTTAGTTGTAGGAGAGTTCATACACAGGAACCTAATTTCTAACTGACCCTGTAGTTAGTGATAGGGGAAGGAGTCAACCCGTTCCTCCAACAAGACGGAGGAATAGGAGACTCCAAACAACGGATAAACACAATAGGGAAAATGACACTTATCTTTATGCAGAAATAGCAGCAACTGGATCTCAGCCAAGAACAGCTCCAAACAACTAAGTCAGCAGAAAGTATAAACCGCAGTGAATACTGGGAAATGAAGGAATAAATAGAGGAGAGAAAATTACCACACCTACAACAGCTGAGGGGAAGGGGTGTGGTAAACAGCAACCAAACCAAGGGGAAAACATGTCAAATGATGTCACTTTTGAAAGCCACGCTGAACGTCTGATACCAGACGCAAGCCCACTCGTGACAGCAGGAGAGAGCACACACTGCCTCCAGGTGATTTACTCTTAGGGTATTTTTTTGGTGTAGAAAAAAAAAATTAATTTTATATATATATATATATATATATATATATATATATATACACATTGTCACGGGAGGCCGGCGGCGCTTGTTCCCCGTGACGTGCCGCTGGACCTCCGTGCAGGAAGTGGAGCGAGGACGCAAGTCGCTTCCTCGTCTCCATGGAAACTCTGGTGGGGGAGGACCCGGCGCGCCGCCTGTTGCCGCATGTCCGACGTCCTCCCCGCCCCCCTAGTGAACGAGCGGGCGGGTTCTGAGCGCTAGCCTGCCCAGCCAGCACTCAGTATGTTTATTACATTATATTATTTATTTTACATTGTGCATTTGGTCATGTGGCGCTGACCACGCCACATGACCAGTTTTCGAGGTATTATGAGCGTTGGTCAAGTTTGGACAGCGCTCGTTGTGCTTTCAGGTCATGTGACGCTGGCCACGTCACATGACCTACCTTGGGACTATTTAAGATGGCAACCTGTGGATACAGGTTGCCTTTTATTAGTTTATCTGGTGCAGTGCTTGGCGATTAGACCCTGAGATATACCCGTTACCTTGACTACTTGCTTTTGACTTTGACCTCGACTTTGCCTCCTCCTCTGGTTTTGACGTTCCCTTCAGGTTTGACTCGACTATTCTGTTATTGTGTTTGTCTTGTTCTGTGTTTGTACGTCTTGTATTTTCCCTTCCCTGCCTTTCACGTGTACAGTATAGGAACCGCCGCCCAGTTACGGTTTGGCTACCTAGGGCCTATGCTGTAAGTAGGCAGGGACATAGGTGGGGTTCAGACAGGGCTCACTACTTCCTTGTGTTCCTGTCGTGACATATATATATATATATCCTGAAATAGTGTAAAAAAAAATAAAAAAATCTTATTTACCTCCACCATTTGCTCGCGACAGGCTGCCAGCCGTCTTAATTGAAGATCTCGGCCAAAATCCCGTGCGTGGTGACATATGACGTCCCAGTGCAAACCTGCGTGATGTTGTCTCACACCGTGCGAGATTTCGCACCAGATCTTCAAGCAAGATGGTGGCGACCAGCCCGTCGTGAGTAAATTGAGGCAGTAAGTTTATTTCTTTTTAATGATAATTTTACACTGTTTTTACCTTCAGATGCCGCAATCATGTATGAATGCGGCATCAGAGGGATACAATGACGGGAGGCGGCGCTAACACAGCTTCCTCTCATTGCACTCCCGCTACTTACAAAAAAATGCACTTTGTGACAAAGTGATTTGTCACAAAGCAAATTTTTGTGTAAAATTCATCGAAGCAGCAAAATCGAACTTTATAAAAATGTGCACACCTCTACTCTGAATAAGGCCTCATGCACACGACCGTATGTATTATGCGGACCACAAAAGACGGATCCTCAAAAAATACGGATGGCGTCCGTGTGCATTCCGTATTTTGCGGAACGGAACAGCTGGATTATCCTTGTCCATCATGTAGATAATAATAGGACATGTAATATTTTTGGCAGACCGGACATACGGAAACGGAATGCAAATGGAGTAACTTCCGTTTTTTTTGCAGACACATTAAAATGAATGGTTCCGCATACAGTCGTAAAAAAAAAACGGAACGGACACGGAAAGAAAATATGTTCGCATGCATGAGCCCTAACACTGCCCATGCATGATAGTCTAGCACATGCACAGTGCCAGAATGCACAGTGTTATGCAATGGAAGCTGCTGATGGATGGGTTTGGTCACATGTCCACACCTCCATGAGGGGACAGGGGAGAAGACTGTAATATATAGGGTAGTGACACATTTAGTGGAGGAGATTGGGCCGAAGGCTGTAGTAAGTAGAGATCAGTAAGTTGTTTATTGGAAACGTTATGCAGTAAAATTAATTGCAAGTACTACAAAAATAGTAAAAAGTTAAAGAATATAACCCAACACTATATCATGCAATTGTGCATTTGATGATACCATTGAATAAAGTTCACTATGTGTATTTCCGATGTGCCAGCTGCTGTTGTGCGCATGTGATGGGCGCTGTGTAATTACACTCAGACTTTGCTTCATTTTACTATTGAAAACCTTCTGTAAAAAAAAAGTGAACCTGTCAAACAGTGCTACTATTTAATGCAAAAACAAAATCCGACTTAAAGGGCTGTACACATTCCACCCAGATTAGTAATGCCAGGTGCTGCTGCTTTATTTATAGAAAGCCACAGAAACTGCACCGTACATGAAATAAAGTATTTCCTATGTGTTTATTTTTTTTTGCTGTCAATGGCTAAAAAACAGGCTGCCATTTCCTTTGTTTCTCACTTTTCAAAACATAAAACTCTGAGACGCGGAAATACTATCACTGCAGGAAATTTTAAATAAATGAAACGTATGTTCTTGTATGGAAGATGAAAAAGCTAAAATATAATGTAGATAAATAGAAACGTAAATACAAATGAATGAACGACACAAAGATTATAAAATACTTCAACAGAATTTGATTCATATAAAGTCGACTCGTCATCAAATTATTTCTCAAATTTCTACTACAAATATAATTTGGTGCATTTACTTTACTTTTACGTGGTCACTGCCATATACAATGGTGTGCCTGGGAATTAGCCGTCCAGCAGTGTTTGTTACATGGAAGGTGAATATACACATTGCGGCAGACTAAGGCTACTTTCACACTAGCGTTTCCGTTTCCCGGTATTGATATCCATCATAGAGGGTCAATACCAGAAAAAAACGCTTCCATTTTGTCCCCATTCATTGTCAACAGGGACAGAACTGAACTGAAGAGAACAGAATGCTCCAAAATGCCTTCCGTTCCGTTTAGTTGCTTTCCCATTCCGGAGAGGAAACCGCAGTATGTTGTAGTTTGCTTTCCGTCCTGGGATGCAGAGCAAGACATCATGACCCCCAGTGCAAGTCAATGGGGACAGTTCCTTTTTCTCTGACAAATTCTGACACAGTAAAAAACGGATTCGTCCTCCATTGACTTTCAGTAGAGTTCATGCCGGATCTGGCTATGTTAAAGATAATACAACCGGATCCGTTCATAACGGATGCAGATGGTTGTATTATCAGTAGCAAATACACTAGTGTGAAAGTAGCCTAACAGAGGTTTATTTTGTGCTAGAATATTGTTCCTGCACCATTTTTAGTGTGCATAAAATATATGACCTGGATTGTTAAATGCTTATTAACAAATGTTATGTCTGTGATTTTTTATACTACTAATATCTAATGTTTTATACTACTAATCTGTGATGTTTTATACTACTAATCTGTGATGTTTTATACTACTAATATCTGATGTTGTTTTATACTAATATGTGATGTTTTATACTACTAATCTGTGATAATGTTTTATACTACTAATCTGTGACGTTTTATACTACTAATATCTAATGTTTTATACTACTAATCTGTGACGTTTTATACTACTAATATCTAATGTTTTATACTACTAATCTGTGATGTTTTATACTACTAATCTGTGATAATGTTTTATACTACTAATATCTGATGTTGTTTTATACTAATCTGTGTTGTTTTATACTACTAATCTGTGTTGTTTTATACTACTAATCTGTGACGTTTTATACTACTAATATCTAATGTTTTATACTACTAATCTGTGAAGTTTTATACTACTAATCTGTGATAATGTTTTATACTACTAATCTGTGACGTTTTATACTACTAATATCTGATGTTGTTTTATACTAATCTGTGTTGTTTTATACTACTAATATCTAATGTTTTATACTACTAATCTGTGATGTTTTATACTACTAATCTGTGATAATGTTTTATACTACTAATCTGTGATAATGTTTTATACTACTAATCTGTGATAATGTTTTATACTACTAATCTGTCATAATGTTTTATACTGCTAATCTGTGATGTTTTATACTACTAATCCGTGATAATGTTTTATACTGCTAATCTGTGATGTTTTATACTACTATATGATGTTTTATACTACTAATCTGTAATAATGTTTTATACTTCTAATCTGTAATGATGTTTTAGACTACTTATCTGTGTTACTGTTTTATACTACTAATCTATGATAATGTTTTATACTACTAATCTGTGATGTTTTATACTACTATATGATGTTTTATACTACTAATCTGTAATAATGTTTTATACTTCTAATCTGTTATGATGTTTTATACTACTACGGGCCATATAGTCTATTATGGGGTTCATTAGGTTTCCACTCAGAGGAAGATTTGTGAAGCGGAGACAAAAGTCCTGCATGCAAGGAAAATCTTACTTTGACCGGAAACCTAACGGACCCCATCATAGTCTATGGTGTCCGTAGGCTAAGTTCTGCTCAGTTATGTGCCGAATCCGTGCTTTCCGTTCTTCTGCTCTTATAATGGAGCAGGAGAATGGAAAGGCTGAATGCTGATGTGAACGCTTTCTAATCTGTGATGTTTTCTACTGCTAATCTGTGATGTTTTCTACTACTAATCTGTTATGTTTTATACTACTAATCTGTGATATTTTTTTACAAGTACGTGATGTTTTACACTACCAATATGTGATGTTGTTTTATACTACTAATCTGTTATGTTTTATACTACTAATCTGTGATATTTTTTACAAGTACGTGATGTTTTACACTACCAATATGTGATGTTGTTTTATACTACTAATCTGTGACGTTTTATACTACTAATATCTGATGTTGTTTTATACTAATCTGTGATAATGTTTTATACTACTAATCTGTGATAATGTTTTATACTACTAATCTGTGATAATGTTTTATACTACTAATCTGTGATAATGTTTTATACTACTAATCTGTGATAATGTTTTATACTGCTAATCTGTGATAATGTTTTATACTGCTAATCCGTGATAATGTTTTATACTACTAATCTGTGATGTTTTATACTACTAATCCGTGATAATGTTTTATACTACTAATCCGTGATAATGTTTTATACTGCTAATCTGTGATGTTTTATACTACTAATCCGTGATAATGTTTTATACTACTAATCTGTGATAATGTTTTATACTGCTAATCTGTGATAATGTTTTATACTACTAATCCGTGATAATGTTTTATACTGCTAATCTGTGATGTTTTATACTACTATATACAAATTTGAGATCTTTGGTTCCAACCACCGTGTCTTTGTGCGACGCAGAAAAGGTGAACGGATGGACTCTACATGCCTGGTTCCCACCGTGAAGCATGGAGGATGAGGTGTGATGGTGTGGGGGTGCTTTGCTGGTGACACTGTTGGGGATTTATTCAAAATTGAAGGCATACTGAACCAGCATGGCTACCACAGCATCTTGCAGCGGCATGCTATTCCATCCGGTTTGCGTTTAGTTGGACCATCATTTATTTATCAACAGGACAATGACCCCAAACACACCTCCAGGCTGTGTAAGGGCTATTTGACCAAGACGGAGAGTGATGGGGTGCTACGCCAGATGACCTGGCCTCCACAGTCACCAGACCTGAACCCAATTGAGATGGTTTGGGGTGAGCTGGACCGCAGAGTGAAGGCAAAAGAGCCAAGAAGTGCTAAGCATCTCTGGGAACTCCTTCAAGACTGTTGGAATACCATTTCAGGTGACTACCTCTTGAAGCTCATCAAGAGAATGCCAAGAGTGTGCAAAGCAGTAATCAAAGCAAAAGGTGGCTACTTTGAAGAACCTAGAATATAAGACATATTTTCAGTTGTTTCACACTTTTTTGTTAAGTATATAATTCCACATGTGTTAATTCATAGTTTTGATGCCTTCAGTGTGAATCTACAATTTTCATAGTCATGAAAATACAGAAAACTCTTTGAATGAGAAGGTGTGTCCAAACTTTTGGTCTGTACTGTATGTGATGTTGTTTTATTCTACTAATCTCTGATATTTTATACTGCTGTGTGATGCTGCTTTATACTATCAGAATGTTGCACTACTTTTTATAATACCTTGGAGCTGCTATAGTTTTATCCAAAAGAAGTGCCATTAATTGGTGACTTTTCAGTCATGCACGCTGCTCACTCGTTTGGTTTATTCTAGTGTCCAGTTGAACAAACTTCCTTGCAGCTATTGCCACATGCAGCACTCATTTCCTGAAGGCTATTGGTGACACAGAGTTCTTCAGCTGGTGGTCAGTGGTGTCCACATGGAACTCATAAGGACACTGGGACATGCAAGGGGATATTTATCTATCCTATGCACCAGGTTTATGACTTTTTAAATACCATTGCGACTAAATTTAGTCACAATTGGGATTTTAACGCTGCCCTCACCACTTTCCGAAACTGAGATGTTGCAAGGGGATAGCACATTTTATCATCATTTACAGTCTGGCATAAATGATGAGTGAAATCTATGTCAGCTACAAGTTAACATAGATTTCAATCTAGGTGCATGGACTGCCAAAGGATCCATTTATTTTGTGACAAGGCCTGTGCCTCATCATAAAATAAATGCATCTTCCGGTGGCTCAGGGGATATCAAGACTGGGGTAGCACATGCTGGTCTTGATAAATCTTCTCCTTGGAGACCCCTGGTACACTGAGAGATAATTCCCCAGAGGACAATGTTATACACAGTGATCATTGGCCAGAGGACATTAATACATACATTGCACATTCACTCATAGACGCTGGTACACACATGGTACACACAGTGCTCATAGCTGAAAACATTGATACACACAGAACTCATTCCCTAGAGGACATTAGTACACACAATGCTCATTCCCTAGAGGACATTAGTACACACAATGCTCATTCCCTAGAGGACATTGGTACACACAGTGCTCTTTCCCTAGAGGACATTAGTACACACAGAGCTCATTCCCTAGAGGACATTAGTACACACAATGCTCATTCCCTAGAGGACATTGGTACACACAGTGCTCTTTCCCTAGAGGACATTAGTACACACAGTGCTCATTTCCCCAACAACACTGGTACACACAATGCTTATTACTTGGAAGACACTGGTACACACAGTGCTCATTCTGTGGAAGACGTTGATATACAAAGAACTGATTTCCTAGAGGACATTGGTACACACAGTGCTCATATAAATGAAAAACATTGACATACACGGTGCTCATCTCCTGGTGGGCATTGGTATACATGGTGCTTATTTCTTGAAGGATTCAATGCTCATACATGGATGGTATTGATACACTCAGAACTCACTGCCTTGAGGACGTTGGTACACACAGAGCTCATTTTTTGGAGGACATTGATACAACCAGTGCTTATTCTCTGGAAGATATTAATTCACACAGTGGTCTTTACCCAGCGGACATTGATACACACAGTGCTCATTATTCTGAAAGATGGTATACAAAGAACTCTTCCCCACTGCTTATTTCCTAGAGGAAGTGTTGGTACACACAGGGCACATTTCCTGGAGGACATAGGTACACACAGTGCTTATTTCCTAGAGGACATTGTTATACATAGCTCTCATTTTCTGGAGGACATTGGTACACACAGCTCTCATTTCCTAGAGGACATGGTTGCACACAGTGCTAATTTCCTGGAGGACATTGTTACACATAGAGCTTATTTCCTGGAGGACATTGGTACACACAGTGCTATTTTCCTAAAGGACATTGTTATACACAGTACTCATTTCCTATAGGACATTGGTACACACAGTGCCCATTTCCTAGAGGACATTTGTACACACTGCACTAATTTCCTGGAGGACATTGGTAAACACAATGCATATTTTTTAGAGGACATGGTACACACAGAGCTTATTTCCTGGAGGACATGATACACACAGAGCTCATTTCCTGCAGGATATGGTACACACAGAGCTTATTTCCTGGAGGACATTGATATACACTGTGCTCATTTCCTGGAGGACATGGTACACACAGAGCTTATTTCCTGGAGGACATTGGTATACACTGTGCTCATTTCCTGGAGGACATTGGCACACGCAGAGCTAATTCCCGGGAAGACATTGGTATGCACAGAGTTCATTTCCTGGAAGACATTGGTACACAGAGCTAATTTCCTGGAGGACGTTGGTACATACAGAGCTTATTTCGGAGAGGACATTGGTACACACAGAGCTTATTTCCTAGAAAACATTTGTACACACAGAGCTTATTTCCTGGAGGACATTGATACACCCAGTGCTCATTTCCTAGAGGACATTGGTACGCACAGTGCTCATTTCCTAGAGGACATTGGTATGCACAGCACTTATTTCCTGGAGGACATTGGTAAAAAACACAGTGCTTATTTCCTGGAAGACATTGGTGTGCATAGTGCTTATTTCCTGGAGGACATTGGTACGCACAGTGCTAATTTCCTGGAGGACATTGGTACACACAGTGTTCATTTCCTGGAGGACATTGGTACACACAGTGCTCATTTCCTGGAGGACATTGGTACGCACAGTGTTCATTTCCTGAAGGACATTGGTATGCACAGCACTTATTTCCTGGAGGACATTGGTACACACAGTGCTTATTTCCTGGAAGACATTGGTGTGCACAGTGCTTATTTCCTGGAGGACATTGGTACACACAGAGCTAATTTCCTGGAGGACATTGGTACACACAGTGCTCATTTCCTGGAGGACATTAGTATACCAGTCCCCATTTCCTAGAGGACACCGGTACATACAGAAGTCATTCCCTGGAAGATGTTGGTATACACAGTGCTCACTGACAATATTATTAGTGGATTATAATGTTAAAGCTCCTTTCGACAGGCCAGTGATTGAGGACAGCATCCCTAGGAATGCTCCTTCCTGATAACTGGCCTGTGTAAAGATCACCCAATGATCAAGTCAACATTCGTTCATCGAGTTGAAATCATTGCTCATGCAGTGATCTAAATCATCGTTTGTGGGCAGAATGTGATTCTCTCTGGGGACATGTGATCACACTATTGGAGGTGATTGCTGCATGTCAATGCAACTCTCACCTCCTCCTGACGAGCAGGCACTTATCGGAAGCTAATGGTTCGTTCCCGATAATTGCCTGATGTGTCAGCCCGTGTAAAGGGCCGTTTAAGAATTTAACATAAGTAAATAAACATGCAAAACACAATAAAATAGTTATGTAATTACTCTCAGTAGTGACTTCTTACATCACAAGAACTACAGGCCATGTGTTTTTCCCCACAAGGCATAATTTAAGGCTTAGATAATTGTCCAGCATTTAGTTGATGAGTATATTACTTTTACCACATCAGTGATTTACGTATGAAAAATAAAACTTTTTCAATGGTCTAAAATATTTTCTTGCCCCCCATTGCCCTTGAAGCTATGAATTGTTTAGGAGAAGCCATTCATTTTTCTTATATGTAGGGTCACAAGGAGGCTAAGATGAATGAGCAGTCAGCATTTAACCTCTGACCTCCTAACCACATGTCACTTTTTAACCACCATTTAACCTGTACTCCAGATTAAGTGCAAGGTCATCCATGCCCAGCACCAGCTAATCTCAATTAGCTATACATATAACAGTCATGTAGACAAGAAAACATCCCATTAAATGTCTGACAACATCACCATTAAACAGCTCACACGTAATGTATAGCTTCTCTCATGCCATGTCATTGGACATTTGCAATTTAAGCATCGTAACTGTAGGTGGTCATGCACATTAGACAAACGGAGGGCAGAACCTGCCCAGCATCTAATGTGTATTAGATGTTCTGCGGATGTCGGGGAGAAACAGGAATGGACATGCTGAAATTCAAAATTCCTGATCGTTAATCAGCAGTGTTGAGAGCACCGAAGTTTACAAAGTGGAATTCGATCTGAATTTCAGCAAAAATTTGGTTTGTCACGAATCTGCATTTCCTGGCAATTCGTGGTATCGAATTTAATTTTTTTCTAAAAATGGCTGCTACACGTGTTACAAAGTGAAAGTAAGAAGCCTGGGAAGGAGTGATCACCCATAATGCCGTGCAGCCAGCCAATTAGCAGATAGCCATCCTTTGTGATGTTTCTATAAAAGCCTCATCCTGTCCGGTGTCCTCCAGTTTTACTGTGAACATAGTGCAGGGAGAGATGTTACAAACACAAGGGACAGTGATTAGAAGAAATGAGCGAATAGAAGTTGACGAAGTGGAATTCAAACTGAATTTCAGGAAAAATTTGATTTGTCCCGAAGTTGAATTTCCTCGCACTTCGTGGTAATGAATTACATTCTTTCTAAAATGGCTGCTGCACATGTTACAAAGTGAAAGTAAGAAGCCTGGGAAGGAGGGCTCACCCATAATGATGTGTATGCAGCCAATCAGCAGATAGCCAACCCCTATAAAAAGCCTCCTCCTGCCCTGTCTCCACCATTTTGAAGCAAACTTAGTGCAGGGACAGATGTTACAGGCACTAGGGTCAGTGATTAGTAGAGATGAGTGAATCAAAGTTGACAAAGTGGAATTCAATCCGAATTTCAGGAGAAATTTGATTTGTCCAGAAGTCGAATTTTTTTGCTCTTTGTGGTAACGAATCACATTTTTTCTAAAATGGCTGCTGCACATGTTACAAAGTGAAAGTAAGAAGCCTGGGAAGGAGGGATCCCCCATAATGCCGTGCAGCCAGCCAATCAGCAGCTAGCCAGCCCCTGTGATTTCACAGCCCTATAAAATATCCCACACCCAGGACCCCCGATGGTAAGCTTTTTGAGAAGGCACTGGCGCTCCTGTGAGCACCGTGGCCTTCTCTCTGCTTTTCCTAGGCCAGTGATGTTCATCGCTCACATGGCCTAGGTGAAGCTCTACCCCATAGAAGTGAATGGGGCTGTACAATTTACGGCGCTGTGCTTGGTTAGCAGGGAGAAGGTCATGGCGCTACTGTGAGCACCAATGCCTTCTCAAACAGCTGATCAGTGGAGGTCCCAGGTGTCAGACCCCTACCAAGAAAAACCTACATAAGCACCTCACTATACGGCTCAATAGCCTCAAATAACCCATAGAACACAATCAAACTGCAAAGAATCAAAAAATACTATGGGAAAAACAATTTAATAAAACTAAATATAACTCTCTATTAAATATAATAGCAATACAAATATATTATCAGAGAATAGGCATTATGGAAAAATAGCAGAATGCAGAGAAACACTGCATGGGAAGCGACGCCTAAACGTTTTTTTTTCCTGACGAAGCCGGGTGGCGAAACGCGCGTCGAGGTGTCTATGCGTGGTGAGAGACGCTTGGGCCTACATCCAGCATGTCTCAGGGTATGTGGTCTCGATAATAGATATATTGGCTGGGCAAGGTATTTTTCTTATTGGATTATAATGTCTGACTTCCCAGATTGACCAACGGTGTGAGGTAACCATATAACTTTTGATAGTTGGAATTAAGATATTATCTTATATTTAGACCTACAGCGATGTGTATTTTACTACTTTAGCATACCCTACTACATGTGTTGCATTTCGGTATATATGGGGCCTATGGTTTTGTGGCATTGTAATTATATTTATTGTGGGGGCTTGTCTCCCTGACATTTAATTTACATGTGCTCTGCTACAAAACGTTTAGGCGTCTCTTCCTATGCAGTGTTTCTCTGCATTCTGCTATTTTTCCATCATGCCTTTTCTCTGATAATATATTTGTATTGCTATTATATTTAATAAAGAGTTATATTTAGTTTTATTAAATTGTTTTTCCCATAGTATTTTTTGGTTCTTTGTCAGACCCCTACCAATCAGATACTGATGACCTATCCATCAGTTGTAAAGACTTAGAAAACCCTTTTAACTCAGAGCTGAATTCAAAATTCTGCATAATTTAGAGCTGGACAAAATGAACAATTAAATATATCAGTAAATGAATGAAAAAAATTATGTATTCATTTTAATTGTGGAAACCTATTATTTTGACTTTGAAAAGCAAATTCCAAAAAAAAACTGAGAACAAAAGACAGTGGATGTGATTTGGCAAGTGACTTAAAGATACATGACATGTGTTATTCTAAACAAAGTGCCCAACCTGTTCATTCACGTCCTTTACTAATTTTTTGAAAATGACTGATTTGTAAGTCTTTTATCCTGTGAGCTAATTCATGAAAAAGACTTTACAGGGTTTTATTGTTTTAAGAATTTTCTGCTGGATTAATGCTGTACATTCTGTCAAACTCCGGCCTCGAATGACAATGTAGCAGTGTGAGATAGGGGAGCGCTAGTCTACACAGTTAAGCCCGGGGCATTTTCATTACATTCCTGAATAACACAGGTGAACTGGTTTCCTATTCATGGTGTAATGTATCAAAAACTTAGGATAAAAGATAAAAAAAAAGGGAAAGAACAACCTGCTTGATTCCTGCCGTTACCCCTATAGATAGTTATTAGGAAAATGGTCAATTTGCACTGAAATTCTACATCCTCTTAAAGTGCAAACAATGTATTCACTAATTTTTGGAGTAAGAGAAACAACAGGTGAAGGCACGTTCATACGTACGTAATCATATACGGCTGCCATTACTAAGCCTCGCCATCTTCAGGGCTTTACGCAATGTCAGACTCAAATTTTAAGGATCTTCTAATAGAACAATTCAATTGTACAGCGGGCGCCATGATAGATAACCTGTAAATTTGACCAGAATTAATTGCCCTAAAAAGTTAGATGACCTCTTGGGGGTCTTTTGGGACTATATGCATTCCCTTTCAAGCCCTTTACGGCCAACATATCATTAGTGATCTTAACGTGAATGTTTTGTCTATGGTTTAAATCAGGGGTGCACAACGTTTTCTGGGTGGGGGCCACATTGTCCGACTGAAACAATGTCAAGGGCCGAAAATAAAATTTAAAAGGGTATTACCAACTGAAATACTGTATTTATGGCAGATTGAACACACAGTGTATACGATTAATGTCTAGTTACAGTTCCAGGAGTCCCATCTAATGGGAGAAATACATGAAAAATGCATGTGAGCAGCCTTAAAACATGGACATACATGTCTGTTACCAGATGGATGGGGCCACACAGAATGGTATCAAGGGCCGCATGTGGCCCCCGGGCCGCAGGTTGTGCACCCCTGGTTTAAATCATGTTAAGCATATGTTTTTTAGAATTTATAGTTCTTTTTTATTTTCCATGTACCATATTTTTCACATTATAAGACCCACCTGTCAGAACCCCATCAGCCCTCCATGTCAGACCTCAGATTAGCCCTTTCAGACCTCCATCACACCTCAGATCAGCCCCCATCAGGCCTCAAATCAGCCCTTTCAGACCCCCATCAGACCTCGGATAAGCCCTTTCAGACCCCCATCAGCCCTTTCAGACCCCCATCAGACCTCAGTTTAGCCCTTTCAGACCCCCATCAGCCCTTTCAGACCCCCATCACCATGGCTCCTCTTCATCTCCGGGAATTCGCGCTACTCCTTCTTCTCCAGATGGCGCTGCACTGTCACCGCGTACAGCGTCAGATCGTAGTGCAGCGCTGGCAGGAGAAGAGGAGGAGCACCAGACCCAGCAAGAAGACCAGGGAGGGTAAGTATCTTCCCCGCTCCATAATGGAAGCGCTCACTAGTGTTCGCTTTATAAGACGCACGGCCATTTCCCCCTACTTTTGGGGGAAAAATATGAAGCGAAAAATACTGTATATTTATATATATACTGTGATGATGTGGTCTGTAGCGCTGGAAGGGGTGTATAGCTCAATCAAGTTCCTCAACTAGGTGAGATAAATAAAGTCCAGGTAGGTGGTGCTGGCTTCAGCAAACATAGTTGCTGGAGCTATTTTGGTAATAATATCTGGGCTGGATTTTGTTTGGATTGGGAAGGTAGGTTGGAAGTGGGACCTTCCCAATCCACCCCATTTCAGGGCATGGTTTTCCTCTGGCCTGAGGAGATCGCAGGTGAGGCCAACTGGATAGATTATGCAGGGATAAGTCAACCTGCAGTGCAAAGAGAGAAAGAAAGGCTGAGGAGGCCTGAGAGGTTGGAGCACTGTGTGGTCTCAGCCAGGAGGGCTGAGGGGCCACAAGGCTCAGTGTAGCCTGGAAGTTTGGGGGGCCCAGTGACCCTAGGAGAAGAGGGTCACACGGTCAGAGTCGGGAGGACTGTTGGACCATCTCCCCACAAAAGGTACAGTTGGAGTCACAGCCAGGAGGCTGCTGGACTGAACGGCTGAGGAAGCCGCACTTAAAAAGCTGTGTGTGAACAGCGTCTGTATTTAGGTGAGTTAACTGAACTATGTTTAGTCAGAGCCTAGCTGGGCAGGTGTTATTTTGATGGTTTTGTTTCATGCTGGAGCAAAAAGTGTGAAAATAAAGTTGTGTGGACTTGAAAATCCCGTGTTGTGAAGAAGTGTGTGATGGCGACGCCCTGAGAGACTAACGATCCCTTACAATACATATACAGTGCCTTGCAAAAGTATTCGGCCCCCTGGAACTTTTCAACCTTTTGCCACATTTCAGGCTTCAAACAAAAAGATTAGTGTTGAGCGAGCATGATCAGCCGAACTCGCTGTTCGGCCGAGCATGCCTACGCTCGAGTCCACTTGGAGTTTGGCCGAACACAGAGTGTACTCGAGCGCAATGCTCGAGTCTCTTCCCCGCACTGTTATGTTGATTTGTACGCTAATGCGTACAAATATGTACGCTAATGCATACGCATTTGTATGCTAATGCCTACGCATTGTGCGTTAATGCGTACGCATTGTGCGTTAATGCGTACAAATGCAGTTAATTAGCTTGCTTTTATGAGCGAAAGGAGTAAAAGAGGAGAAGTCGCTATTCTGACCTTTTTCTATTAACCAGACACCCTCCCCTCTTCTGAGTGCCTGGTTTAGTCCAATTGACTAACATTATGCTCGGGTGCTCGGCCAGAGCATCTGAGCATACGAGCACAGAGGTGCTCGCTTAACACTAAAAAAGATATAACATTTTAAATTTTTTGGTGAAGAATCAACAGCAAGTGGGTCACATTTGTGAAGTGGAATGAAATTTATTGGATCATTTAAACTTTTTTGTAATAATAAAACTGAAAAGTGGGGCGTGCAAAATTATTTGGCCCCCTTGCATTAATACTTTGTTGCGCCACCTTTTGTTGCGATTACAGCTGCAAGTTGCTTGGGGTAAGTCTCTATCAGTTTTACACATCTAGAGACTGAAATTCTTGCCCATTCTTCCTTGCAAAACAGCTGGAGCTCTTTGAGGTTGGATGGAGAGCGTTTGTGAACAGCAGTTTTCAGCTCTTTCCACATATTCTCACTTGGATTCAGGTCTGGACTTTGACTTGGCCATTCGAAGACCTGGATACCTTTATTTTTGAACCATTCCATTGTAGATTTTGCTTTATGTTTGGGATCATTGTCTTGTTGGAAGATAAATCTCCGTCCTAGTCTCAGGTCTTTTGCAGACTCCAACAGGTTTACATCCAGAATGGTCCTGTATTTGGCTCCATCCATCTTCCCATCAATTTTAACCATCTTCCCTGTCCCTGCTGATGAAAAGCAGGCCCAAACCATGATGCTGCCACCACCATGTTTGACAGTGGGGATGGTGTGTTCAGGGTGATGAGCTGTGTTGCTTTTACGCCAAACATATCGTTTTGCATTGTTTCCAAAAAGTTGGATTTTGGTTTCATCTGACCAGAGCACCTTCTTCCACATGTTTGGTGTGTCTCCCAGGTGGCTTGTGGCAAACTGTAAACGAGACTTTTTATGGATATCTTTGAGAAATGTCTTTCTTCTTGCCACTCTCCCATAAAGGCCAGATTTGTGAAGTGTTCGACTGATTGTTGTCCTATGGACAGACTCTCCCACCTCAGATGTAGATCTCTGCAGTTTATCCAGAGTGATCATGGGCCTCTTGGCTGCATCTCTGATCAGTCTTCTCCTTGTTTGAGATGAGAGTTTAGAGGGACGGCCGGGTCTTGGTAGATTTGCAGTGGTCTGATACTCCTTCCATTTCAATATGATCGCTTGCACAGTGCTCCTTGGGATGTTTAAAGCTAGGGAAATCTTTTGGTATCCAAATACGGCTTTAAACTTCTCCACAACAGTATCACGGACCTGCCTGGTGTGTTCCTTGGTCTTCATGATGCAGAACCCTGAGACTATCACAGAGCAGGTGCATTTATATGGAGACTTGATTACACACAGGTGGATTCTATTTCTCTTCATCAGTCATTTAGGACAACATTGGATCATTCAGAGATCCTCAATGCAACTTCTGGAGTGAGTTTTCTGAACTGAAAGTAAATGGGCCGAATAATTTTGCACGCCCCACTTTTCAGTTTTATTATTACAAAACAAGTTTAAATTATCCAATAAATTTTGTTCCACTTCACAATTGTGACCCACTTGTTGATTCTTCACCAAAAATTTAAAATGTTATATATTTTTGTTTGAAGCCTGAAATGTGGCAAAAGGTTGAAAAGTTCCAGGGGGCTGAATATTTTCGCAATGCACTGTATATATATACGCCACCTCCATCATTGAACCCCTCAGATCCAGCTTGCATCTGAGATTAAAAAATAGAGCTTTCAGGGGTTAATCAGTGAAAAACAAATACTTACCTCATTAGCACGGAGGATGGGGAAGCGGTGAAGACTCTGTACTTACCGCTTCCTGGTTCTCGGTTCGGCAGTGCAGGGCTGCGCACAGCGTGAGGGCGCTCTGTGACCTCACGCTGTGCGCGCCGGGTCATAGCACAGCCGTAGCAAGAAGAAAACAGAGCCCGGCAGAGGAGCGGCGGCGTCCAGGAGCAGGAGAGGTAAGTAGCTTTTTCATTTTAATAGAGGCATGCTGGGCTCATAATGGCAGCTAATAAGAGGCATGGCGGCAGAATAGAGGCATGCGGGCTGATATGGGGGATGGCAAATGGAGAGGCATGGGGCTAATATGGGGGATGAAGTGAGGCATGGGGGCTGATAAGGGGGGCAAAGTGAGGCATGGGGCCTGATATGGGGGCTGAAGTAACGCATTGGGCTGATATGGGGGCTAATTACAGGCATGGGGGCTGATATGGGGGCTAATTACAGGCATGGGGGCTGATATGGGGGCTAATTACAAACATGGGGGCTGATGAGAGGCATAAAAGCTCATATGGGGGCTGATGAGAGGCATGGGGGCTCATATGGGGGCTGATGAGAGGCATATGGGGGCTGATAAGAGGCATGGGGCTCTTATTTGAGGTCTGATTGGGGGCCATTCACATTGGGGTCTGAGCTGAGGTCTAATTGGGGGTCTGATCTGAGGTCTGATTAACATTGGGGGTCTGATTGCTGGTCTGACCTGAGATCTAATGAAAAATATTTTTTCTTTTTGTCCTCCTCTAAAACCTAGGTGCGTCTTATGGGCCGGTGCGTCTTATAGGCCGAAAAATATGGTATATAACGTGGAATTATTTTAAAGGGGTTCTCCGGGAATTTAGAAAATGAAAATACGTAAATACTACTTTATTATAAATATATTCCCAAATACCTTTCATTAGTTATAATGGCTCGTTTTATCTGGGGAGCAATCCTCAGGGGAAACAAAATGGCCACTGTCCTATTAGTGCACACAAAACCTGTCCTAATCACACAGGATGACAAGTTACTTCACAACACTGAGCTATAGAGCTGCTTCATCCTCCTCTCTGCTCTGCTTGTCAAGGATTATAGTCCTGAATACAGATGATAAGATCGTCAGCTGAATCTCTGTAGTAATGGAGTTAATGAGGAGACATCAAGTTCAGAGATTATGGACAGGACAGACTGTGGTAATATGGGGCTGTGGTAATGGAGACTGCATACAAGTGCTGCTGCCCATTAGCCACATCCTACCTCCTATCATGTCTCCTCATCTTCTCCATTCCTAGAAATTCACCTGTATTCAGGATCATAATCCCTGACAAGTAGAGCAGAGAGGAGGATGAGGCAGCTCTTTATGTCATGTGAATGTGAAGTTGTTATGTTATGTTATGTGAAGTAACTTGTCCTCCTGTGTGATTAGGACAGATTCTGTGTGCACTAATAGGACAGCGGCCATTTTATTTCCTCTGCTGATTGCTCCCCAGACAAAACAAGCCATTCTAAGTAATAAAAGGTATTTGGAAATCTATTTATTATAAAATAATATTTAAAGGGGTATTCCCATCTCACAAATGTAGTTTGTATAGTTAGATATAACCATACCAGTATTATTACTAATAGAATGTATTTATATAAAATGTACAGTTTAGAAGATTTGCCTATTTGTATTTCCATTGTCCTACACACATCAGTCAGGCTGTCGACCCTAGTTACAGCCACCGTGGCCATGTAGTAGTGGTGGTCAGCTTGCTGTTGTTCAATCCCGCTCTGAGGTAACTGCTGTATTGTGAATGCACATTGCATGACCCATCTTAGGGTTGTAGCATTTTTGTCTGCGCTTCCAAAACGCAGAGAAACGGATCCTGTTCCAAGATCAATTCATCTCTATGGAGCAGGATCCGTTTAGTCTGCGTTTTGGACGGATCCTGATCATTGTGTTTTGGACTTTAGAGTCCAAAACGCAGATGTGAAAGTACCCTAAGATGTGTCTCCACATGCTCATGCAATGTGCGTTTACAATACAGTAGCTACCTCAGAGCGGGTTTGAAAAGGAGCAAGCTGACCACCACTACTACATGGCTGCGGTGGCCGTAACTAGGGGCAACGGCCTGACTGATGTGTGTGGGACAATGGATATACAAATAGGGAAATATTCTAAACGGTACATTTTATATAAATACATTCTATTAGTAAAAATATTGCTATGGCTATATCTAACTATATAAACTACATTTGTGAGATGGGAATACCCCTTTAAGCATTTTCATTTTTTTAATTCCTGGAGAACCACTTTAATAATGTTTGTCCATAAACTTTAGCCTGTCCTTGATTTTGGTTAAGCTGTCCTGAAACAAGCAGGTTTGCAACCCTTATGTACATGCTTGCTTTCTTCAAATTAGCAAGCACATATATGAAGGATACAAACATGCTCTTTTTTGAACAACCTAGCCAGAAATCACAGACAGACAAAAGCTTTATGGACAAATTAGAAAACATTATTGTAACAATCTTTGAATATTCCAGTTTTTACACTGGCCACTAATCTGATGTTTTTTTTTGTTTTTTTTTTGTAGAGACTTTGCTGTTTAGACTGGGAAATAATGAACAGAGTTATCCCATTAACATTGCAGAATAATAACCTAATGACAGCGGTACACTATATATAGTGATTTTAGCAGCTACAAGGTAAACATATACCTGGAAGGGTGGTTTATACAGACATTAGGCTACTTTCACACTAGCGTTTTATAATTCCGGTATTGAGCTCCGTCATAGGGGCTCAATACCGGAATAAAACACTTTAGTTTTGTCCCCATTCATTGTCAATATGGACAAAACTGAACTGAAGAGAATGGAATGCTCCTAGAAGCATTCCGTTCCATCTTCAGACCGGACAGCAAACCGCAGCATGCTGCGGTTTGCTCTCCGGTCCAGGCATCCGCACCAAGACGGATCCGGAATGACCCCCAATGCAAGTCAATGGGGACGGATCCGTTTGGTGTGACACATTAGTAAACGGATCCGTCCTCCATTGACTTTCAATGGAGTTAATTCCGGATCTGTTTAAAAGATGTTAAAGATAATACAACTGGATCCGTTCATTACGGATCCACAAGGTTGTATTATCACTACGGATCCGGCGGGCCCCTTCACCTGCCGGATCCGTAGTAAAGCTAGTGTGAAACTAGCCTTAGATGATTGTGATGTTGTCTTCATGCAGCTACCACACCATGAGAATCTGGTTTATTGGCATTAAAGAAATGTTTTCTAAATGGAACACAATGAGGAATGGTAGAGTAATACAGTGCTTTAAAAAGGTATTTATACCCTTTGAACCTTTACACATTTTTTCACATTACACTCACAAATTACCAATTGCCTTCAGAAGTCACCTAGAGTCCACCTGTGTGTAATTTATTCTCAGTTTAACTACAGCTTCTCTGTGAAGACCTCAGAGTTTTGTTAGTGAACATTAGTGATCAAACAGCATCATAAAAACCACAGAACACACCGGACAGGTCAGGGATAAAGTTGTGGAGAAGTGTAAAGCAGGGTTAGGTTATAAAAACAATGTCCCAAGCTATGAACATCTCACAAAGTACTCTTAATTTCATCATCTGAAAATGGAAGGAGTATGTCACAACTGCAAACCTACCAAGACATAGCCGTCCACCTAAACTGACAGCCCAAGCATGGAGAGCACTCATTATAGAAGCAGAAAAGAGGCCCATGGTCACTCTGAAGGAGCTGCAGAGATCCACCGCTCCGGTGGGAGAATCTGTCCACAGGACAACTATTAGTTGTGTGCTCCACAAAGCTGGTCTTTATAGAAGAGTCCATTTTTGAAAGCAAGCAATAAGAAGCCTATTTGCAGTTTGCCACACGCCACATAGGGAACACAGCAAACATGGTGGTGGCAACATCAAGCTGTGGGGAGGCTTTTCTTCAACAGGGACAGGGAAGCTGGTTAGAGTTGATGGGAAGATGGATGGAACTAAATACAGTGCAATCCTGGAGGAAAACTTGGTACAGCCTGCAAAAGACTTGAGACTAGGGAGAAGGTTCACTTTCCAGCAGGACAATGACTCTAACCATACAGCCAGAGCTACAATGGAATGGTTTAGATAAAAAAAATTTTCATGTGTTAGGATGGCCCAGTCAAAGTCCAGACCTAAATCCCATTGAAAATCTATGTCCAAACTTGGAAACTGCTGTTCACAGATGCTCTACATCCAATCTGACTGAGCTTGAGCTATTTTGCAATAAATTGGACAAAATTTCAGTCTCTAGATGTGCAAAGCTGGTAGAGACATACCCTAAAAGATGGCCCTTCAAAGTATTGAGCCGAATACAAATGCATGCCGCACTTTCCAGATTTCTATTTATTAAAAACTTTGAAAACCATGAATCATTTTCCTTTCACTTCACTCATACTTATTACTTTGTCTTGGTCTATCATAAGATCCCAATAAAATGCATTTACGTTTGTGAGTGTAACAAAAAAAAAGGTGGAAAAGTTCAAAGGGTATGAATACTTTTTCAAAGCACTGTATGCTACTTAGTATACCCACATCATGTATTGCAGAGTATAATGGCCTCTCTTCAAGGTATCAGAAAATTTACAAGTAAAAACACTAAAAAAAAACAAACCAAAAACTTTAATCTATGAATTTCTTATTAGTTAAGTTATAAATCTGAAGTTTAATGAGTAATGACAGCAATTTTCCTAGTTCTTCACTGATTACATAAACCATATATTATTACCTTCGTAGTACCATCTGCAGATATATTTATTGCTACAGGAAGATTACTTTGATTAAAGGGGAGATAGTTATTTTACGAAAATTCAAAGACAAGTTGATTAAAGCTCATAGTCTTTGTGTGCACCCTGATCTGGGGGAGGTGGGGTCATCTAAGTTAACGATAAATCATGTAAAACTTGTTACAGAAAATGGACTTATGACTAGTCCTAAGGATTTTATCCTGTCTTTCCCCAGGTATTCAGCCTTTAATGCCCATTCAGAGATATAGCCTTTACTATAGGGGAGCCACCAGGCAGTTACTTCTTGGAATAGTCCCAGTGTGGTTGGCTGCTGACCTATGGGGATCAGAGAGACCGGTGTGGAACCAAGGGATCAGGCAATACATGCAGTTAGGAAACAGGCAGAGGTCAAGGCTGGCACAGTTCATGCAAATCCGTGGAACAGTCCAAAGGTTAGGGAGGGCGGCACAGGAACAGTGTGGTGAACAGGCACAGATCAGGTACACAGGCAGATAATTGGATTATAGCTCTTTACAGGCCTTGCAGCAGTTCACAGGGCAAGATGAGGTTAGCCCTTATAGTACTACAACTGAAGTTAAATACGGTGAGCAATGGCTCTAATTCTCACACGGGAATCCAGCTGCCATGTGCATGGGACGGCAGCAACCAATGCAACAAAACTATAGTCCTCATTCCATGTATAGGCCATGTGTGAGTGTGTACAGGTGCAGCACCAGGGCACTGGATATTAGGACACTTAAAATGAATGAATTAAATACATTAATTATTATATGAGTTGATATGATATCTGAAGCTAGTTCAGATTGAGTTTTGTAGAGAGCTTGAGTAAAAATATGAAATTAAAAACAAAGGTCCCCCAGTTCTGTTGCGACCAGTTGGGCAAGGACACCTCCTAATTTCCAGAACTTCAGGTAAGCACAGTTCCTGTGATACAAGTAGAACCAATATCATGCAATTCAAAGGCGTTCTAAAAAGAAACATTGCCAAGGCCAAGACTGTAGTCCACTAAGGTTCCGGAAGTTATCTGGACAAGCTGTTTTGAAATTGGATCAGTTTTTTCTTCAGGTACAAATCTAATATATAAAGCTGAGTGTATGTATGTGTGTATGTATGTATGTAGAGTACAGACCAAAAGTTTGGACACACCTTCTCATTCAAAGAGATTTCTGTATTTTCATGACTATTTTATGATTATATACTTAACAAAAAAGTGTGAAACAACTGAAAATATGTCTTATATTCTAGGTTCTTCAAATTAGCCACCTTTTGCTTTGATTACTGCTTTGCACACTCTTGGCATTCTCTTGATGAGCTTCAAGAGGTAGTGACCTGAAATGGTATTCCAACAGTCTTGAAGGAGTTCCCAGAGATGCTTAGCACTTGTTGGCCCTTTTGCCTTCACTCTGCGGTCCCAGCTCACCCTAAACCATCTCGATTGGGTTCAGGTCTGGTGACTGTGAAGGCCAGGTCATCTGGCGTAGCACCCCATCACTCTCCTTCTGTCAAATAGCCCTTACACAGCCTGGAGG
>ONZH01030035.1:0-18391 GCA_900303285.1 Rhinella marina
GTGGAGAGGTGGTGGTCTGCGCAGCACCGAAAAAGGCAGCAAGAAGCAGAGGGATGTCCAGAGGCAGAGGGATGTCCAGAGGCAGAGGGATGTCCAAAGGCAGAGGACAGTCCAGACAGAGAAGTGAGGCCACAGCCAGCAGGGCCGAAGCTGTTCCCGGCAGCAGGCAGTCGCGCGAAGCTCCCCCATCGAGGCCTCGTACTTCTGTGGTGTGGAGATTTTTTAATGTTTGTGCGGATGACAAACTGAGCGCGGTTTGCACACTCTGCCACTCAAAACTGAGTAGGGGCTCTGAGAAGAGCAATCTGACCACCTCAGGCATGCGGCGTCACTTGGAAGTCAAGCACTGGGCTGAGTGAGAGAGAGCAAACGCAATACAACCTGCGCCCGGTCTTGCTGCCACTGCCTCTTCCCCTTTGTTGTGTGCTGCCACTGCGGTCCAGACCTCCAGCCAGGACACCTCCACATCTGCCTCTGCTACTTTGGGGCCTTCTCCTTCAGCCTCCCCTTCCCCCGCATCTTTGCCTGCACCTTCACACTCCTCGTCCCATCAACTGTCCATCTCGCAGGCGTTCGACCGCAGGCGGAAGTACGCCTCGAGTCACCCCCAAGCCCAAGCCTTAAACTGCCACATCTCCAAACTGCTGGCCCTGGAGATGTTGCCGTTTAGGCTTGTGGAGACGCAGGCCTTCCGCGACCTGATGTCGGCTGCCGCACCTCGCTATTCCGTCCCCAGCCGCCACTACTTTTCCCGGAGTGCCGTCCCCGCCCTGCACCAGCACGTGTCGCGTAACATCAGGCGGGCCCTGAGGTACGCAGTCAGCGCAAAGGTCCACTTGACCACCGACTGGTGGACAAGCGCTTGCGGACAGGGAAGATACATTTTTTTGACGGCACACTGGGTGAATGTTGTGGAAGCGGGGACGGGGTCGCAAACAGAGACGGCCTACCTACCACCCCGCCCAAGATTGCCAGCACGGGTTCTGATAAACCCCCCTCCTCTTCCTCCTCCTCCTCCTCTGCCTTAACATCGCCCTCAGCCGCTAGCTGGAAGCGTTGCAGCACTGGCGTGGGGAGACGTCAGCAGGCGGTGCTTAAGCTCATCAGCTTGGGCGACAGGAAGCACAGCGCCCCAGAGGTGAGGGACGCCATATTGCAGCAGACGGAGATGTGGCTGTCGCCGCTGCAGCTAGGACCAGGCATGGTCGTGTGCGATAACGGCCGTAACCTGGTGGCGGCTCTGGAGCTTGCCGAACTCAATCACGTACCATGCCTGGCCCACGTTTTTAATCTGGTAGTCCAAAAATTTCTAAAGACTTACCCCAACCTGGCAGAGCTACTGGTGAAAGTGCGGCGCTTGTGCGCTCACTTTCGGAAGTCAACTGTAGCTGCTGCTAGCTTAAAAAACTCCAGCAACGCCTCCATTTGCCTCAACATCGGCTGTTGTGCGACCTGCCGACTCGCTGGAATTCCACCTATTCCATGTTGGCCAGGGTGTGTGAGCAGCAGAGAGCATTGATGGAGTACCAGATTATGAATCCACGCGTGCCTCCAACTCAGCTCCCTCAGTTTGCCAACCACGAGTGGCCATGGATGGCAGACATATGCGATGTACTGCGTATCTTTGAGGAGTCCACCAAGAAGGTCAGCAGCGAGGACGCTATAGTGAGCGTAACCATCCCGCTCCTATGCGTCCTTAAAGAATCGCTCATCGCAATAAGGGAGAACGCATTGCACGCAGAGGAGACGGGGGTAGGAGGAGACGCAACGGAGCTACACAGTCAGACCACACTTTTGTCTGCTTCTCGGTGGCAGTTGCAGGAGGAGGAGGAGGATGAGGAGGAGGAGGACGACGTGGAGGTGGCTGTGGAAGAGGAGGCGGATGCTGGCGGCGAGGGTAGCAGTCAGGCTGTGTGCGTCCATTGGTTCAGCGCGGATGGGGCGGAGAGGAGGCGGAAGAGGAAGAGAGGAAATGGCAAGTGATCCTTCTGGTGGGGGCAGTGACGTCATGCCTATTCAGAGTCTGGCACACATGGCTGACTTCATGCTGGGCTGCTTTTCCCGGGACACACGTGTTGTCCGGATAGTGGAGAACAAACTGTACTGGGTCTTCGCACTCCTGGACCCCCGGTATAAAGATAACGTCTCCTCTTTTATTCCGGGTAGAGGAGAGGACGAATCGATTGCTGGAATACCAGAGGGAACTCGTGCAGAACATGATGGAGATTTTCCCACCCACCATCGCTGGCGGCAGAGAGGAGAGGGTCTCCCAGAGTCCCACAACATCGATCAGGCCCACAGCCACCAGGGGAACACTCTCCAAGGTGTGGGACACGTTCATGGCACCCCCTCGTGCAACTTCCATCACTGCGGGGCCCGCTATCAGCAGGAGGGACAAGTATCGGCGGATGTTGCGGGAGTACCTGGCAGACCGTACCCCTGTCCCCCCGATCCCTCGGCGTCCTACACTTACTGGGTCTCCAAGTTGGACACGTGGCTGGAACTGTCCCTGTACGCCTTGGAGGTGCTTTCCTGCCCTGCCGCCAGCGTGCTATCAGAAAGGGTGTTCAGCGCAGCCGGGGGCATTATAACCGATAAGTGCAGCCGCCTGTCAACCGACAGTGCCGACAGGCTGACGCTAATCAAAATGAACAGCAAGTGGATTGACCCAGACTTTGCTTCTCCAACAGTGGAAAGCAGCCAAAAGTGAAGTGCCATCTGTATGAAGTGCCATTTCCTCCTCCACCTCCTCCTCCTCCTCCTTAACCGCCTTAGAATTGCTCCGTAAAATAAAAAAATATATATATATATTTATGGCTCACCTCTTGGGCCTACAAACAATTTTTAAGAGGTCTCACCTCTTGGGCCTACAAACAGTTTTTAAGAGGTCTCACCTCTTGGGCCTCCACATAATTTTTAAGAGGTCTCACCTCTTGGGCCTACAAACAATTTTTCTCATGGCTCACCTCTTGGGCCTACAAACAATTTTTAGAGGTCTCACCTCTTTTGGCCTCCACATAATTTTTAAGAGGTTCACTCTTGGGCTACAAACATTTTCTATGGCTCACCTCTTGGCCTACAAACAATTTTTAAGAGGTCTCACCTCTTGGGCCTACAAACAATTTTTATTATGGCTCACCTCTTGGGCCTTAATACAATTTTTAAGAGGTCTCACCTCTTTGGCCTCCACTTAATTTTTTAGAGGGCTCACCTCTTGGGCCTCCATATAATTTTTTCGAGGGCTCAACTCAAGCTAACTTTGCGCACTCATTAAAATATTTTCACAACAAGGACCTAAGAGCCTTCGATGGGAGAGCTTTGTGTGGGGGCCTGTTATAGGGAAGAGATGCGGCCCTGCGGGCTCTAGCCTGCCTTCTCCATGAGCCTCTGGCCAGCCCACGGCCTCTTCCTGCCTTTTGCGGTCCTACGCATCCCTCAACATCCCCACTGCTTTACCTGCTAGACATGACACTGGGCCAGGTCGGGTCACTGACTTCGTCATACTCAACCACCTCCTCTTACACTGCCTCACTTTGCTCCAACAGCCTCCCTTGCTGGCAACTGTGTCTCATCATCGTCCCTAATCATTTTACACTTTAGTGCCCGTTCCACACCACCATCAGCTAGAGATGGAGCTTGCTCCAGTGTTTGGGCATCAGAACAAACAAAATCCTCAGATAGCTCCTGCGATTCTTGCATGGGTGGGAACACTGGGTTGATAACATTGGGCAGGGTGGGAGGAAGGAGGGTCAGAGTGAGGTCCCTGCAGTTTCTGCAGGCTATCGACGAGACTGGACTTTGTGGACTTGACTGGGTGGTGGACAGATTTAAACAAATCTAGAAGGAGAAGGAGGGGTTTGCCGAGCTGTCTGTAAGGGTTGCGGAAATCCAGACAGAACCAAGCCCAAAACTTGGGTGGGGGTAGCAGGTTTGCCCGTCCCCGCCTCCACAACATTCACCCAGTGTGCCGTCAGGGAGATGTAGCATCCCCGGCCTCAAACCAAAGTGTTGGTGGTCAAATGGCCTTTTGCAGTAACCGTGTTACTCGGGCGTGGATGATGTTTTGGGACATGTGCCTGGGCAAGGCAGGGATGGCACAGAGGGAAAAATAGTGATGGCTTGATTGCTTTCCCCCTTGCCTATGCCATCTGTGGTTGTCATAGGCAACGTGATTTTAAGGGGTGCAGAATTTTATCTTCTTTTTTGTCTAGTTTGGCTTGGGGTCCATGGCAATGTAGAGGAAAGAAGGTTTCCTTGTATGGTCTTACTTTACAGAGAGGTTACATTGTCTTTGGAGTGTATTTTGAGAGGCTGTGATAGTGGCGTAATAGTGCGACTTGGGCGCGTTATATGCACCCAGACATGCTTCCCCTGCTGTCCCAGTTGCATTCCAGCAGTGTTGGCATCCTTTTCTGAGGTTTCAGGGTGGACTTGGTGACCTCCAAGTGGTCGAATTGAGATTTCCAAGTGGCGAGCATTTTTTTCCCATAGACTTTAATGGGATTCGATATTCGGTCGAATAGCCGAATATCGCGGTCTATTCGAATCGAATTTCGAACTTTCGAATATTTCACTACTCGCTCATCTCTATTTATTATCCCTGTACGGTGACATCACTGTGTTTATTATCCCTGTACTGTGACATCGCTGTGTTTATTATCTCTGTACAGTGACATCGCTGTGTTTATTATACCTGTACAGTGACATCGCTGTGTGTATTATCCCACTGCAGGAAGAGGTAAGTGATCTGTGTTTGTGTGTTTGTTTTCTATTTTTCAGGGTCGTGAATGCAGAGGACTACGTCGGATTCGGTCGGACCAGCTTTTTTTTTTTTTTTTTTAATAAAATGGTCAAACAGGGGTCTGGGGGAGTGTTTATTTCAATAAAATGTTTTATACTGGTGTGTGTGTATTTTTTTTTTTACAATACTACAGTTTTAGTAATTACGGCTATCTACAGACGGCCCTGATTACTAATACTGGGCTTAGTGCTTGCCGGTATGGCAGGCCAGCACTAACCCCAACATCTATTACCTCGGCACCCACCGCCACCAGGGGTGCCGGGAAGAGCCGGTTACCCGCAGGACCGGACCTTCTAAATTGAGGGTCTGGCTCTGGGGCGGCTGCAGGCTGGTACCATTAGGTTGGGAAGGGCCAATAACCGTGTCCCTTCCCACCCTGGTAGTGCCAGGCTGCCGCTGCTGGTTATATCTGGCTGGCGAAGGAAAAAAGGGGGGGACCCCACGCCATTTTTTTAAAAATTATTTAATTATTTTTGTAAAAAAATGGCGTGGGGTCCCCCCCTTTTTTTTGATGTTGGGGTTAGTGCTGGCCTGCCATACCGGCAAGCACTAAGCCCAGTATTAGTAATCAGGGCCGTCTGTAGATAGCCGTAATTACTAAAACTGTAGTATTGTAAAAAAAAAATACACACACCAGTATAAAACATTTTATTGAAATAAACACTCCCCCAGACCCCTGTTTGACCATTTTATTAAAAAAAAAAAAGCTGGTCCGACGTAGTCCACCGAATCCGACGTAGACCTCTGCATTCACGACCCTGAAAAATAGAAAACAAACACACAAACACAGACCACTTACCTCTTCCTGCAGTGGGATAATACACACAGCGATGTCACTGTACAGGGATAATAAACACAGAGATGTCACTGTACAGGGATAATAAACACAGTGATGTCACTGTACAGGGATAATAAACCTCAGATCAACACATTGTGCCCTCATCAGACCTCAGATCAGCGTCTTGTGCCCCCATCAGACCTCAGATCAGCGTCTTGTGCCCCCATCAGACCTCAGATCAACACAATGTGTCCCCATGTGCCCCCATCAGACCTCAGATCAACACAATGTGTCCCCATGTGCCCCCATCAGACCTCAGATCAACACAATGTGCCCCCATGTGCCCCCATCAGACCTCAGATCAGCGTCTTGTGCCCCAATCAGACCTCAGATCAGCGTCTTGTGCCCCCATCAGACCTCAGATGAACACAATGTGCCCCCCATCAGACCTCAGGTCAGCGTCTTGTGCCCCATCAGACCTCAGATCAACATCTTGTGTCCCCCTTCAGACCTCAGATCAGCCCCCAGTGCCCCCATTAGACCTCAGATCAGCCCCTAGTGCCCCCTTCAGACCTCAGATCAGCCCCCAGTGCGCCCATTAGACCTCAGATCAGCCCCCAGTGCCCCCATTAGACCTCAGATCAGCCCCTAGTGCCCCCATCAGACCTCAGATCAGCCCCCAGTGCCCCCATTAGACCTCAGATCAGCCCCCAGTGCCCCCATCAGACCTCAGATCAGCCCCCAGTGCCCCATCAGACCTCAGATCAGCCCCCAGTGCCCCCATCAGACCTCAGATCAGCCCCCAGTGCCCCATCAGACCTCAGATCAGCCCAGAGTGCCCCCCTCAGACCTCAGATCAGCCCAGAGTGCCCCATGAGACCTCAGATCAGCCCCAGTACCCCCATTAGACCTCAGATCAGCCCCTAGTTCCCCCATCAGACCTCAGATCAGCCCCCAGTGCCCCATTAGACCTCAGATCAGCCCCTAGTGCCCCCATCAGACCTCAGATCAGCCCCTAGTGCCCCCATCAGACCTCAGATCAGCCCCCAGTGCACCCATCAGAACTCAGATCAGCCCCCAGTGCCCCCCTCAGACCTCAGATCAGCCCACCCAGCCACTTTAAAAAAGCATACTTACCTGTTCTGGCCGCTGCTGTCCTCAGCGTCAGGTCATAGTGCGCGCCGGCAGGCCAGATAGTGGAGCGCGGAGCCTGAGGACAGCGGCGGGCCCGGGCGGCACGGATCATCACGAGATCACCGCGCTGGCTCGTGATGCCGAGCCGAAGCGGGCAATATTCGAGCGAATCCCGAATATTGCCACTTCGGCTCGCTCATCACTAGTTCACATCTTAAAACTGGTCCTTCCATGATGTGTACTGTGAATAATGATTTGGATATTCCTGAGTTTATTTTTGATTTCAAAGACGTCTTTGATGAGGCCGCTGCGGAAACTCTACTTCCGCACCGGCCTTACGATTGTGCCATAGACCTCGTTCCTGGGGCCAAGCTTCCTAAGGGTTGCATTTTTAATTTGTCAGCTCCTGAGCGAGAGTCTATGCGTCAGTATATTCAGGATAGCCTGAAAAAAGGGCACATACGGCCTTCTGTCTCCCTTATTGGTGCAGGGTTTTTCTTCGTTGAGAAAAAAGATGGAGGTCTCCGTCCATGTATTGACTACAGGGAGCTCAATAAGATCACGATTAAGGACCAGCATCCTCTCCCTCTGATCCCGGATTTATTCAATCAGGTTGTGGGGGCCCGGTGGTTCTCTAAAATTGACCTCCGTGGAGCTTACAATCTAATCCGCATCAGGGAAGGCGACGAGTGGAAGACAGCTTTTAATACTCCAGAGGGGCACTTTGAATACCTAGCCATGCCATTTGGTCTCAGCAATGCCCCGGCTGTCTTCCAGCGTTTTGTTAACAATATCTTCAGAGATCTTTTGGGCCGTTTTTTGGTTACATATCTGGATGACATCCTCATATTCTCCCCAGATTTGGAGCCCCATCGGGAGCATGTGAGGGAGGTCCTCTCCAGATTGCGACTAAATCGGCTGTGTGCTAAATTGTCTAAGTGTCAGTTTGGAGTCCAGGAGGTGGGATTTCTGGGATACATACTTACCCCTGGTTCTATAAGTATGGATCCACAAAAAGTTTCTGCTGTGGTTGAGTGGGTTAGACCTACTACCTTGAAAGAGGTCCAAAGTTTTCTGGGTTTTGCTAACTATTATAGAAAATTTATCAAAAACTTTTCTGTGGTTGCTAAACCCCTTATTGATTTAACTAAAAGGGGGGCTGATCCTACCTCTTGGACACATGAAACCGAACTAGCCTTCTCTAACTTAAAAAGGTGTTTTACCACTGTTCCAGTCTTGGTTCATCCTGACCCTGAACAGCCTTTTGTCATAGAGGTTGACGCCTCTGAGACAGGAGTAGGGGCTGTCCTGTCTCAGGGAGTTGAACCCTTTATCAACCTCCAACCTGTAGCCTTTTTCTCCAGAAAGTTCTCCACTGCTGAAGTTAATTATGATATAGGAAACAGGGAGTTACTGGCTATTAAATGGGCCTTTGAAGAGTGGAGACACTTTCTGGAGGGCGCCAGACATAAGGTGACAGTGTTAACTGACCATAAGAACCTGCTGTATCTGGACAATGCCAAGAGATTGAACCCCCGTCAAGCGCGATGGGCTTTGTTTTTTACCAGGTTTAATTTTGTGGTAACTTATTGTCCAGGCTCAAAAAATGTAAGGGCTGATGCCTTGTCCAGGAGCTTTGGTGCCAGTAATGTCCCGGATGAGGAACCAGAAAATATCCTCTCTCCCGGTGTAGTTGTTGCCACTTTGACTTCAGATCTTGTGTCTTCTATTGCAGACTCACAGAGTTCTGCTCCTACTACTGTACCCCCAGGTAAACTATTTGTCCCAGGTCATCTTCGGCTGAAGGTGTTAGAAGCGGTCCATTCCTCAGTTTTGTCGGGTCATTTGGGCATCGCGGGCACTGGATATTTGTTGTCCCGTACCTATTGGTGGCCATCCTGGCAACGTGATGTTAAGGCGTTTGTTAAGGCTTGTGAGACTTGTGCTAGGGCAAAGGTTCCTCGACAACTCCCAGAAGGGCTATTACATCCGCTCCCTTTGCCCAACAGGCCCTGGTCTCACATTTCCATGGATTTTATTACTGATCTTCCTCTCTTCAAAGGTAGGTCTGTAATCTGGGTTGTGGTGGATCGTTTTTCTAAAATGTGCCATCTGGTCTCGTTGAAAAAATTGCCTACAGCTAGAGTCCTTTCAGGGTTGTTTATCCGCCATATTTTACGCCTTCATGGAATTCCGTCTAACATAGTGTCTGACAGGGGTGTTCAGTTCGTGTCGAGGTTCTGGAGAGAGTTTTGCAGTAGGTTGGGTATCTCACTGTCCTTCTCCTCCGCCTTTCACCCCGAGACAAATGGGCAGACTGAAAGACTTAATCAGTCACTTGAGCAATATCTTAGGTGTTTCGTTTCTGAATGTCAGGAAAAGTGTAGTGAGTACCTGCCCATGGCCGAGTTCGCTCTAAATAATCATGAAAGTTCCTCGACACGACTGTCCCCATTTTACTGCAACTATGGTTTTCACCCCAGATATTCCGCTGTAACTGGTAACGAACCAAGATTCTCCTCGGTTAAGGACGTCGCTAATCGACTATGCACAGTCTGGGCAAAGAGTCTTGAGACTCTAAAAAATGCCCAACTCAAGCAGATCAAATATGCGAATAGGAAACGCCGTCCCAGTCCTGAATACGTAGTTGGTGACAAAGTGTGGCTCTCAACTAAAAATCTCCGTCTTCGAGTACCATTAGCAAAGTTTGCTCCACGCTTTATTGGTCCCTACATCATCACAGAAATCATAAATCCTGTATCGTTCAGATTGCGACTTCCTGGTTCTCTTCGTGTACATCCGGTTTTTCATAAGTCTTTGTTGAAAAAATATATTCCTGCTGTGGTCGCTTGTTCTCCACCTCTACCCGTGGTTGTTCAGGGAGAGTTGGAGTTCGAAATTGAACGAATTATTGACTCTTGCAAAGTACAGAATTCTCTCCAGTACCTTGTACATTGGAAAGGGTATGGTCCTGAGGAGCGTGTCTAGGTGGCTGCCAGAGATCTTCACGCTCCCAGACTCGTTAGAAAATTCCACCAATCTTACCCTTCCAAGCCTGGAGGTCCTGTTGAGGGTCCTGGGGGGGGGTTCTGTCAGGATTCGGGGGCGCTGGGGCCCTCCAGCGGATGTTGGGCGGGTGCGGGCATTCCCGTGTCCTGACGCTATGCGGCGCTCATCCCGAGTGCAAGCCAGAAAATCCTCTTGTAACACTTAGGTTCCTATAGGGTTAAAGGTTTGGCTAGTTTTGCTAGTTTTACTGGCAGGCGTCCCTGCCAGTAATTTTGGTCCATTCAAGGGTGTGGCTGGGATCCCTGCTCCTATCACGCCTTGGGGCTGGGACTCTAGCCAGTATTTAGTTTCACACTCGCCATTCATCTGTGCCTGCTATAGAGCCTTGTGCCTAAGCTAGCTACTCTGTGTTTATCCGGTATTCCAGTGACTCTGTACCTTTTTCCCTGGTTTCTGTTACTGTTACCTACCATTTGTGTTATCCTCTGTTTAATCCTTGCTTGGTTCTGTTGCCTTTTGCCCCTTCAGTTCCTGACCTGTTTAGGGTTGTTCCTGCTTGTGTTTTGTTTTGGTTGGTTGTCTCGTGTTCCACTTTCTTCAGTGTAATTGCAGTCTTCGGTTGGGGCCGGCCTGTTAAGGAGCCGGGTTCCCCCAAAAGGCAGGGACAGTGGTTTGAGAGGAGTGTCAGGGCCTCACTTTTTCTGTGTCATTTGTGTCCCCCTGACCCACTCCTCACAGCCACTGTATTATATTGGTTTGGTTATCTTGTGACAAAAAACATTGAAATTCATTGAAAAGTTAGTTATTTGTATCTCGTCACTCTTTACTTAACGCGATAACCATCAAGTTTAGCTCGGCTGCATCTGTAATTTGTTCTCCCTTTCTGGGGGAGGAAAACATTCACCCATTTTGCTTTTATATCAAGGGTCTATAAGCATGGCTATCCAGTAATCATCAGACTGCTTGATGTCAACAATACGCCTGTCACTACGTGAGCCTACAGGTCGTTATTCTGGCCAGTGTTTTTCCAACTCTGCTCCCCCACTGAGATGATTAGATGTTGTAGCTGGTGTCACCATCATCATTATTAACCTCTTAGTTCTTCAACTTCGACTTCTCTTCCTCCTCCAGTGGCAGCACCTCCTCCTCCCATTTCTTATTGTGGGTCCGCAACAGCCAAAGGGTGGACAGTAAGATGCGGTTCTTCTTTCTCCTACGTCACCACCTGTTGATTGAGCGTCAGTGTCTCTACAAAAATACATACAGAGGGGATGAGGGATTATTGCAGTATGAACAGCATGAGCTGTCCAACTGGAAGCAACACATGCTTCCTACTGAGGTGGTCTGGTGCATGACAAAATTGTTCATGGCTTTCCGATGCTCGAACAATTGCTCTAGCATGTGCAATGTTGAATTCCAGTGATTTGGAATGTCGCAGATTAAGCAGTGTACTGTACCTGCAGACCATTCTGACTTTGCAAGTCTAGGAGAGCATTTATCACTACGTGAGAATGGCTGAAAAGATGGACAGTCTCCTGGAAATTGCCAGCATCTTGAGCATGCCAGTGCAGTTTTTTTTGTTAGAGAGAGCATGTGCTATTTCCCCCAGGTTCATTGAGGCCAGGATGTTGTGGCCATTGTCACTTACCATCTTGCCTAGTTGGAGTTGAGGGGGGGAGGGGGGTGACAGCAAGTAGGATGTTTGCAGCTTCATGTACTTTAGCAACTACTCGCCTGTGTGGCTACTCTTACCCAGGCCAATCATTTCTAACACCGCATGGCAATGCTTGACAACACTGGTGATAGGGAAGAGGGGGAGTGGGAGTGACGCTGTGCCCTGCTGCTGATGGGGAAGGGAGTACGTCCATGGAGGAGGATGTGGAGTAGGCAGATAAGTGCCTTCTGTGGGAGCCAGGACAATACAATACATTTTGCTGGGGTGCTGCCTTACCGCAGCTGCAAAAAACATTGATGATAATAATAATTGTAATAGCTTCTCCAGGTGTCCACCATGAAGTGTAGCTTGCCGTACAGAGAGAATTGCAAGGAGTTGCCTGCCTTCTCCACCACACACCACATGAGAGTGCAAGGCACTAATACAATGGCACATCAGTGACTGTACAGCCATCAAAGTAGCCAGGTGGGGTTCAGCTTGTAGACAAGCAAATTGCTGGTGGTGAGTGGTTTTTAATGGCCAAATATTCTGTCATAGATGTCTCACAATGTAGTGAAGGACAAGGAGGACTTTTAGCAGAAGAAGAAGGTGATGATGATGAGAAAGATACTGTATAGCTTGTGGATGCATGTTGGCTGCAACAAAGAGGACCCGGAGAAGTGAGACCGCCTTGTTCTGATTGGGAATTCTGGCAGTTATATTTCCCAAAGGATCCGGTGATGCTGTCTCAAGTGCTGCAATAGACCTCTGATACCTATGATTGTGTCTGAACACCTGCGGCTTATTTTAACCCAGCAGATCACACAAAGCTGTAGTTTTGTGTGCCCGCCTTTTGGAGAAAAACCACAGCCGCATGAGATCTGCAGGATTTAAATAAGCCATGGGTGTTCAAACACAATCATATGTACCAGAGTTCTATTCCGTTTCAGTTTAAACTCCTATGGCTTATTTGAATCCTTCAAATCTCACGTGGCTATGTTTTGTGTGCCCACCTTGTGGAGAAAAAAATATCATACCGGAAATGCTCACACATTGCTACAAGCAGCCAAGTTTGGCTTAGCTCTTGCACATTTTGGGCCTAACCCACTCATCCAATTTCAAATCTGGTATCCACGTATTTAAATAGTGTAATGGGAGTTCCCCAAGGAGGACGTATATGCTGGTTTTAATAAATTCAGCCCAACAAAAAATGAAATTGGAACTGTTTGGAGATGGAAATATACAGGGATTTAGGCCTAATATGTTACATTTTCACTTACAGATAATTTTGTCCACTACCCTGTGTATTGTAACAGACATATATGCCAGTCTTTATTAAACTCAACGCCCCAAAAAATAATTGGAACTGTGATGGAAATACAGGGATTTAGGCCTAATATGTCACTTTATCACATAGAGATAATTTTGTCAGCTACCCTGCATATTGTAAGGCATTTATATGCTGGTTTTGAAAAAAACTTGAACCAAAAAAAATTACTGTACATTGGGATTGTGTGAAGATGGAAACTACAGACAAGCAAATTTTTCAAAAATTAGATTTGGCTGGTTCGCCGAATTTTCCGAAAAGATTTGCTTCGACCTGAATAAATTTGTGGCGAATCGCGTTAAAAAACGGCTACTTCCGGGCTGCAGAGAGCCGGGATAGTGGTGTAGAACACTGTGCCTTGCAGTAAAACGCATAGGAAGTCTACTGTGGTAGTGAAAGAATACTGTGAGCCAGTGTGACACACACATAACAGGCGTCGCTCTTAGAATCGCTGCACACTTTTATGTATTTGGGCAGTTAAGGGGCCAATACTCACCAAATAACTCAAGTCTGAACTCAGCCTTACAGGTCAATGTTAGCGCCAGCTATAAAGAATCGTGCAGAGGCCCAAGATCCTACTAGAGCGCCAAAAGCGCACGCCTTTTACACCAATTCACTGATTCCACATACATTTCGACAGAACCTGTTCTATTACACGCTTATACAAGCAGAGCCCCCCCAGACAGGTTGGAGATAGCAGTGGCAGCAGCATCAGCAGACTATAGAGTGGCACGACGACAGTGTGGCCAGGTGGCAGCAGCATGAGTAGGCCACAGAGTGGCAGAATGACAGACCCTGGAAGTGGCAGCAGCAGTGGAAGTAGTAGTACAATTTGGAGGCCACAGAGTGGCACAATTACATAATTTTGACGTAGCGGCAGCTAGGAGACGGCATGTGGAGTCGGCGGCGGCAGCAGCATCAGGCCGGAGAGTGGCATGGTGACATACCCTGAAGAGCAGACTGTAAAAAAGAATTCTCGGCCTTTTGGTTAAGATCAACTGCAGTATATGTTTTTATCAGTATCGGGGCTGGTTATGCCAGCGGACGGGAACGTAAGAAAGAGGAGGTGCAGTGAAGGCTCCAGCTTTGCCTCAACTGTGGCAAAATGTCAGTATTGACACAGTATGCCAAGAAAGCTTGGAGTTCCATCTTGGGATCGAGCTGGCGGTCTGCAGGGAGCTGAGCTACCACCTGTGGGAGACCCTGCCTCTCGCCTCCCCCTTGCTCATCGCTGAGTGGAATCGTTTACTTTAAAAAATTTGAGTGTTTAAAACAAACAGAGTTTCCTGTATACTTGAGCTATGAAAAATGGAATAGGACTACATAACGTACCGGAAATTTACGAGTGACATGCTGCTGCCAAGCAGAAGGTCCAAAAAATTCTAATCAATTTTGAGGCCACAGAGTTGCAGAATGACAGACCCTGGAAGAGGCGGCAGCAGCACTCGAATACATTTCAAGAGGCAGCAGCAGTCGAATACATTTCAAGGCCACAGAGTGACACAGTAACAGCATCTGCAAGAGGCAGCAGTCAAATACATTTCAAGGCCACAGAGTGGCACAGTAACAGCATCTGCAAGAGGCAGCAGTCGAATACATTTCAAGGCCACAGATTCGCACAGTAACAGCATCTGCAAGAGGAAGCAGTCAAATACATTTCAAGGCCACAAAGTGGCACAGTAACAGCATCTGCAAGAGGCAGCAGTCGAATATATTTCAAGGCTACAGAGTGGGAGAGGCAGCAGGAGTCGTACTAATTTTAATAAAACAGACTGGCACAGTGACATACCCTGGGAGAGGCATCAGCAGTCATAAAAATTTAAATGCAACATACCGTAGAGTGGCACAATTACAGAATTTGGAGGTAGCGGCAGCTAGGAGACAGCATGTGGAGGCGGCAGCAGCATGAGTAGGCCACAGAGTGGCACAATTACATAATTTGGAGGTAGCGGCAGCTAGGACACAGCGTGTGGAGGCGGCGGCAGCAGCCTGAGTAGGCCACAGAGTGGCACAATTACATAATTTTGACGTAGCGGCAGCTAGGAGACGGCATGTTGAGTCGGCAGCAGCATGAGTAGGCCACAGAGTGGCACAATCACATAATTTGGAGGTAGCGGCAGCTAGGACACAGCGTGGGGAGGCGGCAGCAGCAGCAACATACTGTAGAGTGGCACAATTACAAAATTTGGGGGTAGCGGCAGCCATAACACAGCATGTGGAGGAGGCGGCAGCAGCATGAGTAGGCCACAGATTGGCACAATTACATAATTTGGACGTAGTGGCAGCTAGGACATAGCGTGTGAAGGCGTCTGCAGCAGCAGCAGCATACCGTTGAGTGGCACAATTACATTATTTGGAGATAGCGGCAGCTAGGACACAGCGTGTAGAGGCGGCAGCAGCAGCAGCAGCATACCGTAGAGTGGCACAATTACAAAATTTTGGGGTAGCGGCAGCCAGAACACAGCGTGTGGAGGCAGCGGCAGCAGCATGAGTAGGCCACAGATTAGCGCAATTACATAATTTGGACGTAGTGGCAGCTAGGACACAGCGTGTGGAGGCGGCTGAAGCAGCAGCAGCATACCGTAGAGTGGCACAATCACATAATTTGGAGGTAGCGGCAGCTAGGACACAGCGTGGGGAGGCGGCAGCAGCAGCAACATACCGTAGAGTGGCACAATTACAAAATTTGGGGGTAGCGGCAGCCATAACACAGCATGTGGAGGAGGCGGCAGCAGCATGAGTAGGCCACAGATTGGCACAATTACATAATTTGGACGTAGTGGCAGCTAGGACATAGCGTGTGGAGGCATCTGCAGCAGCAGCAGCATACCGTAGAGTTGCACAATTACATAATTTGGAGATAGCGGCAGCTAGGACACAGCGTGTGGAGGCGGCAGCAGCAGCATACCGTAGAGTGGCACAATTAAAAAATTTTGGGGTAGCGGCAGCCAGAACACAGTGTGTGGAGGCAGCGGCAGCAGCATGAGTAGGCCACAGATTAGCACAATTACATAATTTGGACGTAGTGGCAGCTAGGACACAGCTTGTGGAGGCGGCTGAAGCAGCAGCAGCATACCGTAGAGTGGCACAATTACAAAATTTGGGGGTAGCGGCAGCCAGAACACAGTGTGTGGAGGCAGCGGCAGCAGCATGAGTAGGCCACAGATTAGCGCAATTACATAATTTGGACGTAGTGGCAGCTAGGACACAGAGTGTGGAGGCGGCTGAAGCAGCAGCAGCATACCGTAGAGTGGCACAATTACAAAATTTGGAGGTAGCGGCAGCTAGGAGACAGCGTGTGGGGGCGGCAGAAGCAGCAGCATACGATAGAGTGGCACAATTACAAAATTTGGAGGTAGCGGCAGCTAGGAAACAGCATGTGGAGGCGGCAGCAGCAGCAGCATACCGTAGAGTGGCACAATTACAAAATTTGGGGGTAGCGGCAGTCAGAACACAGTGTGTGTAGGCAGCGGCAACAGCATGAGTAGGCCACAGATTAGCGCAATTACATAATTTGGACGTAGTGGCAGCTAGCACACAGCGTGTGGAGGCGGCTGAAGCAGCAGCAGCATACCGTAGAGTGGCACAATTACAAAATTTGGAGGTAGCGGCAGCTAGGAGACAGCGTGTGGGGGCGGCAGCATCAGCAGCATACCATAGAGTGGCACAATTACAAAATTTGGAGGTAGCGGCAGCTAGGAGACAGTGTGTGGAGGCGGCAGCAGCAGCAACATACTGTAGAGTGGCACAATTACAAAATTTGGACTCAGGTTGCTGCTGATGGAGCTGGTAATGCTCCTACCCCCCCACCCCCCCACAGCAGCCGTGGCAGTAGTACGTGAGCGCTGAGGGACCCCCGGTCAGACCTGCGAGAGGATGGACAATGACGCAGATAGGCAGCAGCCAACTGACTACATAGGATGTCTCTATAGTAGTTCAGTTTGTCCTCCCTCTCAGCAGGTGAAAAAAAGGCCCCCATTTTAGACCGGTAGCGAGGGTCCACGAGGGTAGAGAGCCAGAAGTCATCCCTCTGCCGGATGGTGACTATTTGGCTGTCACTACGTAAGCAAGTGAGCATGTATCGGGCCATTTGCGCAAGTGACTCGGAGTGACTCCCTGCCTCCAACTCCACTGTATACTGCCATGGTGTTCTGGGTCATCTGCCTCATCTTCCTCATCTCCCTCTACCTCCTCTGGCTGCTCCTGCTCCTCCTCTTCTGTCACCTGGGTAGAAAAACCACTAAATGCTTGTGCTCCAATGTCCTCCACCTCCTCCAGTTCAGCCCCCACCGGACTCATGTGGCTGTGAGATGCAGTCTCCACGTCTCCAGTCCCCTGAACAGACAGATTTTGCAGCATCTATTCCAGAACATGAAGCAGTGGAATGACGTTGTTCATACCGTAGTCCTGGCGACTGACAAATAAAGTGGCCTCCTCAAAGGGCCTGAGCAAGCGTCAGGTGTCACGCATGATCTGCCACTGGCTGACATCAAAATTACACAGGGGAGTGCTCCTGTCCGCTTTGATCATTAAGAAATCGTTTATGGCCTTTCTCTGTTCGAACAGTCGGTCCAACATATGGAGGGTAGAATTCCAATGGGTGGAAACGTCACATATCAGCCTATGTTGGGGGACGCCATTCTGCCGCTGCAGCTCAAAGAGGGTGTGCTTGGCGGTGTAGGAATGGCTGAAGTGCATGCAAAGTTTCCTGGCCATTTTCAGAATGTTTTGCAGTTGGGTATAAGACTTGAGGAACCGTTTGACAACCAGATTAAATACGTGCGCCATACAGGGTGCATGGCTCAGCCCTCCTTGGCTTCTGTTACCTGTCACCATGGTTCCGATTTTTAGTTGTCGCGGAGAAAGCCAGTAATCGATTTCTTCTTTCATGACGCGGAACAGTTCCTCCCCTGTGTGACTTCATTCGCCCAGGCAAACAAGGTGTAGAACTGCGTGACACTGCCGTGCCCTGCACATGTGGCACGCTGGAGGAGCACTATTACTTGGCCCTGCAGTGGAGGCTGAGGTGGTGGAGAAGGAGCCGGAGACTAGCGCAGGATCAGCAGTTTGACAACGAGGAGGAGAAAGTGGCGTCACCTGTTCAAGTTGCTTGTGTGGCTGGGTAGCAGTGGCGTACCGCCCATATAGGCAGACCACGCCACTGCTATGGGGCCTATGGCACAGGGAGGCTCGGAGCACACGGGAGGCCCCGCCCCCTACTCTGCATCATTAAGATGCGTCCCGTCCCTGCGCTCCGGGCCTCTCCTGGCCCGCTCACTGCTGCAACTTTTAGGCCCCCCTAACGTACTGAGAGCGCTCCTGTGCGCTCCCAGCTGGCCCCGTCTCCTCCCTCATGCTGCGCTGCTGTTCCTGGACAAGGAAGGACCTGTGCAGCGCAGCAAGAGGGGAAAGAAGAAGACCAAGCTGGCCCAGCCCCCTCGAGAGTGGCATCAGGACAAGGGACAATAACTGTAAGTTTTTTATGTGTTTCATGTATGTGTGTGTATGTATGTATGTATGTATGTGTGTGTATGTATGTATGTGTGTGGGTATATGCATACACTGTACATACTGTATATTGTACAGCGTGGCACAAGGGTTATATTGTCCGGCATGGTGTAACCACCATGCATTTGTTGTACAGTATATATTATAATCCCTGTACCATGCTATACAATGTACAGTATA
>ONZH01030036.1:0-212500 GCA_900303285.1 Rhinella marina
TTGTACATCCCCACTTGCCGTGGACAGGGTAATCTCGTTGTGGGATACTCCCGCAGATCGCCATGAATACAGACTATAGCTAATTTTTGTTTTGCTGGGACTTCTGACACCAAGCGACCCACGCACGAGGGTCACCAGGCTCCCAGAATCCAGCAGTGCCTGGACCTGGTACCCGTTAATAGAGACCTGGCACAGGGGGGGCGTATCCACAGCCATCAGGGGGTCAGTGGTACACACAGGCCGGGCATAGAAGGAGTACCGGCGAGCGAACCCGCAGTCCATGAGTTCAGTAGTTAAGGGGCAGTTTGCAGCCATATGTTCTGGACCGTGGCAGCGCCAGCATCGAATTACAGTGGCCTCGCGGGACCCCGGGTCTCGCTTAATAGGGATTTGGTTTGCGTGACCCCCCATAGGGAGACGTGACCTTTTCCCAGGCTCCTTAGGCTGGGTGGGGGGCTGGCGTGCGTCCCTTGCATGTGCAGAACCTCTTTCCAAGTCATGGGTCGCAATATACCGCTCAACCAGGCTAACCAGCTGGTCAAGGTTGCCTGGGTCTCCTTGACCCACCCAGCGCTGAATAGAAGCTGGCAGAGTGCGTACAAACCGGTCCACTACCACCCTCTCAATCATTTGGGCAGGGCTTAAAGTCTCAGGTTGGAGCCAGTTCTTCACCAGGTGCAACAAGTCATATGCCTGAGACCTGGCGGGTTGGGACTCTGAAAACACCCACTGGAACACCCTTTGCGCTCGCACATAAGTGTTGACCCCCATCCGAGCCAAAACCTCACCTCTGAGTTTCTTATAGTCCTGGGCGTCCTCACGGCTGAGGTCAAAATAGGCTTTCTGGGCATCTCCTACCAGGAACGGTGCCACCACTTCAGCCCACTGGTCGGACGGCAGGTTCTCCTGCTCAGCTGTTCTTTCAAATACGGTAAGGAAGGCCTCCCCGTCGTCCTCTGGACTCATTTTCCTCACTGCTGACCACACTTTATCCCGGGCTGCAGACGGAGACGGGGTCACTGATGGTGGGATCACTTGCTGGGGTGCTCGCAGCGTCTCTTGCAGAGCTGCAACTTGTTGAATCAACAGGCTATTAGTCTGGACCAGCTGCTGTAATACTGCCTCCATCTTGTCTGTTGGCTTAGGGTAAAACTTTGCTGACTTTATCCAGGACATGCACAATTGTGTTTGCCTCACTGGTCTATTGCCCGCATCCTCCACCAAATGTAAGGAACCGTACTCACTTGACCAGTGAAAAGAGGCAGGGACACCACGAACTTCTGCAAAGTCCTTGTTTATTTAGCTTTCCAAATGATACAGCCGTAATTCCAGATCGCAGCTGGGTCAAATAAATGCAGCACACACAGTCAGTGTTGCCTCACACTGACTCCCACTTCTCCAGACTGAGACACACCTAAGTCCTGCAGCAGGATTAAATAGAAATGCTGGACATGAGCACACCTGAAAGCCTGAACTGGAGCATGGGGAACAGGCACCCACCCAGCACATTGCCTGTTCCCAGTAAAAGCCAGACCCGGACTAGCTGGAACCAGCTACTCTAACTATTAGGGTGTTCACTGACTACCTCAGTGAACACAGAGTTGCTGGCCTTTACCCCACCAAGGCTGGGCACCTTGGTGGCACGCTCCTAATAAACCGAACTCCTACTCAGAATGCTTCCTGCAGCATTCTGGGTGACACGTATCTTCCCTCAAATATGGCACCTGTCACTGCCTTACCTGTCGCTGCCTCACACTGGGCATAACTACTGTGAATGGTGCACATGTTGGCATGACTATTGTGAAAAGGGGCATAATGTGGGGGCATTTAGGGGACTGGGTGGGATTAGGTTTGTATAGTTATGTTTTGGGCGGAGTAAGAGATGTGGCCTAGTATGAAAAAATTTGCCATGACGTGCTTTGTGTGCCGCACATAATGTCCCTCCCTCTTCCTTTTCAAAAGTTGGGAGGTATATAACATCACAGCACAGGAAAAGATTTAAGAATAAGAAAAGAATAATGATGTTACCATGCAGATATAATGAACCCATGATGTCACAGTATAGGGATAATGTGATGATGTCACAGCACAGAAATATGCAAAAAAGTAACTTCCCCTTCCATCATCAATTATAGTTATCAGTGGCCTGCTGCTCTGGTAGTTATGCCCATATGGTATTGCTATTTAAGCACTTCTGTAGTTGACAAATACATTTTGCCTTGTACAGCCCAGCAACATTTTCTAATGTGTGTGTATGTATGTAAAAGGCTTGAGAACGGTCCCAGTAAGTGGACTGAAACGTTGCACGGGTGAATAAAGGACTACACATTTTTTCACTCATTGGAAGTGAATTGATGTTTGGGTACACCTAGACTGCTTGCACTCCTTCCTTCTTTTTTTTTACTGATGGTGCCGTTTAGTAAGTGCCATAGCGCCTAGCGAGGGCGCTTTGGACTGATGAGAGGCAGTTGTGGAGACTAAGGGGTTAAACTTTCCCTGTCTTCCACTGGATGTTGATGCCATTCTGGCCCATAGGGGGTGTTTGATCATAGGCTGTATCCTGCCTTAGTAAGTGGCTTAGTCCTCCCCCTTTCTGGGGTTAGAAATTATGGATCCCTCCACTCCACCCCTATAGTCATTAAATAGGAGGGCTTACCCCTTTTCCCAGTCTCTTTCACCGGCACCTCATCTGGAGCTCTTCCCTCCCTCCCTGTTTTGTTGTCTCAGGTTGTTTCATGTTTCTTACTGTAAGTTTTTAAGTCACAGCTGGAGGTTGGTCAAAATACATGGTGATATCGGAGGAGAAGGCGGACTTGCCTACTGTGGTTCGGTGGTAGGCATATCGCTTCTCAGACTCCGGAATAAGGTTTCCTGGCAATGTTAAAGGGAGTCTGTCACCTCATTTTCACCTATATAACTAACAGCATTGCCCCACAGAACATTGCATACACATCCCAGACATACCTGTGTGCACCGTGTGTCTGTATTACATGTCACATCCCAGACATTCCTGTGTGCACTGTGTGTCTGTATTACATGTCACATCCCAGACATATCTGTGTGCACTGTGTGTCTGTATTACATGTCACATCCCAGACATATCTGTGTGCACTGTGTGTCTGTATTAATGTCACATCCCAGACATTCCTCTGTGCACTGTGTGTGTGTATTCCATGTCAAGAAAAAGCACTTTTATTCTGCAGGAAAACAGCTCCCAAGTGCCCGGCTGAAAGTGAAACTAAAAACCGCTTTCTCTCCTGACTCGATTTCTAACAGCTATATCTTCTGATATACTGGATATAATGCTGTTTTGGTATATTTTAAAGCTTGGAATGTCAGCTTTTAAAGAAGGTCAGAACCATTTTTCTATCTGCTACCAATCCCAAGATATGAGCAGCTAAAGCTGCCCTCCCCCAACGAGGAATACACACACACAGTGCACACAGGTATGTCTGGGATGTGTGTGCAATCTTCTGTGGGGCACTGCTGTTAGCTATATAGGTGAAAAACAGGTGAAAGACTCCTTTTAAGTTATGGTTTGGTGTAAGCGGTTATATTAATAAAGCTGTGACCGACCCTCACTCCAACAAAAATCTCGTGCCTGCGTCTTTATTGTTTCCAGGGGAAGACAGGTAATTTTCTGGGGAAGGGTTATCATTCTCAGCAGTCTTGAATTGCTTTTGTTATGTATATATATATTTTATTTTTTTTCCCTTTCTTTTCATCATGTCATAGATCATGTCATAAGCACACACTGATATGATTGCACTAAATTTATTTTTGAACCCTTTTCTTTCAAACCAAGGGACTACAGACATAGGACTACTGTACGCAATGACACAGGCTGATGACATAAACTCATAGCTAGAAAGCATACAGCAAGGCTAAAATGATCAGACAGGCATGCCCAACAGAAGCAGAATGACAATATGACTAATCCCAGCTGACCATGGAAAACCCCTAAACTTTAGTAGGTTTGAGATTAATATTACACGTGTTCATAGTATAGATGGCCAGCATTTCACTTCATAGATACAATACATACAGTACAACTAGGTACAGTACAGCTCCATGCAGTATACCTCCATCAGTACACTACATATAAAACAGCTATAAACAGTACAGCTACATACAATACAGCCATATACAGTACACTACATATAGTACATTATGTATAGTACAGCTACATACAATACCAATACAGCCACATACAGTACACTACATATAGTACAGCTAGATACAATACAGTACATTACACTACTGCTGCGACCCACACCTAAAACGGAGTGGGCAATGCTGGAGGACTTCGGTCCCGCCACCATCAAGCATTCCCCCCACAGAAGTGAATGGGAGCGCACCGCGCATGCACAGCCACCGCTCCCATTCATTTCTATGGGCCCAACAGAAATAGCCGAGCCAATGCTCGACTATGTTTGGCGGCCACATAGAAATTAATGGAGGGTGACTGCGCATGCTCAGTGCGCCCTACACCACTTTCAGGGCTCCGTTTAGGAAATAGGTATGGGTCTCAGCAGGACACGCACCTATCAGACAATGGGGGCATATCCTAGCGATGAGACAACCTCTTTAATGAAAGCTGCTATTATAAGGTGATTACAGATCTTTTGGCAATCATTGACAGAGTAAGGCTACTTTCACACTTGCGTTGTGGTTTTCCGGTATTGAGATCCGGCAGAGGATCTCAATACCGGAAAAAAACTGATCAGTTTTGTCCCCATACATTCTGAATGGAAAAAGATCCGTTCAAGATGCATCAGGATGTCTTCAGTTCAGACAGCTTTCAGTTTTGTGAGCGGAAACAAAACCGCTGCAAGCTGTAATTTTGTGTCCGGTCATAAAAACGGAAAGAAACTGATCAGGTACTGAAAACCAATGTAAGGCTACTTTCACACTAGCGTTTTTAAATTCTGGTATTGAGTTCCGTCATAGGGGCTCAATACCGGAAAAAAACGCTTCAGTTTTGTCCCCATTCATTGTCAATGAGGACAAAACTGAACTGAAGACAGCGGAATGCTCCTGAAAGCATTCTGTTCCGTCTTCAGACCGGAGAACAAACCGCAGCATGCTGCGGTTTTCTCTCCGGTCCAGGCATCCGCACCAAGACGGATCCGGAATGACCCCCAATGCAAGTCAATGGGGATGGATCCGTCTGGTGTGACCACAATGGTAAACGGATCCGCCCTCCATTGACTTTCAATGGAGTTCAGGACGGATCCGTCACCTACACATACAGACATACATACATACATACACATACACATACACACAAACACTTACATACTTACATACTCCAGGCAGGCAGGCCGCACGTCTTCACGCCCAGGAGGCGCGCCGCTATGACGATTCCCTACAGCGCCCAGCAGAGGCGCCTAAGGCCTCTTTCACATTAGCGGCAGCATGGATCTGGCGGGTGTAGCGTGCCGCCAGATCCGTGCTGCCGCAAGTACACGTGAGGAGCCGGAGCAGCGCTCCAGCCCCACACGTGTCACATATACACACACATAGACATAGACACAGACATACACATACACAGCAGGGGCGGTCTTGGGCACCACGCATCCTATTCATTTGCGTGGGGCCCCCGACGTCTAAGGGGGCCCCCACGCTCCGCTGTTGTGCCCAAGACCGCCCGCCCTCCTAATACATCCCACCCAGCCACATAAGAGTAAAATAAAAAAGCTTTCTTACCTGTCCTGCGGCTGCCCTCCGGTCCGGCGCTCCACTCTGTTCCCTGGCCGGCGTGCACTATGACCTGACGCTGCGCAGAAAACAAACACACAAACACAGACCACTTACCTCTTCCTGCAGTGGGATAATACACACAGCGATGTCACTGTACAGGGATAATAAACACAGTGATGTCACCATACAGGGATAATAAACACAGTGATGTCACCATACAGGGATAATAAACACAGTGATGTCACCGTACAGGGATAATAAACACAGTGATGTCACTGTACAGAGATAATAAACACAGTGATGTCACCGTACAGGGATAATAAACACAGTGATGTCACCGTACAGGGATAATAATCCTCAGATCAACACATTGTGCCCCCATCAGACCTCAGATCAGCGTCTTGTACCCCCATCAGACCTCAGATCAGCGTCTTGTGCCCCCATCAGACCTCAGATCAACACAATGTGCCCCCATCAGACCTCAGATCAACACAATGTGCCCCCATGTGCCCCCATCAGACCTCAGATCAACACAATGTGCCCCCCTCAGACCTCAGGTCAACGTCTTGTGCCCCCCTCAGACCAGAACTTACCTGTTCTGGCTGCCGCTGTCCTCAGGCTCCCTGCTCCACTGCCTTGCCTGCCGGCGCACACTATGACCAGACGTCAGGTCATAGTGCGCGCCGGCAGGGAAGACAGTGATAAAGAAGGGACAGAGAAAAATAAAACAGGAGACACAGAGGCAAACAGAAGAATCATATATGACAAGTGTTTGTGTGAATAACAGATAGGAGAGTGATATATGATAAGTGTGGAAAAAACACATTCTTTCATTGTTTAACAGTGAGTTAATTGTTAATCGTTTGACAGTATTTTATTGTTAAAAAAGTCTTTGATGTGTGTGTGTGTGTGTGTGGGGGGTGTCATTGGGGAGGGGCATGTCATCAGAGGGCATGTCATCAGAGGGCGTGTCATCAAAGGGCATGTCATCAGAGGCGTGTCATCAGGGGCGTGACGCGTCATTGGGGGGGGGCGCCCCGGACATAACTTCGCTTAGGGCCCCAGAAATGCCAAGACCGCCCCTGATACACAGACATACTTACATGCTCCCAGCAGCTCCGCACAGCACAGGAGGACGGCGCGCACATAGGAAGATTACCCACAGCGCCCTCTGCTGGAGGGAGAATCTTCCTATGTGCACGCAGTCCTCCTCCTCCTGCGATGTGCGGAGCTGCTGGGAGCATGTAAGTATGCCTGTGTATGTGTCTGTCTGTGTATATGTCTGTGTGTATGTCTATGTGTATGTCTGTGTGTATGTGTCTGTCATGTGTGGTGTACTGTGGACGGATCCGTCAATGGAGGACGGATCCGTTTACTGAGTGTGTCACTCTGAATGAATCCATCCCCATTGACTTGCATTGGGGGTCATGATGGATCCCTCTTGGTGCGGATGCCCAGGACAGAGAGCAAACCGCTCTTCAGTTCAGTTTTGTCCCCATTGACAATGAATGGAGACAAAACTGAAGCGTTTTTCCGGTATTGAGCCCCTATGAAGGAACTTAATACCGGAAAAAGAAAACGCCTGTGTAAAAGCAGCCAAAAAAACAGATCCGTCACCCATTGACGTTCAATGTATTTAGTGCCTGATCAGTTTTTTTCAGTTTTGATATCACACAACTGCATCCTAACAGAACGGATGCATCCTGATGTGCAAAATCACAACGGATCAGTTTAATTCTGGTATAGAGATCCTCTGCCGGATATCAGTACCTGAATTAACAACGCAAGTGTGAAAGTAACCTAACTCAGGTATACATGCTTAGCTCTAATAAAGTAGCAAATAAAAAAATACTTGACAGTTACACTTTAAGAACCCAGAAAACCTCTTTTCATCATTTGTGAAATCCTGACGGTCCACCATGTATTATGCATGAAAATATCATGTTATCCTAAAAAATGCAAAGGACTCCTGTGACTGCATCTGCCGAGATGATGACGCCTGCGGACAGCCCGCCTGGAGACGACTTCAAGGCCTATTAAATGCACTTGATTATTTCATCAACATAGAGGGAAAGTAATAATTTGTTATTTGAGCCTGTCCTACACGGCAGAATCACCGTAATGTATATTGACACGCCGTGTGCGGCCGGCTGACATCTGACTTCCATTTGTGCTGATGCAAAGTCTTGACACAGAAGGAGCTAAATCAATAAGTGGCTTCTGCAGAACAGGGGGGAGGGAGGTGGTACCGGTGACTTCTTCACATGTCCACAATCTGCTATCTACCTAGATGTAAGTGAGTTAAGCGGATCTCCCTCCACTATGTTATCAGGCAATGGGCACCATTAGCTGCTGGGGATGAGGTTACCGCTCCCGTCCATTATCTTAATACAGAGTTGACTGAATTTACAAGACCCTTTCCAGATTTAACGATACAGTGGGGACGATATCACCGGCTTTATTTAATATGCCGCCTCTAAGTGCTTTTAGGGAGGAAAAAACATGGCGGTCTTTGTATGTAATCTAGATATCACAAGGCAGTCTGCTGTAAATCTGGAGGACAATGTTCCACTTGTGCCATGTAGTACAGGTGCTTCAGAAACAAAACCATAACTTTCTTGTGAAAATGCAGTCCTGATCCTGAGAAATTTTTTTTATTTTTATATTATATGGTTTTCAGTGCATTGTGGGCGGGGCCGTGCTGTTTGGTGCACCCTCACTCCGCCAGTAACCCCCCTCAGCATCACCTCCTCTTGTTTGATTAATAGTCCCTGAGATTTCAGAGACGGTATTGATGACACAGGGGAAGTCAGGTGCACCAGAGTGGCAATGCGTGAAGTGAACGCATTGCACCCGCACTGAATCCTGACCCATTCATTTCAATGGGCCTTTTCACATGGGCGAATTTTTTCACACATCAGTTCGCCGTTGCGTGAAAATCGCAGTATGTTCTATATTCTGTGTTTTTCACGCATCCATTCGCATCGCACTCGCGCGGAAAAAACTGAACGAACGTACGTAATTGCAGGACTGATTTTCACAAGAAAGGTATGGTTATGTTTTGGGCCTCTACCCTATGCGGTATGCTTAATTTCCTTTAAATCATTATTTTAAAAAATGTCTGTTGTAATAACTGCATCTTTTTTTTTTTTTTTTTTGAACACCAAGCAAATTCTTCTGTTACTCCTCCTTGAAATGTGTAACTGAATTCATGTCTGAGCGTTACCATTCCTTTTATCTTTTATCAAAGAGGTAAAGCAAAGTCTGACGTTGATCAATCAGAGCTGTGAATGGACACACCCTATTAGCAAGGGGAATGTTAGAGCTATGTTGTCAATTTAAAGGGAGTCTGTCACCTCCATATGCCCCTATAAAGCACTGACATAGCCCCACAGCACACCTAATCACAAATCTAATCGTACCTGTGGCGCTTTCTTGTGACTTGTAGAAGCTGCAAAAACGTAGTTTAAACCATATGTAAATTAGCCGTTGGCAGTGCCCGGAGGCGGCGTTCACTGCAGTGGAGCCCGGGCTCCTGTGCTTTTTTTTTCATGCTTTCCCCGCCCCAGCCATTGCCTCCGCCCGCCCTCCTCTTCACTTGCGTCCTCCGTCTGTACCGGCGAGATCGCGCCCCTGTGCAGTCTCTCGCCGGGCCGGGGCATGCGCACTGCATTGCCCATTGTGGGCACGGCATCGCCGTATCCAGTGCGCATGCGCCGGCCCAGCGAGTGACTGGAACAGACGGAGGACGCAAGAGAAGAGGAGGGCGGGCAGAGGCAATGGCTGGGGCGGGGAAAGAATGAAAAAAAAGCACAGGAACCCGGGCTCCACTGCAGTGAACGCCGCCTCCGGGCACTTCCAACGGCTAATTTACATATGGTTTAAACTACGTTTTTGCACCTTCTACAAGTCACAAGAAAGCGCCACAGGTACGATTAGATTTGTGATTAGGTGTGCTGTGGGGCTATGTCAGTGCTTTATAGGGGCATATGGAGGTGACAGACTGCCTTTAATTCATATGTTTCCAAGAGGAATAATAGAGTAAAGGTACAATGCAGAGTTTGCCATTTTTGAGGCCTTTGAAAGTAAAATCATGTTAGGTAGCAGGTAATTGAAGAGCTGGCAGTGGAGCAATAGAGACCAAACCCAGGGGTGGGGGCCAGGTAAGTACAGGCATGGGATTCAGACAGTTCCATCCAGTTCTCCAGATCCAGTTGTTAAATTTACAACTGGATCGGAGAACCGTGTAACCGGCTGAGTCCAGATCCGGTGCTCTGGCTTTGGCAGGGCAGCTGGAGATGTTCGCTTCCATTGCTTTGCGCTCCGCTGATAGTTTAGCTCCTTAGTTGGGTGGTGTGTGTGTAGTGTATATGTGGTGTATTTATGTATGTGTACCATGTATATGGTGTATTTATGTGTATGTGTGTTGCATATATATATATATATATATATATATATATATATATATATATATGACGCTGTGTGTCCACCGTTGAGTAGGGAAAAATGTGAATGGGGTCTGATGTAGTGTTGGATAACCCCTTTAATTAATTATTTTATTTTGCACAAATGAACAATTAAAAAAATTATCTATTCCAAAAACTTTTCATTTGGTAGGTTAGTAAGAATAGCTCCTAGATGTGACAAACCCGAGCATTCAGCATATACAAAAATATAATACAAAAAATATATATATACAAAAATATATCTTTATTGAAATCGATAAAACAAATAAATAGATACATAAATTGGCAAAGACAAACACAACCACATGGAAAGTGCACAAAACACGTTGCGGCATCAAGTTATAGCATTACAAGTAGTGGAGAAGGTGAGATGGAAAAAACAAGTATAAATACAAAATCAAACCATGTGACCCCCCCTTTCCCCCAGATAAAAAACCATGATTCACAACATATACACAATACAGACCCGGCTAGTGGCACCTCCAAGAGACCCCGACTCGTGTTTCACGTCAGATTCCCTGAGGATGTAAAGTCTTACAAGCGGTGGTCCCTCCTTGATTTCACTTCTCTCCTGGTGTTGTCATAGGACGAAGGGAAAATTATAATTACACTGACTGGTATTTTTGATTTCTCAGAGTCCATGACAGCACCCCTTTAATTCCCACTCTTTATTTTTTATGGTGTTGGTGATAGTTATGGTTGGTTGGTTATGATATCACCCAAACAGAGAAAAAGATGTAAAGGTGGAAAATATGGACGTGGAAGGTGTGTGAAATGTGTGAAATTGGAAGGTGGTCTCTCTTCCCTGGAAACTACTGAATGAGGGAGAGGAAGGTGAACCCTTTCCCCTTGTGCTGTCATGGACTCCGGAAAATCAAATTACCGGTGAGTGTAATTATAATGTTTTCCATCTAAAATAACAGATGCCAGATCTGTGTGGGTCCAACATCCAGTACCCCCCATGAAGGGGAAGCATTGCTCAGACAAGCGTTCTTTATACCGGCACTCTGTACATTTACTTGTGACTGTGCTGGATACAGGGGTGCACCACCAATGAGGTCAGGTGAGGCAATCGCCAAGTAGGGGCAAGAGGGGAGCAAAGGAAGGGCCATGGGCAATGAGCACTTTCACTGTGACAAAGGGGTTAGATTAAGAAATTGGCATTGGGGTCGGGAAGGGGGGGGCTAGGTGCACGCCTCCTGGCCGGATACATGCGGCTTTGCTCCATCCAAGTGTATACGAGCCTTCAGCTGCGGCTAAAAAGGATGCATAATGTACATAAATAAGGATGCTTAAACTGATCCTTTTTTTTCTGTTCTTCTGATGTTTCAGCAGGGGTGCACCTAGCCTTTCTGCGGCCTGAGGCGAAAACTGAAATGGAGCCCTTCCCTCCTCAATTTCTTAACCTAACCCCTTCCCTTTGGCTACCCCCTCTCTTGCCCCTACCTGGTGCTGCCTGAGGCGATCGCCTCACCTGGCCTCATTGGTGGTGCACCCCTGCCTACTAGACAGCAATGCACTCTGTGAATGTGTTACATCTACTCTTACGGATTGTGCTGCCAATGATTATTTAAATGGGTTCTGGGATTACAGTATTGATTGTCCATCCTTAGGATAGGCCATCATTATCAGATCTGTGTGGGTCCAACATCCAGTACCCCCCATGAAGGGGAAGCATTGCTCAGGCAAGCGTTCTTTATACCGGCACTCCATACATTTACTAGTGACTGTGCTGGATACAGGGGTGCACCACCAATGAGGTCAGGTGAGGGAATAGCCAAGTAGGGGCAAGAGGGGGGCAGAGGAAGGGCCATGGGCAATGAGCACTTTCACTGTGACAAAGGGGTTAGATTAAGAAATTGGCATTGTGGTCCAGTGGGGGCTAGGTGCACCCCTGGCCGGATACATGCGGCTTTGCTCCATCCAATGGAGTATATGAGCCTTCAGCTGTAAATATAAGAAACTTTCACAATCTAGGTGATAACATTGTGTACTCATATGTTTCAAATAGGACCTGCTTTATTTCTGGAGAAAGGAGAAATCTGAGATATGAAATGAATTTTTTCGCTTGCCAGTTGGATACAGCTTTTGGAAAAGTTCATCACATGTGATACATGTGTGATTCCTCACAGCATACTGGCTCGAAAACTCGACTTCAGAATCTCATGGGATGACCTCTATCCTAATGAATTAGATGTGTTTAGGAGAAAGGTGTCATCTGTAATACTCATAATGCTTTCTATACAGTTCTACGTATTAAAAATTAAGATAATTGCTTTGAAATTCCCAGCTGGAATTGTAATTGCTGAAAGGAAGACGTCTTAAGGCTTAATTTATGCAACTCGGGCTTCAACAATCAAAACATTGGGACGTTTGTCTCTATTAGAACTGCATAGACAAACACTCCTCATCAGAGTACCAAAACATATACAGTGTCAAGCATCACATTGGACCACATCAGCATTTCAATCGGGTTCATAAAGTAAATACAGATTTGGTGACATAGAACAATCATTAGGTGCTACCTCTACCTATGAACAAAATTTCAATATTTTCATAATATCATTTTAGCTCATTCTCCCCTTCAAATTATGAAATTATGAAATTGTGGCCTGTGGCCACCACTAGAGGGAGCCTATAGTATATGGATACATGCAGCTCCCATTGACTTTAATAAATATGTCTTCAGTATGATCCTAAGCTCCCTCTAGTGGTGGTGGCATGCAGTCAGATTGTTACCATATAATTGGCTGTGTCAGGAGAAAGCAGGAATGCAGAGCTCTGTGACAATAAAAAATGGAGCTCCTAATTAACAAAGAATTGCTGTTCTTAGTTCTCTGTACTTTAAATCCCTGTTCTCTCTATGACATGTTGAGGCTAGAATGTGGTGATCTCAATTTGCATGCACACTTATAAAAGAGTGTCAAATATTGAATAAGAACATTCCCTCCAGATTAAATAGCCATAGTGAGCAGGAATTTGACCTAACTTTTCACATAACTTTGCATAAATCAATAGTACAAGTGACCACAATAAACTTTGTAATATGTAAAAAAGAGGGGTTTTTAGTCAGCACATCCCAATGCGCAGGTGCACGTTGCTATGGCTGATTGCAATGAAAAGGAAAATACATACAATGCAACGGCACACTGCTGACCAGATAAAGCACAAAATGCAATAGAGATATGAAGTATTCTGGAGCTAATGCTATGCTTGTTTGGTAAATTAGAGATTCTTGGCAAATATATTTTGTACAAAATTATCTGGGCCCGTTCAACAAATCGTCCAGGTGATCTCTGTAGAACGGGAACCTAACACTATTTCCTACCTGTTATGTGCCAACCTTGGCTTCCGTATAATCAGGAGGTGTTGGTTCCACATGCATGCTGGGTCCCTTCTGCCTTTTGCCATTTGTAGTGCTTCAAAGGCCTCAACTAATACAGGGATGCAGGTACCAAGCACGCATGCTGAGTCCACTCGGCTTTATAGTTACACTAGTTAAAATCAGCCTATGGGGCAGGCGGGGCTAGTCAGGAGTGCACGGGCCCAGATAATTTTGTACAAAGTATATTTGCCAAGAATCTCTAATTTACCGAACAAGCATAGCATTAGATCTAGAATACTTCATATCTCTATGGCATTTTGTGCTTTATCTGGTCAGCAGTGTGCCGTTGCATTGTATGTATTAAACTTTGTAATATGTCTTATCAGTGAGAAATGTCTAGTTCTCAGCCCCCACCCCCTCCCTCTGCTAGTTGTTTTTCTCTTTGAAATATGCTTGAAATCCATCCAGGACAGGACCAGCTCTGCTAAAGTATCATATTACACATGTTAATACAAGTCTATGGAGAGGAGAGGGTAGAGGAGTGAGCATCTGCAGGAGTAAAATAGAGGAGACAGACAGAGAGCTGAATAGGAAGTTTATATCTCAGCACTAGTCCTTTAATCACAACCATACAGGTCAGTAATTCTCTTTAATGTCCTCCATTATACTATCTTGTTCTGAGTAAAAGAAGGTTAGGAAGCAGATTCTCCTCTACTTGCTGTGTGAAGTGGATGGCAGCTAGACTCCACCCACCATCTCTGGGAGAACAGTTTAAACTCTGTGCGCTGTAAGGACCTTGTGATGTCACAGGGTCACGTGACATACTAAAGTCAAGTGGGTTTGAAGAAGGCATTGGATGTAGCAGCACAGTAGTATCTACATCTCATGGGCTGTGGTAATGAAGATTAGTAATATAATATACAAATAGTAATTAAGCCTAATGATAGTGTTTGGGGCGAGGCCCATGGTCAGTTTAATATGAGGCTGTATCACTGGGACGTCAGAAATTCGTTAAGGCACATGGATTTTAGACACTACCCTGGGAGAGCTGCAAATTAGAAATTTACTATGCACAGAGGAAAACTACTAAAAGTGATGTAGTGGACAGAAATAGTGTTATTCCTCACATACACACACTGTACTATTGATTAATGTAGAGTTTGTTAAAAGGTTAGTTTCACTTTAAAGAGGACCTGTCACCTCTCCTGACATGTCTGTTTTAATAGCTTCATGCATTCCCCGTGTAATAACAATTCTGGAACATCTATTCTTATGTCTGTATGTTGTGCCATTCCTTTATTATTTCTACTAGAAGTTATGAATGAATTGCTAGCAGTCTGCAGTAAGGGTACAGAGGGGAGGCAACCAGTTGGGGGGGGGGGTGTCCCTGCACAGTCTGTAATAGAATATTCACAGGCTGCCTGCCCCCAACTGGTTACCACCCCTCTGTACCCTTACTGCAGACTGCTAGCAATTCATTCATAACTTCTAGTAGAAATAATAAAGTAATGGCACAACATAGAGCCATAAGAATAGATGTTCCAGAATTGTTATTACATGGGGAATGCATGAAGCTATTAAAACAGGCGTGTCAGGAGAGGTGAGGGGTCCTCTTTAAATCAGTGAATTTAAAGTTACATTGAGTTTTTCCTATATACTATAAATCAGTCTGATCCGTGTCTTATACTGATGGGCATTACACGTGACAGATCCACTTTAGGCAATGGTAATGATAACGGCAGAAGAAGTTGAGTGTGCTGATCTTGTGGGGGCAGTAAGCCCCTGAAAAGTGATATTTGCCAAGTTTATACATGGTACCTCATTTATATCACCCCATGTGCCATGCAAAACATACCATGTTTGATATGCCATACCCTACGATACGATGCTGAGGAAATGGTAAAATTTTATTATTGTGGGTTAATTGACCTCAGCACAAAGGACAGGTGAATACGGTATACATGAGATTGATGATGTCACAACTGATCTATAAACTGAGGTTGATGCCCTGGGAACCATTTATTTCCCATACAGGATTTGGACAGACATTGCAGTGAGGTGAGTGGAATGCACTGTCCTTATTGTTGGAGTTAGTAGCCAGGTATGTTGTAATGTTGGACTCAGTGAAGGGGTCCTATCTTGATGCCGCTCATATAAGATGATAAATTGCAGTGCCCTGTAGACCTTGTGTCATTAGCATGCAGCAATGAAAAACAGGGCATGGAGAAGGCTGAGCTGAAAAAACATGGTAGTTAGCTAGCAAGTGCAGGTGAGCGTTGCCTGTATATTGGCATACCACCTCAGGGCCAAGATAAGGGCAGGGAAGCAGCAGAAGGGTAGCCAGAGCAGAGATAGATGATTTGAACTTCCTAGCGCCTGCATCCTGGAGTATTACCAGAACCTGTGGAGAGGCCAGGTCAGGAGTAAGGACCAGCCAGTCTGCCACATGTTAAACCACCTGTATAGAAAACTGCATGCATGTCTGTGTGCGGAAAGCACATAGCTAGGAGACAGATACCGTGACCTGAAGAGACATCTGTGCATGGCAGAAGTGTGCCACTGCTTTTGGATTAAGTGATGGATTTTCCAGATAGTTATGAAAGAGTTTATCTATGGCAGCTCTAAAATCGAAAAGACCATATACTGTTCATGCACTGGGGTGCTCTGTTGGTGTCTACCCCTATGTAAGCTATCAATGTGATATCACATTGCAGTCTGATAAGTATCTGACATCACACATATTTCCATCTGATAAGTTGCTGTGACATCACAGTGAGCTTTAGTAAGGTAAGCTACTGTGACATCGTGTTTCCATCTGAAAAGTTTCTGTGACATCACACATGTATTTCCACCAGATAAGCTACTGTGACATCACAAATAGGATTCAGTCAGGTAAGCTCCTGAGACTTTATAGGTACAGTACAATTTAGTCACCTCTGTGACATCACAGTGGGCTTGAATAAGGTAAGCTACTGTGACATCACTCATGTTTCCATCTGAAAAGTTTCTGTGACATCATAATGGGCTTCAGTAAGATAAGCTACCGTGACATCACACATGTGTTTCCATCAGATAAGCCAGTGTGACATCACAAATAGGATTCAGTCAGGTAAGCTCCTGAGGCTTTATAGGTACAGTACAATTTAGTCACCTCTGTGACATCACAGATGGATTTTAGACAAACAGTATGCTGGTAGATCTCAAATATGTTTTGATCAAGTAAACTTCTTTGACATCACAAATGTTAGATAACTGTGCTGTGATATCACAACTGAGTTTAAGTCAGGCAAGATGCTATGATATCATAAGAATTTTCTTGGGAGCTTGCCACCTGTCCGTGTTGTGCCTCGAAGATTTGCCAGCTCTTACAGGAGTCCATGGAGGTCTCTACATTTTCCATTTGCCTCCAAGACATTACAGGATAGTTGACAACTATGAGATAGATGGATGGATAAATAGATAGATAATAGATAGATAATTGATTAATAGATAATGAGATAGATAGATAGATAGATAGATAGATAGATAGATAGATAGATAGATAGATAATGAGATAGATGATAGATAGATGTTTCTGCATTACAGCTGCAGTATGCTGAATGTTTCCATTCCACAGGCACAGGATGTGATGGAGATATGGAGCGCACTGATTGAATGGCACTTTAGGGGGCACTGTGATGATTGGAAAACAAACTGAGGCACTCTGCCAGGACAGCTATTGTTTCTGACTGCCATCCAAAGTGGTTTCCAAAATGATGTGTGGCTCCTGTTATTGTGAAATGTAATTACCTCTGCTCTTCCTCCTGTGCAGAAGGCTCACCTGATGGACATTGTTCTCCGCTGCTTTGTAATGTGGGATTCATGTAACTTTGGAAATGTTCAATAAAAATTGCTCTGTGCCTTGCGATGAAGTCATTGTGCTATTGATCTTCTAGAAACCATGGCCACAGCATACAGGGGACTCATTTCTCAAAATTGTAGTGCAGAAACCGGGCCGTATAACAACCAATCACAGCACAGCTTTTATCTTTCCAAAAAACTGAGCCCTGATTGGTTGCTATTGGCAACAAGGCCTGGTATTTTTTCTTTGTTAGGCATCACTTCTAATTGTAGAGCAGAGGCTCTGCATTATACAGAAGTGATGCAGTGGCTCCAGACCACAGTGGTAGTAAAGCGAGGCCCTCTACAGCGGGACATGACCTGTCTTATTCACATTTTAGGACGGGTTGTTGGAGGCCATTGTAACGAATTCCCAGAGAACCCCCTGCCTGCACCATACAGAAAATAAGCCTAGTGCCAATAGGCTGAGCACATAACAATGCAGAAATAGTGGTTCTGAGTGCCATCAAACTAGCTTAGTTGCCCAACCAATCAGATTCTACCTTTCATTTTTCAGAGCTCCTTTGGAAAATGAAAGGATCAATCCGATTGGTTGCTTGAGGCAACTCAGTTTTCCCTTGCACCAGATTTCATAAATCTCCCCCTTTGTGTGCCTTCATACATGGTAACAGAGAACGTAAAGACTCTGTGTGCTATCATACATACAGTAGTAATACAGAACATAAAGAAGTTGTGTGCCATCACACATGGTAATACAGAAAAGTAGGGACTCTGCGTCGACGTTACAGGCAGTGGTTGTGGAACCACTATGCCAATCAACTGGTTTGACTTTGAGCTTGACTTAAAGGGGTTATCCCAATATTAATCTAAACATGAAGATCAGACATCATACAGTACATGAAAATCTCTTTCTAACAAAGCTAGAACCAGGCCTGTAACTCACATGGATACAGAGATCTCCACATTCATTGTTCTGCTAGATTTATATCAAGCTGACATCTCAAGGGGAGTGTCTTTTCTGCTGCAGCTCAGAAGGCGTATCTTTTCTGCTGGAGCTCTCCCTATCACAGCTCAGGAGGCAGTTGAAGCATGAAACTGAGCATGTGCGGCCATCTCAGTGAGCCAAAGAAATAAGAAAAAGAACAAAAAGCAGGTGGCGCTATACAGATAGATTTTATTGAATAGCTCACTGGCTATACAAAATTTTTAATTACATGCAATTACAAAAGTATTTAGATCCAGCTGCCAGGGAGAATATTTTTGATGGAACAACCCCTTTCAGGGTGTTATCCTGGCAGTCCCATAGTATTCACCCTTTAAAGGGGTTTTCTGGGATTTTACTACTGATGACCTATCCTCAGGATAGGTCATCAGTATCTGATCAGTGGGGGGGACTCCCGACGATCAGCTGTTTGAGAAGGCACCGGTACTCCCCTGAGCACCACGGCCTTCTCTCAGCTTTTCCTAGGACAGTGATGTCACTTTCATCGGTCACATGGCTTAGGAGCGGCTCAGCCCCATTCAAGTGAATGGGGCTGAGCATGATACCAAGTACAGCCGCTGTATAATGTACGTAGCTGTGCTTGGTAAACTGCGAGAAGGTAGCGGCGCTCACAGGAGCGCCGGTACATTCTCAAACAGCTGATTGGCGGGGGTCCTGGGTGTCGGACCCCCACCGATCAGAAACTGATGCCCTATCCTGAGGATAGGTCATCAGTAGTAAAATTCTGGAAAACTCCTTTAACCCTTATTGAGGGATCTGGACTTCGCTGCAGTGGAAGCACCAGGCCGCTACCTCTTGAAATAGAATTGGTGTGGTTCGCTGCTGACCCATGGGGATCAGAGACATCAGTGCAGAGGTGAGGACTGTGTTAATCCATGAAACAATCCAAAGCTCAAGGCAAGCAGCACAGGATCAATATAGTGAACAGGCACAGGTCAGGAACCAAGAAGACAAACAGAATAATGCTCATTTACAGGCTCTAGCAGTGTGGGATTTTTTACAATTCTGGGGTCACAGTCATGGCACACATGTGAGTCGTGCTGCAACCCCATTAATTTCTATCCTAGCACCGCAACACTGTGATCCTTAGGTGCGACAGGTGTGGCGTCACCAAGTTTGCTGTGTATCCAAACCCTAAAACTAAAATCTATGGGAGGAATTTTTCAAAAGTGCAAATTTATCAAACCCCACAAATTCCTGATAAATTTGCTGCATGTCTAAACAAAACACTCTTGACCGAGATGCTACTTTCACATCTGCGTTTTCGCTGTCCAGTTTTGAGATCCAGCATGGGATTTCAAAAGCACAGTAAAACGCCTCCGTTTGAATAATGGCCCTTTCACGCGAACGATACAGATTTCCTCAGGATACGTTCAGGGTGCATTCAACTCGCACCATTTTGTAAGTAAGTTCAGTCAGTTTTGTCTGCAATTGGGTTCAGTTTTTTCCGTGCGGGTGCAATGTGTTTTGATGTGTTTTTCACGGTCATGAAAAAAAACTGAAGGTTTGCAAACAACATCTCCTAGCAACCATCAGGGAAAAACGCATTGCATCTGGACTGCATCTGGATCAGTTTTTCACTGAAGCCCCATTCACTTCTATTGGCCCAGGGCTGCATGAAAAACACAGAATATAGAACATGTTGCGTTTTTCACGCAACGCAGAACTGATGCGTGAAAAAAAATGCTCATGTACACAGACCCATTGAAATGAATGGGTCAGGATTCAGTGCAGTGCTATGCGTTCACTTCATGCATCGCACCCACGTGGAAAACTCGCTCGTGTGAAAGGGGCCTAATTCTCTTTTATCTCCTGGGGCTGAGCACGATACCACGTACAGCCGCTGTACAATGTACGTAGCTGTGCTTGGTAAACTGCGAGAAGGTAGCGGCGCTCACAGGAGCGTCGGTACCTTCTCAAACAGCTATGCGTTCATTTCACTCAATGCATCCGAGCAGAAAACTTGCTCATATGAAAGGTGCCTAATACATCCGGCTACATCCGTTCAGAACGAATGTGGGTGTATTATATCGAAAATGAACATGCCGGCACTACAACCATTGTAAGTCAATGGGCGCCGGTTTTGTGGCATGGGAACACAGCAAACCGGAACGGAATGCATTCTGGTGTATTCCATTCCGGTATCTTCAGTTTTGTCCCCATTGTTTCGTTCTCTGAAGAATCTCAAAACCGGAAAGGAAAACGCAGATGTGAAAGTAGCCTTACTTCAGTTTTTGTACGCCTCCCCTCTACTGGTACTGTGTACCCGTAGCTAATTCCTAAGCTTATTAACATCGCTAACCACAATCACTTTCCACCCACCCTTCAAAACTGGCGAGAGCGAACAAAAAAAATGTAAAATTTTTGTGCAAACATGGCATGCACCAAAATTGTGACTTTTTAATGCAAATGGAATGTTGAATGGGAAATAAGTTACTTTGAATAGCACAGTATCAGAAAAGTGTGCCAATATGTCGGGTGTCAGGAGACAAAAGAGAATTAGGCCCCTTTCACACGAGCGAGTTTTCCACATGGGTGCGATGCATGAAGTGAACACACAGTCCCCGCACTGAACCCTGACTCAATCGGTCTGTGTACATGAGCGTTTTTTTCATGCATCAGTTCTATGTTGCATGAAAAACTCAGCATGTTCTATATACTGCATTTTTCACACAGCTCTAGCCCCATAGAAGTGAATGGGGCTTGAGTGAAAAACGCATTGCATCCGGAAGAAAGTGCGGATGCAATGCGTTTTTCACTGATGGTTTTCACATAAGAGATGTTGTTTGTAAACCTTCAGTTTTTTATCACGTGTGTGAAAACGCATCAAAACGCGTTGCACCCTCGCGGAAAAAACTGAACAACTGAACGCAATTGCAGACAAAACTGACTGAACTTGCTTGCTAAATGGTGCGAGTTTCCCTGAACGCACACTGAACGCATCCTGTATAGTAATGACCGAATAAACAGATGAACACAAAGCTCTTCTAATTGTATTTGCCTATTTGCCCTCAGTGACTATTCTGCTGGAGAAGAGGCCATGCAATAAAGTGATTTACCTGCTGAATTATGATGGAGTCTTGCACAGTAAACCATTGCATTTCACTAATGTAATACACATCCACCTACTGGAAAACAATAGAAAACTAATTCATCTCGATCACGAGGCTTAAATCCACTTGCCCTTAAAATCACTTAAGTGTATTTCTTCTTTCAGAATGCATTTGGCTAAGTGAAATTCATGAGTCCATGTTAAACTAACAAGCACAGGCAATACTTGACTCTGGGGAAGATGGCGCAACACCCCCACCCCCTCAGTTCATTCACTTGTCCCACCGGTTAGATGCCAGACAAAGCTGTGCCGGCCAGGTGCTGAATCTGATCAATAGAGGAGCCAGATACAGAACATGCCCTGGCTTTCTTTCTGGTTGTGGGGTGAAGTGATAAATGATAAAAGAACAACGTGTTGACTTTCGGTACGTTTAACGCCGGTCTTGGAATCCCCGCTGCGCTGTTGGAGGATGCGCCTAATTTATGATGAGTCACACACTGCATGATATATTAGGCACGTCCTCTGGCAGCCTGTGCGCCGGGAGTGCAAAACTACTCCAGTAGTTTTTCGCCAACATTTACTCCCTTTTCCGTGAGTAAATGTTAGTAAATTTGCCAAGGCCGATGTTTCAGCCCCCGCCATGCTCCCATCACTCCCAAACGGAGACGACAGTGTTAAAATACCCATGTGACAAAAACTACCGTAAGGATGTCATTAAATGACCCTCAATATATTCAGTGGTGGTATGCGGTTGTATACCAGCCAAGTATAGCGAAAGCGCAATTATACTTTTGGTTTTTTTTATTGATCTAAAGTAAAATTTGTTAATATTTATTGTTTTTGCTTTTTTGTTATCTCTTTAAAAGGGTTCTCCGGGATTTTACTACTGGTGACCTATCCTCAGGATAGATCATCAGTATCTTATCAGTGAGGGTCGAACACCCGGGACCCCCGCCGATCAGCTGTTTGAGAAGACATCGGCGCTCCCGTGATTGCCACGGCCTTTTCTTAACTTCTTGTAGGCCAGTGACGTCACATTCATTGATCACGTGGCCTAGGAGCGGCTCAGCCCAGCGCAATACCAAATACAGCCGCTGTACAATGTATGGCACTGTGTTTGGTGAGCGGGGAGAAGGTAGCGGCGCTCACAGGAGTGCCGGTACCTTCTCAAACAGCTGATCGGACCCCCACTGATCAGATACTGATGACCTATCGAGAGGATAGGTCATCAGCAGTAAAATTCTGGAAAACCCCCCTATGGACTGGGCCAATTTTCTTTTTTTTTGCATTATGTTTACTTTTTTATTGTTTATTTTTATGTGTTAAATTGGGAAAGTGGTTGATTTTAATTTTTAATACTTTTAATCTTTTTCTTTTTTTACTGTTAATTTGGTACTGCAATCCTCTGATCACTTGTTCCATAGACTGTAATAGAATATTCACAGGCTGCCTGCCCCCAACTGGTTACCACCCCTCTGTACCCTTACTGCAGACTGCTAGCAATTCATTCATAACTTCTAGTAGAAATAATAAAGTAATGGCACAACATAGAGTCATAAGAATAGATGATCCTGAATTGTTATTACACGGGGAATGCATGAAGCTATTAAAACAGACATGTCAGGAGAGGTGACAGGTCCTCTTTAAATGCTGGCGCACTACAGCTCCGCACCCATTTGTCCCCTGTGCTACAATAACCTGGCTCATCCATAACACATTGAATGGAGCCTTCTGTTTCCGGCTCTGTCTACTGTATAGTTTGCGATAATGGTGGCTGCCCAAAACAGCTGATAGGTGGGGTGCCGGGTGTTGAACCTCCATTAATCTGATATGTAAGTACTGGAAAACCCCATGGAAATGTTGTGCCAATTTAGCATCTGTTGGCTTCTTCTGGCTTTTTATATAGACTTGACTGCTTGTGGTAAGGGTTATTTGCTTCTGGCGCCTGACACACTTCTGAGACAGACTGGTCATCCGGATCTACGGACTGCACCCTTATTCTAAGCACATGGGCCTGGTTGTTGAATCCACCATCCATGCGCTGGCCCCTTGCGCTTGCTCTCCTGCCTTGCACCCTGCCACACATCCACCTAATATCAATGGCACCCCACTCATCACCAGGCAGGAGCCCCAAAATGTCCAGGGTTTGCCCAAAGAAATGGAACACAAGAGGGAGTGGGATTAGCAAAAAGATCTAGCCCCATATCCAACAAACAGGCAAAAGAACATGAGCATTACTTTACTTGCCTTGAGCAGTACCCCTAATGACTACTACAAAGGGTTAATTTAAAGAGGACTTTTCACCACTCCTGACATGCCTGTTTTAATAGCTCCATGTATTCCCCACATACTAACAATTTGGGAGCATCTATTCTTATGGCTCTATGTTGTGCCATTCCTTTATTATTTGCACTAGAAGTTATGAATGAATTGCTATTAGCCTTCAGTAAAGGAACAGAGGGGAGGTGACCAGTTGGGGGTGTGTACCTGCACAGACTCACTCTATCCAATCAGTGCTGCCATGTTCAGTCTGTGCAGGTACACCCCCCCAACTTGTTACCTCCCCTCTGTTCCTTTACTGAAGGCAAATAGCAATTCACATATAACTTCTAGTGCAAATAATAAAGGAATGGCACAACATAGAGCCATAAGAATAGATGCTCCAGAATTGTTATTACATGGGGAATGTATTAAGCTATTAAAACAGGCATGTCAGGAGTGGTGAAAGGTCCTCTTTAATGTTACTGAGTAAAATGTTGTGATTTATTGGTAATATGCACTATTTATGCACTATGTACATTAATAGCCATGTATGGGCAATCTATAGTTAATATTGGCAGACTGGTTAGGTTATCAGGGTGATGGACCAAGCCTAGTCTAGTCTAAGTCTAAGTCTAGTCTAAGCAGAGCTACAGTAAGGATATGTGTGAAAGTTCCTGCAGAGCAAGCCCAGATCCAGAGAACCTCTGTCCCTGAGACCATAGCTGCTAAAGGAGCTACTCTACTACCAGAGTAAGGCTGCATTTATATGACCAAGTGATGGCTATGCCCATGTTGCAGACCAAAAACCGCAGATGCGCAAAACACGGGCTCCGGCCATGTGCAAGTTCAATGGATCTACGATCCACAAGATGCAGTGAAAGATATGACATGTTCTATCTTTTGCGGAGCTAAGGCACAGACCTGGAAAACGGAAGCCCAGGTTCGTGCCTCCATGCTGGAAAAGATAGAACATGTCTTATCTTTTGCCACATCTTGCGGATTATGAAGTCAATGGGTTCGCATCATGATGCGGGGCGCACACAACCAGTCCCTGTGGATATGCAGTTTGTGGATGGGCAAAGGCATTACACTTTCATGCGAATGCCCCCTAACCCTGAAAGAAAGGGATTAGATGTCTATAGAAGGTCCAGAACCAACCAGGCCATCCAAGCTTCAGACAGCAAGGTATTCACCAGTTTATGGCATAGAGACTTTGCTGCTGTGGAAAGTATTATTTCCTGTAGCACCTATCACACTTTGAGACGGACTTGCCATCTGTGCCTAAAATTTTTGCACCCGTCAGCCTGGGAACTGCAGAGTTAATAAGGACTGTATAGCACACCTGCGGTTATCTTAGGAAGATGTGGAGTGAGACTGAGGGGGTATTACAACTACTATAATTGTTGCTTCTGTTTACTGCTATATGTACTACTACTCGCATCATTAATTCAGTAAAGAAAGACTTATTACAACCAACAGGGCCTGATTATTGCCTCTGCCATCTGTTGGCGACTGCTTTCTCGCTCCCTGCCAAACGAGTATCATCAAGGGTATTCCACCTAACACTACGCAAGAGATCCCAAAAGTCCAGGGTGACCGTCATTCACTGTACTGCCCAGGGAAACACCAGAGGGGAGATTCCCACCGTGAACTATGAGTACTATGATCACCATCAAAACCACTACCCCCAGTCCCACCCTCCTCATAGCACATTCTCTGTAGGCTTGCTGCACTGATAAAGTCTCCCTCCTGATAAAGACTCAACCTAGAGTAAAATGTCTAATTTTGGCTTTATTGCACTATTCCTCCTACTGCTCTTGACTAAATCCAGAACTGGGCTGGTATATACTAATATCTCAGAATTCCCTGGATTTTCCAAACCAAACAACCTCTTTAAAGATCGGGGCAAAGACAAGTAGGTGTGTATCTGACAGTGCTTCTGTGGTCCTTCACTGGGGTAGCGGTGCGGCTTCTTCGTCCACCGCATTGCAGCATGTAAATATACCCTCTCACTTCTGTCTGAAGAAGTGAATTACATTTTAGCAAACTGCCTGCGCAGCTTATTGAATTTCTCTTTCTTTCTTTCCCCAGGGCTGACACATTTTTTAAGCAATTTTTAAGTGTTTAAATATGTAGGAAAGGTAATATTGTACAGTATATATTATTCAGAATATCAAAGATCATTCCCATCTCTGCCGAGTTCTGCTGTTATACCAGTGGGCTTTGTGTAGTCTTTGCTGGGATATTTTGTGACCAGTGATTTCACAGTACAGTCACAATACTTTAGAACCGTTTTTTTTTTTCGTTTTTTTTTTTTTTTTGCAGTAACTTCATAATGTAACATACTGGATTTTTTTCTCAAAATCTGAACATTCTGGTGCAAATGCAGTAATAAAACCCCCCAAACTATGGAAACAGGCCAGCACACGTCATTGGCTCCTGCTATTTCCACTTTTAAGGGTTAAGCTGCAAAACCAGTCTGTGAACTGATGTGGCACTATTTTTAGAAGAAAAGGCCATTTTTTAAAATTCTTGACAACCCCTTTAAAGGGAACCTGTCGCTATGAAAATGCAGTGCAATCTGCAGGCAGCATGTTATAGAGCTGAGCAGATTGATATATAGTTTTGTAGGAAAAGATTAAATAAAAATGTACTTTCTGTTCTTAAAGGCTATGTACACCTTTGGGGGCATTTTTTTTAATTATTGCATTATACTTATTTTGAGCTAAAAAAATCATTTTTTTCAATTGCCCTTTATTAGATGCTCTAGTAGTCTTTTCCGTCATTTGGGGAGCAGACAGACTCCTTATCTCTGCTCTCTGACATTATAAACACTCATTATAGCTCAGTTCTTATCTGACTGATAAGAGTGTGTCTTAAATAAGTGTTTATGACCTCTAAGAGATAAGGTTTATTAGATGACCGGCACAGAATGAAAGTGAAAGCACCAGTCACACAGTTAGAGAAACTGTTAAAACTTTGTGACAGAACAGCTCAATATTTTTAATAAAGGCCAACTACAAAAATGATTTTTAGCCAAAAATGAGTGAAAGGCAATCATAAACAAAAATTGCCTCCGAAGGTGTACAGCTGTCAATCAGTGATTAGGACTGCCCACATGACTCCTAAGGTCAGAATGAAGGTTTAAATTAATAAATTATTACTGAATCTTTTCCTACAAAACTATATATCAATCTGCTCAGCTCCTCCTGCTCTATAACATACTGTCTGCAGATTGCACTGCATTTTTATGGTGACAGGTTCCCTTTAACAACAATATCCTACTCCTTTTGTGTGACACTCAGAAAGAAGCTGAGATACAGTGGACTCGTCAGCATACTCAAAAGACAGTGTTTTTTCTCCAATAAAATAAGTGAGGCAATATAAACAATTACAATACATTAGGACGCGTCTTGTATCACTGTATTTTTCGCACTATAAGACACAGTCCTGGAAGTGCGTCTTATAGTGCAAATGCTAATGACCTCTTCTATTATAGAAGAGGTCATCAGTATGCAGGAGTTGCGGGGAGCTGTGAGTAAAGCACTGCACTGGCTGTACTCAACATTTCCTGGTGTTCTTCCAGACCCCTTGCCGCACTGTTTCCTGATTGCATACAGCGTCAGGACATAGCACATAGCAGTGTACTATGACCTGACGTGGTGCAACGTCACAGTGCAGAGCGGGGCCCAGCATAAGACTAAGGAGTGATGAGTGCAGGAAGACTGCCCAGATCGAAGTAGGAGAGGTAAGTTAATTAATTGATTTATTTATTTTGTCTAATGGATACAGAAGTCTGATGAGGATACAGAGGTCTGATGAGGGTCTGATCTGAAGTCTGATGGAGCTTGGGGTCTGATCTGAGGTCTGAGGGACATTGGGGGTTTGACCTGAGGTCTGATGGAACTTGGGGGTCTCATCTGAGGTCTGATGAAGATTGGGGGTCTGATCTGAGGTCTGATGTGGCTTTAGCGGCCGTTCAGACGGCCATGATACTGCGGGTCCGCAATACCACGGATGCCGAACAGTGTTTTTTCCGCAATTTGCGGAACACACATGGCCGGCACGTCATAGAAGTTGCCTATTCTTGTCTGCTGTTGCGGTCAAGAATAGGACATGTTCTATATTTTCTTATGAAGCCGCGGCTTGCCAAGATCGTGAGCCGCCCATTGAAGTGAATGGGGCTGCACCTATTCCGCAGTTGTGTGAATGGGCCCTTAGGGTCTGATGTGAGGTCTGATGAAAAATATTTCTTTTTCTTATTTTCCTTCTCTATATCCTAGGTGTGTCTTATGGTCCGGAGTGTCTTATAGTCTAAAAAATACGGTAACTCTGTATACATAATAAATGCCATTTGCTGAAGTGAGACAACTCATTTAAAGCTCCTCGGCTCCAGTGAAAAATTTGCAACAGCACCCCCCACCTACCATGTGCCAGTCGCACTTGCCCCTTCATATACTTTACAGTTTTGTAAAACTGTAATTCAGTGTAGAAATTACCTGACTGTAGACTTCATTTTTCTCTCCAGCCTAAACTACTACCAAGTGTTATGTGATGGCGCTTTCCAAAAATACCAGTGCTGTGTTTATCCAGTGTGTCACTCTGGTCTGCACACCCCTGTAGGTGTACTTTTTTAGTCCTTTAATGCAATGCTGTTATTTAGTCAAAGTGCAATTAGACAACCGCAAGGTGATGATGACGCCGCTACTAAACGTCCTAAAGCTCTTGCTGCAAAACCATATCTTACTGGAATTAGAATAGGTGCATTTAAGTGTCAGATATCACAAAGCTGCTTATCTACGCAGTGCACAGCAAAAGACACGAGCTCTAGATATTATCAGAACTAATATACATAGAAGTTACGCTATCCACAAGCTACAAAGAGAATGGTAGGATCATTAGTGGTCATGAGAAGGACAGGTATGGGGGGCTTTTGAATCACTGGCACTTTTTTATTAAATTATTTTACTTCAGTGTTTTTAATCTTTTTTAGCATTATTTTACAGCTGTTTTTATATATCAGATCAGAAGATACTCTGAACAATGTTCTTCCATCCATTTTTTAGGATTAGGCCTCGTGCATGAGGCCTTACTCTTTTATCTTTCCTCTTTTAGTCATATACAGTGATCCCTCAAGTTACAATGGACTCAGGATACAATATTTTCAACATACAATGGTCTTTTCTGACCCATCATAAGTTGAAACCAGACTCAACGTACAATACCTCAGACTCAGATCCAACCAATCAAGGACACTTCTCTGGTAAATATATGTATTAGTTGTTAGTTAGCAGCTATTCCTGATTGTATGACTTCTTTTATCTGTCTTAGTTATCTGCTTATTCTTCTTAAATCTTCCTTTTCTCTTATCTTGGATGACATTTTGGGGCTTTGGAACCGATTACTCAACTTACAATGGTTGTCCTGGAACCAATTAATATTGTGACTTGAGGGACCACTGTATTGTACTTGCCACGTACCTGAAGCCAAACCCTTATCTCCTGTTTCTAGCTAGATATGTGCTTAAAAAAAAAAAAAAAAACACCCGTGACCTCTCCTGTTTTAGTAACCACTTACATTCCCCAGGAAATAACAATTCTGGAGCATCTATTCATATGACTCAGTGCTGTGCTATTCCTCTATTACTCCTCGTGACAAAATTTCAGTGGATCCAGCGCCTTAGAATTTAGGATAAAACATAACTTTTATTTACTTGATTAAAAGAACTCCATGGTGTCCTTGGGGGGACGCGTTCCTGGGCCACAGTGCAAAATCTGTACCAGTACCTCCTAACCATCATTTATTATACTGGTGTCCTTCTATTTAGTAGAGGAGCCGTGGGCCTTACCAGCACCACCTGCACCAACACAGTTAGTCTTAAAGAAGAACTCCCGCAAAAATTTTTATTCTCTGACCTGTTAGAAAGGTGCATGATATAATCTGTAGTGATTGTCATTTTCTTATCAGTGACTGTTTCTGTGAGTAAAAACCTCTCTTCTTATTGTAGCTGGGTCATGTGACCAACTCCCTGACCTCATTCATTCCTATGAGACTGAAAGTGAGGCTCCCATAGGAATACATAGAGAATTAGACTTCCTGTCCACACATAAGTCTATGTGTGAGTTGGTGGGTCTAATTCCTAGTCACATGACACAGATAAGAAACTTCAGGATGATATGTCAAAAATTCAGACACTGGTAAGAAAATGACATTCACTACAGATTACATTATACACATTTCTAGCAGGACATGGAATAACATTTTTGGCAGGAGTTCTTCTTTAATGTTTCTGTATTAGTTTGGGTATGTAGGTCAGTTGCCCCTGGGTGTGCTACTCTGTAATTTACCTATAAGGGGTGACAGCCGTAACCCTAAGGGTGGCCATAATAGAGACACTTCATTCCTACATTGTCTATATAGATTGTTCTGCAGTCTATTTCTGAAATGAATTAGACTTAATTTACAAAGGAATATCATAGAGCATTATTACAGTCTCCAGGAAGAACAGCCCCCCATATGATACCAGGGCATGATAGAGGGTCTGTATACATATCTTATCTTATCTAGGCCTCCAACAGTTCAACTTGCCTGCCCTCAAATTATAATGAGATGACACTGCTCATCTTATTCCAGTCTATACAGCAAAGCTGACAAGTGAGCTGCAGGAAACAAGAGACATTAGTGTATTGGGGCAGATTTACTAATTCTATAGACAGCATTAACATGGACAGGCTGTTGAGACGTGGACTGAATTTATCACAGGGGCTCAGGCTGGATGACCACTACTACAAGGCAGCGGTGGCCGTAACTAGGGGCAACGGCCTGACTGATGTGTGTGGGACAATGCCTATACAAATAGGCAAATCTTCTAAATGGTACATAATATATAAATACATTCTATTACTAAAAATATCTGTATGGCTATATCTAACTATACACACTACATTTGTGAGATGGGAATACCCCTTTAAGTCCAGATACAGGACCTGCACTCTCGTTGGGCGGGTGCAGGAGCTGTGCCCGCTCGAACAGCAGCAGGGGTGCTGCGGTGATGCCGACCCGATGGCAGGAACGGCAGCCTGATACCTAACACAAACATCGGAGCATGCCTCCTATGGAAGCCTGTGAGACCCAGCCCTACTGGTAATACACTGACAGTCAATGCATTACAATACACATGTATTGTAATGCATTGTAGTGGGGATCAGACCCCCCAAAAGTTGAAGTCTCACAGTCGGACAAAAAAAAGGGTTTTCATAAGGACTGCACATCGAGATTATTGTCATCTCAGTTACCCCCTGCGTGGGGCTTATCTGACCGCAATTTGTACTATTTGTCTGATATACCTTCTAATAAAAATGTTTGAAACTAAAAAGGGATTTTCATATATAATAATAATAAAATAAAATAAAAAGTTTCAAGTAAAAGAAACCCCCCTTTCCGATAATAAAGACATATAAAAGTGTAAAAAATAGAACATTAAAACAGACATATTAGGTATTGCCGTGTCTGTAACGACCAGTTCTATATAAGTATAACATGATCTACCCCATCAGGTGAACTCTGTGAAAAATAAAAACTGTGCCAAAACAGCCATTTCTGGTCCTCTCGCCCCACAAAATGTGTTATATCAAGCGATCAAAAAGTCTTATGTACTGTACCCCAAAATGGTACCAATCAAACCATCATCTCATCACGCAAAAAATAAGCCCCTACATAAGACAATAGCCCACAAAAGTAAAAAAAAATATGCCTTTCAGATTATGGCCACATAAAAACAAGATTTTTTTCTTTTCAAAAATGTTTTTACTTTTAAAACTTAACAAAAATAAAAAATAGACATATTAGGTATCCCTGCATCCGTAACGCGACATGCTCTACAAAAATATCACATGACTTAACCCCTCAGGTGAATGCCGTAAAAAATAAAATAAAAATTGTGCCATAAAAGTGTAATATTGAATGATTAAAAAATCATATGTACCCCAAAATGGTACCAATAAAAACCTCTACTCTTCCCACAAAAAATTAGCCCCTAGACAAGACAATTGGCAGTAGTAAAAAAAAATAGCTTTCAGAAAATGGAAACACAAAAACATGTTGTTGTTTTTTTTCTACAAAATTGCTTTTTTTATGTAAAACAAATGAAAAAAAATAGAAATACACATATTAATTTGCTGTGTCCATAATGACCTGCTCTATAAAAATAACACATGATCTATCCTGTCAGGTGAATACGGTAAAAAACAAAAAATAAAAACTGTGTCAGAACAACCATATTTGGTTACTTTGCCTTAAAAAAAGCGCACTATTGAAAGATCAAAAATCATATGTACCCCAAAATTGTACCAATAAAACTGTCTTCTTATCTTGTAGTTTCCAAAACAGAGTCACTTTTTGGGAGTTTCTACAGCAGGGGTGCATTAGGAGGTCTTGAAATGCGACATAGCAACTTAAAATCATCAGAGTGAAATCTGCGAAATGAGCTTTGTTTGGCTATTAACCCTTGCTGTGCTACAGGAAAAATGGATTAAAACTGAAAAAATGCGAATAAATTTGAAATTTTGAAATTTTACCTCCTTTTTCCTTTCATTCTTGTGGAACACCTAAAATGTTTGTAAAATCAGTTTTGAATAACTTGAGAAGTGTAGTTTCTAAAATTGGGTCATTTGTGCGGGGTTTCTACTATGTATGCCCCACAAAGTGACTTCATAACTAAACTGGTCCTTAAAAAAGTTGGTTTTGGAAATTTTAAGAATTGCTTCTAAAATTCTAAGCCTTCTAACGTCCTAAAAAAATAAAATGTCATTTATAAAATGATGCAAACATAAAGGAAATATAGGAAATGTAAAGTAATAACTATTTTATGAGTTATCACAATTTGGGATTTTTTAAATAAATAAAGGTAAAACATTTTGACTCAAATTTAAAAACGTGAAGTACTATGTGTCACGAGAAATCAATCTCAGAATTGCTTGGATAAGTAAAAGCATTTCAGAATCATTACCACATAAAATGACACATATCAGATTTGCAAAAACCAGCCTAGGATTTAAGGTGAAAAGTGACTCAGTACTGAAACAATTTTTGATTATGTTATTTTTATTTTCCCATGTCAATATCTATATTTATACAAAAACCATAACATCCTGCAGTTTTCACACTGGCCGCTAAGCCTAATAATAATAGGCGCCACTTCTTGGTCTGTACAGATCACTTTACTGCAGTTATCTGCTTATCTGCCATTCTAAGCCTACCTGTAATGATACCACCTGTTTGTATAGATAAAACAGAATCCTCCATTCACAATAGGTGGTTGTCAGAGCTTCTATTCTTCTATCTATTCTTTCCTTGTACAATGTCCTCTGCACAGGTCACAGACCATGTCTAGAAAACTCTCCCATAGAAGTCAGTGAGGTCTCCTCCTGACCATTGTGTCTATGGACCATGGGGCTGCCGTAAAGCAATTGTTTTAATGCTTTCTAAATGCTGTTAAGAACAGCTCAAGCAAGATGGCTGCCCCCGTAATAATGTTCAGAAAATAGATACTTAAATGAAATAAATAATAAGTAAATAAATCTGTAAAATCAAAAAGTAAAAACAGATTAGAAAAAAGCATATCCAGAGGAGTCATTATCTGGTTTTAACTGGCGGATAAAATTATTGGTGACACATTTCCTTTAATTTCTCTTGGCAAATGAGTATACAGCCGAGACTGACAGGTAGTTTGCATTTCTTCCTTTCTGACAAATTGATATGGTGAGGGTCAAATGTTAATGCGATTTAACAAAAGTAAAACTTGAAGAATAAAAGTGATTAATAATTTAGTGAATTCCAGAACGGCTGGATACACATTATAGGCGTCCAGTGAAGTGGAGCATACTTTCCACATACCTTTATTTAACAGCAAGATCAGCTCCCTGGTAATATCTGAAGTGGTTATGTACATGTATGAAATATGTAACCATGCGTGTCAATTGTAACAGAGCTGGCACACCATGGAAATCGGATTAGTATATATATAGAGAGAGAGAGAGACTTTGAATGGCATGTAGAATGTACACTGTCTATTTAGAATATTGTACTTTCTGGTTTTGTCCATGATCTTAAAGGGTAAATGACATGTACTAAATGTACTTACCTGCACATATACCTGCTAACAGACTCTGAGGCCCTCTAATCACAGCTTCCACCCCTCTTTTACATTCCCTCATTCTGCCATTCTTTTACCTCCTCTTTCTTCTTCTATCTACCATGTCTTCACTCTTTTATCATTCTGATATCCTTTACATCCACCCCAGTAATCTTCTGCCCTAACTGTAAGTTACAGCAAGAACAGAAGATTATAAGCTACAGGGACCCAGACCCTCAAAAAGAAGAAGACTATCAGGAAGCTGCTGCATGTAAATGGAAGGCTGGAGCATTAATAAGGGGAGCGTGGCGAGGTGCTTTCATCAGCCATTGGCTAGTGAGGGTATAGTGGCCTCTATAATATATTGTATATTATATATATTATTATTACACCCAACATGACTACTGTGAAGGGTGCGTTCTATTGTGTTGGGCCCTGAGGGGCCCTACGGGGCCTGGGCAGCATATTGTAATGAAGCTCCTGACTCCTCCTGCTGAACAATGCAGGACTTGCTGGGGGGGGGGGGCAAAATTTTGCTATGGAGTCCAATTGTTTCTAGTTATGCTCCCATTCACTCGTTCATCTCCTTGAGTTCGGATGCCCTCCAAAGGAATGGTGCCTGCTTTTCCATCTCCCAAGATTGACATCCTCCCGTTCCACTTTCTACCCTTTCCTATGATTATTCTGCCCTCTCTTCATTCTCTTGACATCCTCTCCTCCTTTTCCTCTGACTATTTTCCCGCTACTATTACCCTGACACTTTTTCATTTAATCCCTCTCTTAGCATTCAGGTGCCCTCCATCCCCTGTGAAGCCATCTCCATTCATCTTGTATTTCTCTGACAACCTGCCTCGCCTCATTTTCCTCTCCCATCAGTTTGGCATTCTGGCACCTTCTCCTCTGTCTCTTCTAATAGGCTTTTCTTCTACATACCTTTCATGTCATGCTAACATCCTGTTTTCCCAAATTCTGTTGTAGTGTCTTCTGTCAAATATTATGCTACCCCTTTCCTACCACACTATTGCCCCCTCTTCCCCGTATGATCATTCTGCTGTAGTGTCTTCTATTTCTCACCACTCTGATGCCATCACTTCCCTCTCATATCACCACAACACCATGCCACCCCTAACCTATTACACTGGTGCCCCTTTCCTCAAATTATTATTCTGATATAGTGTTTTCCAGACCTGGTTACTCTAATGCCCTCACTTCCCTCTCCTGTCCTAGTACCCTTCCCTCTCCTGTCCCAGTACCCTTCCCTCTCCTGTCCAGTACCCTTCCCTCTCCTGTCCCAGTACCCTTCCCTCTCCTGTCCCAGTACCCTTCCCTCTCCTGTCCCAGTACCCTTCTCTCTCCTGTCCCAGTACCCTTCCCTCTCCTGTCCCAGTACCCTTCCCTCTGCTGTCCCAGTACCCTTCCCTCTCCTGTCCCAGTACCCTTCCCTCTGCTGTCCCAGTATCCTTCCCTCTCCTGTCCCAGTACCCTTCCCTCTCCTGTCCCAGTACACTTCCCTCTGCTGTCCCAGTACCCTTCCCTCTGCTGTCCCAGTACCCTTCCCTCTCCTCCAGTACCCTCCCTCCAGTACCCTTCCCTCTCCTGTCCCAGTACCCTTCCCTCTCCTGTCCCAGTACCCTTCCCTCTGCTGTCCCAGTACCCTTCCCTCTGCTGTCCCAGTACCCTTCCCTCTCCTGTCCCAGTACCCTTCCCTCTCCTGTCCTAGCACCCTTCCCTTCCACTTCAATGACTCAGACACCATCTTTTCCATCTACTGATGCTTTGTGCCTTTCATCCCTCTGCCACTGTTGAATTTTATTTGGTTTGTGGTCCATGTTAAACATTATGACATACCCATCATTTTGCTACACCTTACTCCTCCTCACCTCCAGAAGTATGTTCATAAAACTGAATTGGTAACCATGAAGTAGTCAATAAAAAGACATACATCTGAGGTGCTTGAAACCTCATTCCAAGTATTATTTTGGTGGTATTTAGTCCCTTCTAGAATAGCCCACGTGGTACCAGGCTACTCCTCTATTAGCTTTAGTGGCAGTCTGTCCCTCTACAATATGCTACATATATGGTGGGTTTGCCCCTGGCTGAAATGACTTTGGATATGGGTCTATTTCCTTATTAACTTAGTAACTGGCCATAACCTCTGGGAGGACCCTTGGGAGGTTCTCTTAAACAGGAGGACACCGGGGCTTCCCCCATACGCCCAGAGACTCATTAGCTTCATCTTTCTGGATACCAAGAAGTTGATTGCTGTGGCTTGGAAGAAGAATTATCTACACGTCTCTGAAGTCAAGAGACAATTTGACTTTTACACGAACAATGAAACGAAAAATGAACTTGCATACTAGCAGATCGCCATGGCAAACTCTTGGAGATTTGGACCTCTTCGATTGATTACTCCCTTTCTGACTAGCAGAACAGATCACTGCTCTCCATCTGAGGGCACACAAACTCCCACCTCACTGCAACTATCTGAGATTGTCGTCCAGCAAGAGAATTTCCCCTCTCCGTTTTTCTCTCCTGTTCGTTCCATGTCTGTCTACCTCCATATGTTCTGCATTATGTTGAGCCTATTGACCCCAACTCACAGCCCATCCACGTAGGAGGGACTCTCTTCCTCCTTTCCATTTTTAATATATGCCCATTTCGGTGGCCTCATCGACCCCTCTTGGAGGACTTAGACTATTGTTTTGCAAAGCATTTCATGTTTATTATAGTTTGCTTGTATTTTTTTTTTAGTTTACTGTTTACTCATTTTGCCCATATTGATGTTTGATTGACATTAGAAACATATATAAAAATTGCAATGAAACTTATTGTAAAAAAAAAAAAAAAAAGACAATACGTCGGAAAAGAGACAACCATGTGCTCACCTGCTCGTTATATTATCTGCATTGTTTTTCTATCTATTATGTGTCAACCATTTATTTGCCATCAGATTTTTTTTTACCTTTCTATCAGATATAAAACTGTACAGGTTATGGGCAGGCAGCTTGCAAGTAACACAGGCTCTAACTATCAATTTATTCTAAGTAACAGCAAGGCATGCACAACAATAAATGTGGAAACTCCCTTTAAGCAAAAGTACGAGCTATTGATAGAACCTGCAGCGCCTGAGAAGTGAGAAAGGTGTTATATTAATAGACCGTCAGAATTAGACCAAGTCCTTGCTTGGTACGCAGGAAAAATTGTTCTAAGTAAAATAAGCACTCACAGTAAGTTCTTCATATGGAGGGGGATTTCTACAACATTATTTTAGTTAATAATGGTGGTCCAGACTGCCTAGAGTGAACCAGAGAAGGCAGAAAATATTGGTTATGAGAACACAATGTGTAGTATAATAATATATTCTGTATAGTAATACAGGTGTAGCGTATAGATAGTTTAGTTAAAAGGGTACTCCAGTTACAAGTTACCCCCTACCCTATAGGCTGTGATTGTGCAGCCTTCCCTCCATTTACTGCTATTGGACTTTCAAAAATAGCAGGAAGTCTAATAACAGTGAATGGAGGGGTGACCACGCATGTGCGGCTTGGCCTTGTCACAAACCAGGTGTGAACCCACCGTGCCATGGGTACCTCCTCTAAGGGCGTTGTCTAAGTGAACCCATCATTTTTCACAGTACCCCTGGTGGCGGGGATAGGTTTTCCCGAGAATAACACCAGGTTGCTACTTCCTGAGGAGGATTGGCACACGAGGCAGCCAGTCCAGGTGGACCAGGAGGTACCTGAGCAAGGTACCAGAGGTACAGATGTTGTCAGCAGGCCAAGTCGTAACTAGGAGCAACAGTGCAGGACCGGAGGATGAGGCAGAGGGGAAGTCAAACAAGCAATAGGTCAGGGCAGGCGGCATAGGTACAGGGCAGGCAGTCTAGGTCGGCAACAGGAGAGTCAAGCCAAGCAGGCAGGGATCAAATAGGTAGCTGAGTCCAGGAACAGAAGCATGGGTCAGGTACACAGAAACACAAGCAGATAAATCGGCAACCTTTGCAAGACACAAGGACCTTGACACTCAGGCATCTGGGAAGGTGGCTGAGCCACTTATATACATGCAGGAGGGCTAGGATTGGTCAGTGAGGTCACATGATCTAACCCAAGGAAGTGCTGCCGGGAAGAAGCAGCAAGCATGCTGTGGCCAGGGCTGAAGGGAAACTGTTGAGTGGATCCCAGACCAAATAGTAACTGTATAGACACAGTGCAGGACTACAGCGGTGAATGGGGAAGCACAGGCAGCAGATCACCGCTGAACAGGGTGCCCAGGACAGCGGCGGTAAGCAGGAGAACAGCGGCGCACAGCGGTCGCTGTTACATGCCTCCATTCACTTCTGGACCGTGTTCTTGAGATAAGAGCAGGTGTCAGAAGTAGGACCAACACTAATAGATCCTATAGATGTCCCAGGAGTGTGGTGCACTTCTGACATGACCTACGTTCCTTTGTCCCTCTCCATGTGTCTTTCTCTCACACCTGCAAGACTGTGACTGTACATTTAACACATAAATTCTCATAATTCACATGTGATAACACACTGATAATTGTATTTATTTGTACACATTCCATTTAGGGGGAGTCCCTTACAGCAGACCCACCTAACAGTAGCAGCTAAAAGAAGACGCACATCACTATGGCAGTAGTAGTACCTGATTCCCTCTAATTATATTTGATTTTTAATAAGCAGTGACTACCATTCTCCACCACTTTCTTCCTCCTCCTCCTCCCCTTAGTGCCAAGCACTACATCAGCATTAATCAGAAACAAAGACTCCTCCAATGAACTCCCATTCATTGTGATAGCAAGGTCCGTTTTATTAGCGCCGTGTTTACGGACAATTCCCAAACCAGCCAAGTTAATTTTTGTTTTGTTTCAGCTATTTGTCCGCCCGCCTCTGCTCATAACGGAGATTACCTTTCATTCTGTCATAATCCGGCGCTTGTCAGTGGCCGTGCCATAGTGCAGTGTTTCATACATATTTACAGCCTGTTTTATAGATGCAGTAAAATATATAAAGTGGCTGCAGACCTGGTACTCAGAGAAAAGGGCCGCTGAGCAGAATACTAATGTGCAAGTAGGTGAGCATGAGAGGTAATAAAAGACGGGAACACAAAGCTTCTGTATATCAAGTGAAAATATTCATGACGTCCCACTGAACATCAGTGCAAACTCTTTCCTCTTTTTTCTGGATGATAACTTTCTCTGTGTTCCCGACCTGTCACCTCCAATATATTCACGTTCTGTATCTTTATCCAAGATCTATGTTATGTGTAATGTATTTTTACAGTTGAAGGACAGAGAGAGAGAGAGACCTAAATCAGTCTGAGAAACCAGCATGGGCCCAAGGTTCCCCCTAAGCCTTCTTTAGATCTTCTCCTGAATTGAGTGACTCAATAAGGTCCTGGTAGTTTGTCACAATTGTCTAGAGCCATGCTGACTACAGTGCATCCCACAGCTGCTGGAGGTTATGTGGGGGAGGATCCATAGAGCAGAGATGACAATCGAGGTGGTCCCACACATGGTCAGTTGGGTTCAAGTCTGTGGGGGCCAGTGTAGTACTTGGAAGTCTTGGTCATGCTCTTCCAACCAATTTCAGACATTTCTAGCCATATGAGATGTTGCATTGTCTCAGTGGAAGATCCCATCCACCCCAGGAAAGACAATCAACATGTATGGGTGTATGTGATCTGCAAGGATGGATTCATACACAAATCAGTCGAGTCCCTTCCATGTGGATGAGTGGGCCCAGAGAATTTCACAAAAACATTCCCCAGACCATGACACTGCCACCACCAGCTCGTGTTCTTCCAGCAAAAGATATTTGTTCTCCGATGTTTCTCGTCTGGCAAGTCACGTCCAACACACCACAGGCTGCCAAAAAGGTGCCAAAATCTCCACAAAATTACCATGTATGAACATAGGCCAAAGCGTTCCATAGACTTCAACGGTTGGTTTGGTATTTGCCAAATTAATAAAAGTACTGAACAATTCAGTATGTAAAAGTCATGTGAAAACCTATGGATTACCAGTGTCTCCATCATATACAGACCATATAAATATGGATAAAACATATGCCAGTGGTCAACAGACCATATGGTCTTCTACTTATGCAGCACTTCCATATGGTTGGCCCAAGAGGACAAAATCAGGACGTTGGGGGAACATACCAATAAGGAGAACCTCACCCCAACTGATGCTAAAAAATAAAAGCTTTGAAATTCTGCAGTTTCTGTGTAGCCATGTATTCTCTTGCTTAGAATATCTTAAGATTTGGTATAATAGTAAGAGCCTTTGACATCCAACATCCTCACCTCATAAATGCGATCTTTAGAGGTTTTCATCCACATTTTTACATACCATACATTTTTAGCTGATAGGTTCAATTTGAAACATGTGCCATTTATGTCTGCTCCCCCCAAACACCAGAACAAAGTCCTGTTCTCATAATATGTTTTCTTACCTTTATATGTTTGGTCGATTATATTGGAATATCTTGTAGGTTATGAAATATCTTACAGAGAGAAGGGGCAGATGAGTGGAAAACAAAATCTTAAGGAGGACTTCTCCTCGCTCACACCAGGTCTAAAAAAGTAGGTGTGGCATGGGTGGGGAAGGGGATGGGCCGGCAGACCCGTCTCAGTCGAAATTTTCTACGCCTGTTTTAGGCATAAAAATGTTCTAAATCTACGCCAGCAAGGGAACTGCCATAGATTTAGAAGTGGTGGTGGTCCCGCAGAAGTTATGTAGAGGCTGGCGGTGTCTAAATCACCGGTCTTAAAGGGAGTCTTTCACTTGTATTTAACCTATATAACTAACAGCACTGCCTCACAGAAGATTGCAGACACATCCCAGACATACCTGTGTGCACTGTGTGTCTGTATTACATGTCACATCCCAGACATACTTGTGTGCACTTTGTGTGTGTATTACATGTCCAGGAAAAGCACTTTTATTTTGCAGGAAAACAGCTCCCATGTGCCCAGCTGAAAGTGAAACTAAAAACAGCTTTCTCTCCCGACTCGATTTCTAATTTCTAACAGCTATATCTTCTGATATACTGGATATAATGCTGTGACTTTAGTATTATTTGAAAGCTTGGAATGCCAGCTTTCAAAGATCTTCTACCAATACCAACATATGAGCAGCTAAAGCAGCCCTCCCCTCTTTAGTCTGGTTTGCTTTGGGCACTTGCAGAAGCAGAGCTTGGCACTTGGGAGCTGTTTTCCAGCAGAATAAAAGTGCTTTTCCTGGACATGAAATACAGGATAGGTCATCAATTTCAGATTGGCGGGGGTCCGAAACCTGGCACCCTCGCCGATCAGCTGTATGAGGAGACGGAGCACGCAGTGTACATGTGCCTGTCTTTTGTCTCTCTTCCTGCTTGCTGCTGCTATGTCTATGGCAAAGCAGCAGCGAGCAAGAAGGGAGAAGAGAGACGGCAAATGCACACTGCGCATGCCTTCCCTTCATACAGCTGATCACCGGGAGTGCTGGGTGTTGAGCCCCTGACGACCTGATATTGATGATCTAACCTGAGGATAGGTCATCAATATTAAAAGCCCGGAGAACCCCTTTAAGAGTGCCATTACAGGTACCGTATTACAGGAGCCATTAGATATATAATATGGTTTTGCAAATGGTCCCTTTGACTTAGAATGAGTCCATTAAGTTTCTTTTTTTTTCCGTATACACTACCGAAGCACCCTATTGTACTTTATTTGTCAAAAAGCAAAGGAAACCAGATATAAGAGAAGTGCAAACAAAGCCTACTGACATGTATTGTATACTATTATATTTATATAAACTGTTATCGAGTGATATATTTGTATATTGTTATAGTTGTATAATTTAATGTTTTTATATGTTTTTTGTATGTGTTCATGATATGTGTATGCACTGCTATATGTTTGTATACTATTATTTATTTTGTACATTTATCTTATGTGTCTTTTACCCTCTATGGCCATGCAGAGCGGATATGCACTTGTGGTGTTTTTTCTGCAGACGTACAGTTTCCATCTCATCATCTTCAGACATTCTAAAGGTGTTTTCCCTAAGGTCACTTAATGGGGATGTATGTATGGCTTCACAGCTGGTAAATGACACAGTAAATGATGAAAAAATAAACACTGCGGCTTGGATCCCCATCTGCATGATATTATCCTGTCCTGCTTCACAGGAAGTGAGCAATCATTTTAACCCTGACAGGTACACATTGTAACCACCTTTCCTGGAGGACAGAAAGTTTAGTCCTGGCCTCCAACTCCCAAGGACGGCTACACTGGGGCTCATGTATCAACCTGAAATCATCATGTTTATAAACACTGTATCAACTGTGTAATCACCATAGATACAAAGGCAACAATGTATCTTACTGGAAATCCTGCTGACATAGAGCATTGTAATCATCTGGACCAGCAACACACACCATATATTAATATAACCAATAGGTGGCAGCACAGAGGTAAACCATTTGGTCAATGTTTCTTTAAAACACTAGCCCCATAGGTGATATAGCAGGGATCAGCAACCTTCGGTACTCCAGGTGCTGTGAAACTACAAGTCCGAGCATGCACTTACTCGGCTGTTCTTATAACGCCCATAGAAGTGAAAGGGGGATTCTGGGAGTTGTAGTTTTAGAACAGCTGGAGTGCCGGAGGTTGCTGATCCCTATGATATAGGATCTGTGATCACACATGTAGGTAGCCGGGTCTCTCCCAGCGTAACTGGCCTGCTAGAAAATAACTATATGCACTGACCAGTAGAGGTCCTCAGCGGTCACCACAAGACCAAATGTATGACTATGCCCAGTCATGGTCCCACCACTTTTTATAGAAACATAAGGAATCGTGGAGCAGTCTGGAATTTTTTTCTTACAATGTTACATTTCCGCACACCCCATTACGTGTGGTGCTGCAACTAGATGGCAATGCAAAATTGATTCAAGTTGTGCACCCATGACACCAATGGCAGCCACAGAAAGCAAAGGCCCACATCCAAGAACTGTATATGAGACCATTGCTCTTGGATATCATAAAAAGATCCACCCATATGGGCATAACTACAGCCATAGTATTTACTGTGGGGGCGGGGCTTAATCAGGTGCAAGAACATTGCACCTTTTTGTGAGGGGTAACAATATGGCAGCTTTTTTCTATCACGCAAGTTTTATATTGTGCTTTTATACATGGCTATAATTTTTGCTACTTATGCTGCTGTTTTCATTTTCCTACACTAGGAGGTGTGGACTCCATCTTATTTTGCCATGGGGCCATATGAATTATAGCTACGTCCTTGCCCACTCTGAGTGAGCGGACTGCCCATAGACCCTACAGGCAAATTTCCTGGTGGGCCGATGCCCATGGGGTTGCCCAAGTACTCCTCATAGCTGCCAGCCAGGTACATAAAGATCCAATTCTCTCAGCAATAATTAATGTAGGAGCATCAGGCACTTATACACCTTGCCAGTGGCCGCAGGTGTCCTCCTGAAGTCCACTGTATTGCCGTCCTCAGGATAATGATACAGTTTCATACTGTGGCATGGGTGGCAGTATTTTGTGCTGTACTGTGGTATTGCTGGCTGTAATTTTGGACCCACCTACAACATGGGGCCACTTTTAGTTTCAGTTTCAGTTCTGATTCCGCCTCTGCCCACCCATATATCTCAAACAATCCACTAGCAATTGTGAGGCCACATCATGAGCTCAGTTCCTTACAGGCAGCCAAATAAACATTAAGAAACTGCTTCAAGTTGGCAGCGGGACTCACTACCTATTGGGCCCCTGTTGTACGTATAGCACCATGTCTACCCCCGCATGACATTGTCCCCTACATCAGTAGTCCCCAAACTTTTTGCACCATAGACCAGAGGGGGAAGTGAGGGGGCAGGTGCAACCACACGCATTGCAAATCATAATAAAGTACATATTACAGAGTGGCCAACATTACCAAAAATAACACAATAAAGACCAAATAATACCGCTACACCATGACCCAGTCATTAATAATCCTGTTTAAGCCCCACTCAGTGACTTACAGGTAATGTCTCCTCTGACAGGAGTTGTTCTCTTTCATTTGTTTTTTCAGTTCTGCACAAATTACTCTGATGACATCTTCTGACCACAACTTCTGCATAATTGAACACACAGAACACATCTATTTAGTAATAATGTCTCCTTTTATGCCCCTACTTAATCATTCTCAGTTAGGCCCCAGTCCCGCCCAGTAGTAATTATCATTTAGGTCCCAGTAGATATAATGCCCCCCAGTAGTGCCCTCTTCACACATAATTCCCACCACTAGTGCCATATTTACATATAATACCCCCCATTAGTGCCATCTGTACATATAATGCCCCCAGTAGTGCGGCTTTTACATATGCCCCCCATAGGTGTGCACTTCACATATAATGCCCCCAGAAGTGCTCTCCTCTCATATAATGCCCCCTAGTAGTGCCCTCTATACATATAATGCCCCCAGTAGTGCTCTCTTCTCATATAATGCCCCCATAGTGCCCTCTTCACATAAAATGCCCCCAGTAGTGCCCTCTTCACATATAATGCCCCCAGTAGTGCCCCTCTTCACATATAATGCCCCCGTAATGCCCTCTTCACATATAATGCCCCCAGTAGTGCCCTCTTCACATATAATGCCACCCAGTAGTGCCCTCTTCTCATATAATGCCCCAGTAGTACCCTCCTCACATATAATGCCCCCAGTAGTGCCCTCTTCTCATATAATGCCCGCCAGTACTGCCCTCTTCACATATAAAGCCCCCAGTAGTGCCCTCTTCTCATATAATGCTCCCCAGTAGTGCCCTCTTCACATATAATGACCCCCAGTAGTGCCGTCTTCACATATAATGTCCCCCAGTAATGCATTCTTCTCATATAATGCCCCCCAGAGGTGCACACTTCACATATAATGCCCACTCGGTAGTGCCCTCTTCTCATATAATGTCCCCCCAGTAGTACCCTCTTCTCATATAATGCCCCCAGTAGTACCCTCCTCACATATAATGCCCCCAGTAGTGTCCTCTTCACATATAATGCCCCCCAGTAGTGCCCTCTTCTCATATAATGCCCCCAGTAGTACCCTCCTCACATATAATGCCCCAGTAGTGCCCTCTTCTCATATAATGGCCCGCCCAGTAGTGCCCTCTTCACATATAAAGCCCCCAGTAGTGCCCTCTTCTCATATAATGCCCCCAGTAGTACCCTCCTCACATATAATGCCCCCAGTAGTGCCCTCTTCTCATATAATGCCCGCCAGTAGTGCCCTCTTCACATATAAAGCCCCCAGTAGTGCCCTCTTCTCATATAATGCTCCCCAGTAGTGCCCTCTTCACATATAATGTCCCCCAGTAATGCATTCTTCTCATATAATGCCCCCAGAGGTGCACACTTCACATATAATGCCCGCTCGGTAGTGCCCTCTTCTCATATAATGCCCCCCCCCAGTAGTACCCTCTTCTCATATAATGCCCCCAGTAGTGCCTTCTTCACATATAATGCCCCCCCAGAAGTGCCCTCATATAATGTCCCCCAGTAGCAGCCTCTTTACAATGAATGCCCTCTGTAAATATAATGTACCACACAGTGGCGTAGCTACCAGGGGGGCAGGGGGGGCGACGGCTCCGGGCCCAGTGACTCAAGGGGGCCCAGCAAGGATGAGGTTACCTACCATAAGGCGAATACAAGTGAGCGCTTCCATTATGGAAGCGCTCACTTGTATTTAGGGACCCCCATCAGACCTCAGATCAGCCCACCCAGCCACATAAGATAAAAATAAAAAATCTTACTTACCTGTTCTGCGCTGCGGCTGCCCTCCGGTCCGTGCTCTGCTCTCTTCCCTGGCGGCGCGCACTATGACCTGACGCTGCACGCATCTGCATTAAGCTGATCTGAGGTCTGATGGGGGCACAATACGATGATCTGAGGTCTGATGGGGGCACAATATGCAGATCTGAGGTTTGATGGGGCACAATACGCTGATCTGAGGTCTGATGGGGCACATTAAGCTGATCTGAGTTCTGATGGGGGCACAATACGCTGATCTGAGGTCTGATGGGGGCACAATATGCAGATCTGAGGTTTGATGGGGCACAATACGCTGATCTGAGGTCTGATGGGGGCCACATTAAGCTGATCTGAGGTCTGATGGGGGCACGATACGCTGATCTGAGGTCTGATGGGGGCACAATACGCTGATCTGAGGTCTGATGGGGGCACAATACGCTGATCTGAGGTCTGATGGGGGGCACAATAGGCTGATCTGAGGTTGATGGGGCACAATACGCTGATCTGAGGTCTGATGGGGGCACATTAAGCTGATCTGAGGTCTGATGGGGGCACAATACGCTGATCTGAGGTCTGATGGGGGCACAATACGCTGATCTGAGGTCTGATGGGGGCACAATATGCAGATCTGAGGTTTGATGGGGCACAATATGCTGATCTGAGGTCTAATGGGGGCACAATACGCTGATCTGAGGTCTGATGGGGGCACAGTACGCTGATCTGAGGTCTGATGGGGGCACATTAAGCTGATCTGAGGTCTGATGGGGGCACGATACGCTGATCTGAGGTCTGATGGGGGCACAATACGCTGATCTGAGGTCTGATGGGGGCACAATACGCTGATCTGAGGTCTGATGGGGGGCACAATATGCAGATCTGAGGTTTGATGGGGCACAATACGCTGATCTGAGGTCTGATGGGGGCACATTAAGCTGATCTGAGTTCTGATGGGGGCACAATACGCTGATCTGAGGTCTGATGGGGGCACAATATGCAGATCTGAGGTTTGATGGGGCACAATACGCTGATCTGAGGTCTGATGGGGGCACATTAAGCTGATCTGAGGTCTGATGGGGGCACGATACGCTGATCTGAGGTCTGATGGGGGCACAATACGCTGATCTGAGGTCTGATGGGGGCACAATACGCTGATCTGAGGTCTGATGGGGGCACAATAGGCTGATCTGAGGTTTGATGGGGCACAATACGCTGATCTGAGGTCTGATGGGGGCACATTAAGCTGATCTGAGGTCTGATGGGGCACAATACGCTGATCTGAGGTCTGATAGGGGCACAATATGCAGATCTGAAGTTTGATGGGGCACAATACGCTGATCTGAGGTCTGATGGGGGCACATTAAGCTGATCTGAGGTCTGATGGGGGCATGATACGCTGATCTGAGGTCTGATGGGGGCACAATACGCTGATCTGAGGTCTGATGGGGGCACAATACGCTGATCTGAGGTCTGATGGGGGCACAATAGGCTGATCTGAGGTCTGATGGGGGCACAATACGCTGATCTGAGGTCTGATGGGGGCACAATATGCAGATCTGAGGTTTGATGGGGCACAATATGCTGATCTGAGGTCTGATGGGGGCACAATACGCTGATCTGAGGTCTGATGGGGCACAGTACGCTGATCTGAGGTCTGATGGGGGCACAGTACGCTGATCTGAGGTCTGATGGGGGCACAGTACGCTGATCTGAGGTCTGATGGGGGCACAGTACGCTGATTCTGAGGTCTGATGGGGGGCACATTAAGCTGATCTGAGGTCTGATGGGGGCACAATACACTGATCTGAGGTCTGATGGGGGCACAATACGCTGATCTGAGGTCTGATGGGGCCACAGTAGGCTGATCTGAAGGTCTGATGGGGCACAATACGCTAATCTGAGGTCTGATTGGGGGCACAGTAGGCTGATGTGAGGTCTGATGGGGCACAATACGCTGATCTGAGGTCTGATGGGGACACAGTAGGCTGATGTGAGGTCTGATGGGGCACAGTTAGGCTGATCTGAGGTCTGATGGGGCACAATATGCTAATCTGAGGTCTGATGGGGGCACAATACGCTGATGTGAGGTCTAATGGGGGCACATTCTGCTGATTCTGAGGTCTGATGGGGGCACAATATGCTGATCTGAGGGTCTGGATGGGGCACAATATGCTGATCTGAGGTCTGATGGGGCACAATACACTGATCTGAGGTCTGATGGGGACACAGTACGCTGATCTGAGGTCTGATGGGGACACAGTACGCTGATCTGAGGTCTGATGGGGGCACAATACACTGATCTGAGGTCTGATGGGGACACAGTACGCTGATCTGAGGTCTGATGGGGGCACATTCTGCTGATCTGAGGTCTGATGGGGGCACAATATGCTGATCTGAGGTCTGATGGGGCACAATACGCTGATCTGAGGTCTGATGGGGGGGCACAGTAGGCTGATCTGAGGTCTGATGGGGGCACATTCTGCTGATCTGAGGTTTGATGGGGGGCACAATACGCTGATCTGAGGTCTGATGGGGGGCACATTAAGCTGATCTGAGGTCTGATGGGGGCACAATACGCTGATCTGAGGTCTGATGGGGTACAATACTCTGATCTGAGGTCTGATGGGGCACAATACGCTGATCTAAGGTCTGATGGGGCACAATACGCTGATCTGAGGTCTGATGGGGGCACATTAAGCTGATCTGAGGTCTGATGGGGGCACATTAAGCTGATATGAGGTCTGATGGGGGCACATTAAGCTGATCTGAGGTCTGATGGGGGCACATTGGGCTGGGGGCACATTAAGCTGATCTGAGCGTCTGATGGGGGCAGGGGAGTGATGTAAAAACTGGGGACACGTTTCCTTTAACATAGGAGTCCCCTTGTTTTTTACTCCTATTACTCCTATATTGTACTGCATTATGTGGTAGAGTATTTAGACTAGGGTATGTAGAAAGTCTATTGTACTGTACTTAGCAGCATAGACGATCTTGCAGTTTATACAGTCATCTTTCTAATACAATATTATAACCACAACTAGTAGTATGTGCCTGTGAAGTTGGAAACGTGCGTTTGGGAAGCCAATAAGTGGGGGGCCCACTCAAGTATGTTTCGCCCCCCCTGTGCTGAACCTCTAGCTACGCCTCCTGTACCACACCCTCCCTCATAGTGCTCCCAGCAATATCCACAAAAAAAAACCTCACTTCTGCCTCCATCATTGCACAGGTGGTGCTAATTTATAGCTCCTCCCAACCAGCTAGTTACATAGATGCTCCCCTATCACTGACCTGGCCATGGATATAACATTACAAGAAATAAGAGCCACATGGACATGGTCACATGACCACAGCCCAAAACAGGAGATAGAAGCAATAAAGGAGGAAATTCATTACAGAATTACAGTTCCCTTTATAAAGGATTATTTTAAAGGATGTTGATGCAAACTGGAAAACTCCTTTAAGTGTGGACACATATGTATAGTATATATAATATAATATAATTATAAACTGTGACATGAAGAAGGGGGAAATGCTAGTTTGCATGTGTGTAACCAAGTCCAAACTAAATCCTATAGATCAGAGGGTGGAGCAGTGAATGTGAGTATTAAGTGGTTTCGGTGATGTGGCCTGGCTTCTGTGTGTGCAGCCTGGTCTACAGGCCACCGATCTGCAGTTACCATTGAATTTCTCAGTATTCTGTTCTAAATATTTGCACTTTCCTTTACCTCCAGGGTGCCATGGGTTATTATAAAACTGCTGCGCTCAGTTGTCAGGACCGTGAAATGAACAGGTTGTATACTACTAGTGAGTGTAAACCTTGTGGAGGAATGAGTGATGCCAGGAGCTGTGGTGTCAGCTGCTGTGTGAACGCAGCATAGGAGGATTTAACTCAGGTTCCCGTGTGCTTTCTCCTATGGCCTTATAAGGGAACTGTTAATGCCTCGCGCAGTCCTTAGGCTCTAATAGGCATGCTTCCTCTGAAGAACTTGATACGGTTTGGAACGTACCTTTTAGACAGAAAGTTGAGAAAGTTGACGGTGGAGGATTTACACTGGAATACGTGCAGATATTCTGCTCTGAAAGCAATATGTGGAGGAATGCAACATATTCTTAGGGTGAGGCCACGTGGTCGGGTTTCCAAAATCAGGAGTGGATCATAAAAGGACAGTATAAAGGACGGATACGACTTCTCCTCTTTCTTTTAATTCACTTTCTGGTTCTGGATTCCAAAATTGCTTCAGGAAACCTGACCTTATGGCCGTACCCTCACCCATGCTGTAATGCCTGAAGTCACAATGTTATACTCTGTTGTCTTATGTGTTACTTTATCATGATTATTTTTACCTTTACTGAGGGTATATTCAATCAGTTCCTGCCCCAAGTGAAGCTTGTGAACTACTGACTGTGACCCGCCCACAGGGGAATTTTATTCTTGCTTTGGAGTAGTACCAGATATGCTGCCCATATAATAATGCCAGTTATAATGCTCATACAATATTACCTTGTGTGATCGCAGATATTAAAGGGGTTGTATTTGTATTAAAGGGGTTGTCTCATCTCAGACAATGGGGTCATATCGCTAGAATATGCCACCGTTGGCCACTTATATCGAGAACAGAGCCCTGAAAGTGGTAGAGGGTGCACTGCACATGGGAAGCCGCCCTCCATTCATTTTCTATGGGGCCGCCAAAAATAGCCGAGGGCCTGGCGCTCAGCTATTTCCGTCGGGCCTATAGAAGTGAATGGGAGCGGTGGCCAGTCATGCGCAGTGAGCTCCCAATCACTTCTATGGGGAGAGCGCTTGGTGGTGGTGTCCGGACCAGAGTCCTTCAGCCACCACTTTGCGGGGCTCCATTCCTGATACAGGTGTGGGTGCCAGCGGTGGGACCTGCACCTATAAGATAATGGGGGCATATTCTAGCAATATGCCCCCATTGTCTGAGATGAGACAACCCCCTTTAATACAAATAAAAGCAACTACGGTGTCCTACTTAAAGGGGTGGTCCCACCATTTAAGGGATTTTCTAATGTTGCCGTTACTAAATCGAGATGAGACACAGTTCCCACCAGCTGGCTAGGAAACAGCATAGCTTGCTGCGCTACACTTTTTCCATAGCTCCCATGTACCACAGTATGAGAGACTGAAGCAGAAAGCACTTGCTCGATCTGCTGTTTCCCAGCCAGTTTGTGGTTGGGGCTGTGTCTCATCTCGCCTTTGTAATGCTGAGATGAGACAGCCTCTGTAAATGTTATTTTAATATAATTCAGCAGGAAAAACTGGTTACTTAATTTATGTTAAAAGAAGGCTCCAGCTGCGAGATATTCTCTTTATTTCATTTTAATGGTGCCACCTGGTGTTTAATGTGTATAATATTGTGCACGTCCACATACAGAAGTGGTCACACATGCTCAGTTCCATCCATCAACTGCCAACGGCCGTATCTACTGTTAGGAGCTGTGACAGTTACAGGGAGACAGCTACAACATAAAATACACACCCCCTGACAAAGGACACACCCTCTGGGCTGCCAGCCTGAAGAGAATCTAGCAGAGCAATGAATGGTAGAGCTATGGACGCATGTAAGTTACAGGGCTGGTTCTAGCTTTGTTAGAAAGAGTTTTTTATGTACTATGTGATGTCTGATTTTTATTTTTTACATGAATCTTGGTATAAGGCCTTTAACACTATAGCAGCAAAAATTTCTGCATTGGAAAATCATCTAAATTCTCCTGGATATGATTGTTTTGGCAGCAAGCATATGAATTTTTGCAAGCACTATCATACAATTGGGATAGCAATTTCTGAAACAAATATGCTGTATGTGAATATACCTTAAGAATGCCTGCCTCAATGCTACCTTAACAGTGGTATCTACATACCCCCATAAAATGAGGGCAGTGCCCCAATAACACTGTCTACCACAGTGTCTCATAACATTGCTATGCACAGCATTCAGCACAGTAGTGCCAGCCATGGTGTCCTTATAGCGCTGGCAGCCAAAGTGCCCCATAACTTTGCCATAGTGCCCCCATAACAGTACCAGCCACAATGCACCACTAAGAGTAATAAGCACAATGGCCTACGTTTACTCATGTCAGTGCACATAGATACTGTTTTAAACTGTACCAAAACTGGCACAATATGGCACCTTTTTATGCAATTTTAGTGGTGAAGAATCTTCTGGACTTAGATTGACAATGGGACATGGCTTACCAGAAAAGGGGCACAGCTTCAGGTGAAAAGGATTGGGGCCTAATATGGGACATTTACTGTAGCACCAAAATTGCACACAATTCTGGCATAAAATTCTGTCTCAAAGTAAGCCAAACAATAGTTGGTGTAGAGTCAAATAAAAGTGTCTATCCCTTCACCCTTCATTTATAATCCAGTGCATACCACATTATAATCCAGAGACCCTCTGATACATCTGATGCAGGTCTAGAAAACCTATCTAAAATTTAAACCATCTATAGGCTTAGTAAATCTACCCCATAGTAATGACAGCCATAGTGCCTCCATCACACAGCCTGCCTCAGTGTGCCCACGATAGAGCCAGTAGATATAAAACCCTAACCCATGGCCAAAGTTTGCCAAGGTAGTAGATAATGCATTGGTCTCCAACTGTAGCTCTCCACCTGTTGTGAAACTACAACTCCCAGCATGCACTGACAGCCTTGAACCACAGCTGGAGAGCCACAGGTGACAGAAGACTACTTCTGGTCAGGGAATGAATGGAGTCCATGTGTGACTGGCGTAGAGGGCATGCAGAGTAACATTTTCAGTTATTTGCATTTAGTGCATGCTATCTTGGCACCCAGTGGTCAAAATCAAGCGGTCCAAGTGCTCCCATTAAAGGCATTCTTCCAGCATAAACATTTACTTCTCGTCTAACAAATAGGGGATAAGTATCTGATCAGTAGAGGTTTGACCACTGGGACCATCACGATCAAAAGAATGAGATGTCAGTGGACACGTATGTGCCATGCTATTCAACTCTGTGGGACTGTTGGACATAGATAAACGTCCAATTGGGACACCTGAATTCTTATATTTTTGCCCCTATTGTGAAAATTTTTTTTAGAAACTATTCCTGGCAACCTATCAGGTTATTCTGCCACCAATATACTTGAGAGAAGTCTCTGATGATTGTAAATGGCAATTACATGTACATGCAATGGAAGATAGTGAACTTGCTATAATCATTTTCCTAGCAACAGCAGTTGCATGTAGAATTCCAATGAGGGAGATACAATGGATATGCCTTTAGGTAATTTATTGAATGTACCTTGAGAAATGATGATAGAGGTCAAAGGAAAATCCTCTCTCCAGCTCTGTGATGCATATCTGACAGGAAAAGATTTCAGAACACAGGATGTGAGCTCACAGAGGAGGAGTTACAAGACAAATGACAATGACTTACAACCATAGATCATTTCATAAAACCAAATATAACAATGGCCACTAAATGGCAGCAAAGTACACTAAGGTTAACTTCACACTTGCGTCAAAGCTATCCAGCAGGGTGTTCCGACAGAAACAGTATTCTTTTCTATAGGAGTAATGCCTCGCTGATGTTTAGATGTTCTTTGCATAATCAAATGGATAACATCTTCATGTTGGAAAATTCTGACTAGGTCAGTTATAATCCAGTAGTCAAAATTCAGTTATATATTCAAGGATGAACACTTAAGTGGAATGAAAGTTCTTTGAAAGTTCCTTCTGGCTTGAGAACGATTTACCCCTTCTACAGATAGGAACAAGACAACTTCAGATATATAGGCGGAATAGGCCTGATGAAAAATTTATAGTCACCTTGTTTTGCAGTTGTAAACGCCACCTTGCGTACTTTGTCATCTTCACTAGAAAAGATCTCTGAGATAGGCCCATGGGCCATGCGTTTCTTTCCACTTTCCAGTCCTTCATGAGAATAAGATCTCCTCCCTGTAAGTTCAGCTTGACATGCTTCAATTTTCTTCATCCTTGAAGAAGTGTAAGGTCTTCTTTTTTCCATCTACTCCAGAAGTTATCCAGATGTTGAACACGTTTCCATTCTCTCTGATATAGATTACCAGATGTAGAGTCTTTGGCTAGGAACAGTTCCAATTTGTTTGAGTCAGAAGAGTCGCTGGAGTAAAAAACAAATGGGGATACTGGATCCATGGATACACAAAAAAAAGGCCTTGAGTTGACAGTAGCATATGCTTCATCTAAGAAGGTGGTTAACACTCTCATGAGTAAGCCTTGAGAAATTTAAATCCAGGAGCACAGAATTCAGTATCCTATGAGTGATGCCCATCATCCTTTCCTATGACCCGCCCATATGAGAAGAATGGGGAGGGTTAAAGACCCACATGCAACCATTGTCAGTCAAGTAATCCTGGACTGGCTTAGAGTTCATTTGCAGTTCTTAAAAGCCACATGTGAAATTGGTTCCACAGTGGGATCTGAGTAATTTTACTGCTCCTCTGGTGGCGCAAAATTGTCTTAAGGCATTAATGAAACTGTGTCCATGGATTCTATCACTAACATTCATGCACGTAAACGACACTGCCCATTGTTTGCTGTCCGTGTGACTACCTCTGGTTCTACATGCAATGACTATCCATGCCCCAAAGACATACAGCCCGACATTAAAGGACATTTGTCAGATTTGTACCTATGACTCTGGCTGACCTGTTACATGTGCGCTTGGCAGTTGAAGGCATCTCTGTTGGTTCCATGTTCATATGTTCCGGCATTGCTGAGAAAAGTGATGTTTTAACATACACAAATGAGCCTCTCTGTATGCCGCACCCTCTCCACTTTGATGGACAGGGCCAGGGAGTGTAATGGTTGGCAATCGGTCTTTTTGCTCCTGCTGTCCAAAGGCATGCAGGTCTTAAAGCACCATCATTGAAATGTCTGTCTTAGTGCTTGACCCTTTCATAATAATGCTGTATCAGCAGGGTGGTAACGTGGTGACGGTCGGGAATAATGACAAGATTCCTTTCTGAATTCCAACTACGCTCCAATTTAATTGACCAACTCTCAGCATGCCATGACTGTCAATTATTAGTTTTTGTGTTGTCATGGGCTTTTTTGGAATATTTTTGTCAACCAAGAAGAATTTGCGAAGGCACTAGAAAACACTGGTCTGGTGGCACAACCTGCAGGGTTAAGATGGGATAGGACATAGTGCCATTGTTCAGGTTTAGAGAATTTTCTGATCCTTTCAACGAGGTTAGATTCATATCTGGAGAGATATGAAAGATAAGTTCTTTGTCTTCTATAGACAAAGTTATTTAGTTGTCATCTTCATCATCAAAATGAGCAGGAATGACATCAGGTGGCTGGATGAGGTTAAACAGCCTTTCTTTCTCTTCATGATGATGAGAGCATGCATGTGAACTCACAGAGGAGGAGGAGTTACAACATAAATGATATAATTAATTACAACCATAGATAACTTCATAAAACCAAATTTAACAATGGCCACTAGATGGCAGCAAAGGATACTAAGTATAGTGGACAACAACTAAAACACAGAATACAATTAAAACGAATTATAAGCCATTGCTGGGACAGCACACAGGTCACTGCTTTTGTTTTTCTGTTTTCTAACTGGTGGGATTGGATTGGTAGCTATGAGTAACACAACCGGTTTAGTGCACTAGTTTTTAGAAACCTTCTCTCCTGTGTTGCATTGAATAATATGATCAACCCCTAAAAGTAGTTTTCAGATCTGTAAGTTAATGAATGACAGTGACATGTGATAACCATGAGCATCTGTCTAGGTATTAGTCCTTCTCATTATTGAATTGTCTTGCCACCTGCAACATGTCTGAAGAAAATCAAATTACAGGCCATTTGTTGACCACCACAGATGTTTAATGGCTCCATCAGGGTCGAGGATTGCAGTTATGGGAAATGTGTTATAAAACTGTCAGTGAATGAGAAAGCAGAATTGCTGTCAGTGAATGAGAGTACCATAGCTTACTTTCGGCAGCAGAAAACAGCCATAGCAAGTCCTGCTCTCAGCTATGGGCCCATTCACATCACATAGTTATTTTTGTTTCCTGATGTACATGTGAAACATGTCCATTGCCTTCTATTGCCGGACAGAGGCCAAAAGAGTGTCTTTTTTGCTGTCATTTGCCTGGTATACATCAATATGCTACAAAAAATTCACTGTCCCATGGAGGCCAGGAAAAAGAAAATAATTAAAGATGTACTTCTTCGACATGGTAGCCTAGATGGATACCACTGTATCCTTCACTGGCATGTGTTAAAAGTATACATCATGAGCTTCTCAATAGCTTTTCATGATGTATTTGTTAAACAGACGCCATTGTAGCCTAAGGGTGACATGTGCTTAATGAATGCAGTGGCATCCATCATCCGTAGACTATAATGGCATCTGTTTAACAGACACATCATGAAAGGCTGATTGAAAAGCTTGTATTTAAAGAAGTTATCCCATAATTATCATTAAAAAATTGAATATCAGACATTATATAGACAATGACAATCTCACCAGCCCGGTACCTCTCATAAATCCAGAGATCTCCCCACTCATTACTCCAATTGTTCTACTAGATTTATTTCAAGCTGGCAACTCAGAGGCATGTCCTTTCTGAGGGGAGTGTCCGTTTTTCTGTAGCTCTCTCCCTATAACAGCTCAGAGGATGTGTCCCTTCTGCTGCAGCTCTCTCCTTTCTCCCTTAAACACTAGATATGGCTGGTGGCAGTTAAAGAATGGAACTGAGCGTGTGTGTCCACCTCTACAATGTTACTGAGGTGGACAGAAAAATAAGGAGAACAGCAAATATCAGATGGTGCTATGCAGATAGAGTTAGAGATAGAGTTTACTGAATAACTGGCTATATTAAAGTTTTAATTATATATAATTATAAAAATATTCACATCCGGGTGCTGGTTTGAAAAATATAAAATATATTTAATAGATGCCATCCATCACAGCCTCCATTTAATGCATATGTAGGGAATGGCTCACATAAATTTTCCATGTTAGAAGAGGAGTAGAACGTAGCGCAGGAGCAGTACCGTTGGCGCACTATGTGGCCAGCCCAACAGAAGCGGGGAGTCTCCTGACTCCAGTGTTGCACTTCAGTAAATGAGGGGAGAGTTGGTCATGCATGTCATTGTAGATTTTTGGGACTAGTGAAGTATGGGACAATTTCAGCAGATCACATAAACTAGATAGGAGCTAGAAGCATGCATATTCTCCTCTTTTCTGCAGAGGACCTCCATTCTATCGATAGGTGAAAGTTGCTTATACACATTTATATTTTATATCGGCCCTTGGGATTCGTTCAATATGACAATTTGGACCTAGAACCAAAAATGATTGTTCATCAAAAGCTGCGATCAGTGGTGGTCTCAGCGCTGAGATCCCCTCGATCCCTAGAATGACAAGAAAGAAGCATGCGCATATTGTGCTCTATCTCTTTGGAATTAAGATGGGACCATAGACTTCTATGGAGCCCGTCTCGTGCGGTGAGATTGGTGGTCTCTCAGCAATCAGACTCCCACTGATCACAATTTTTATATACCTCTATGACATATCGAAAGTTTTGTGAAAATTTAGTGACTCTTTAATAGATGGGGCCCCTCTTGAGGTCTATTAACCAAAGTAATGAGCAGGTACAAGCTGACAGCAATGTGATGCTTATGTGTAATACTTTGTTTGCCCTGCGGAGGTGCTGTAGGGAAATCGATTATTGCTACTAGGCTCTACAGCTAATTTCAGAGGGTCTTAGTATTAGGACACCCTGTCAATGGGTTCTTCTAGCAGATATATAGTCCACCAGCCCTTTAATGGTAAGGAGAACAGATGGTGGACTATCAGAATCAGATATATACTTAGATATAAGATCTTCTGCCTCTAGCTTTTTCTGTTCCATGAAGGTTGAATAACACGCTGACTGGCCGTACCAATATATATCAAATCGCTTGTTTTCTGAAGAACTTGATACCAGGGCTGAGACTAAACCGAGTAGTTTTGCAGCTGTGTCCCTACTGTAAGTATTATAGGTTAATAAATGGTCATGTAGCTTAACGGAGTCGGATTTGTCAATCTATCAGAAAGTGTTTTCTTAACAACTGTACCACAGAGATGTCTTAGATCTGGAGAACTGATTGTTCCCTCTTGGCGTCCTCTTGTCCGACCTGATTTGCCATTATTCTGAATCGTACATGTTCCTATCCACACCTATGTCTCCCTGGCAAGCGAAGGGTTGACCTTATTTCATGTGAAATAAAAATGCTTCCTTATGTCATCCAGATGTTGTTCCCAGTGATCCTCAGCACTAGGATTCTATTCTGGAGGCTTGGAATCGCATTCTTGAAGACATTTGAAGCTTGGGTTTTAATGAATCTGTACTGAGGTTTGGTTTCACAGCACAATAAATTTCCTACGGTAGTTTTACTTTACCTCTGGAAAAAGAATTGGTCGTATAGAATATCTTCAGCGCTACTGTGCGGGTTTTCCAACTAAAACAGATAACTTGTGAGGTTTTAGTCCAGCAGGGAGCAGAAGTTGAACAAACGACAGAGCTAGGCTACAACTGAGTTATTTTTTCACCTCTATACAAAATACGTTTCTGGTGACACTGAGTCCTTCTTCAGGTACTACATGCAACAGGTCAAATCATTTAGGAAAAATGTACAGTTGGTTTATGTGGTCCATGAGTACTATGAAGGTGATCTGCGGGACCATCCCGACTGTATCCCCATGGCAGATGTCATGAAAAGGAAGGTTTGGCCAAATTGGATGTCTGGTATCAGCATATCCCCCTCTCCCCTTTAACGACACAGGCACGATTGGTTGAGCCAAAAGTGTGTTTATTGGGAGGAAGGGGGTAGTAGTAATAGCTGTCAACTGAACCCAGCAGGAAGCTGATGAAAACAGGAAGTTCTGCATGTAAACATCCTGCCAGGATGCACTGTTGCCAAGCTTCATTATAAAACCGTAGAGCTCTTTTAAAGGGGTTCTGCTACTTTGGGGAAAAAGGGGGTTGCGAAGGGAAGGATACTTACCTGCTTCCCAGCTGGCTCCCCGCTCTTTCTCTCCCTGACCTCTGCATATCTAATTGTCTATCTAATAGCTATCTATCTATTGATTTATCTATCTTATACCTATCTCATATCTATCGATCTATCAATTTATGTATCTATTGATTTATCTATCTACCTCATATCTAATTATCTATCCCATATCTATCTATTGATTTATTTATCTGTCTTATATTTATCGATCTATCTCATATCTATCTATCTATCTATCTATCTATCTATCTATCTATCTATCTATCTGATTTATTTATCTATCTATCTTACCTCATATCTATCTATCTATCTATCTATCTAATTATCTATCTCATATCTATCTTTCTCTCATAACTATCTATCCATCTATCTTATAACTATCTATCTCATTATCTATCTATTATCTATCTATCTATCTATCTATCTATCTATCTATCTATCTATCAATCTATCTTTCTCATCTAATTATCTATCTCATATCTATCTTTCTCTCATAACTATCTATCCATCTATCTTATAATTATCTATCTCCTATCTATCTATCTATCTATCTATCTGATTTATTTATCTGTCTATCTTACCTCATATCTATCTATCTATCTAATTATCTATCTCATATCTATCTTTCTCTCATAACTATCTATCCATCTATCTTATAACTATCTATCTCATTATCTATCTATTATCTATCTATTATCTATCTATCTATCTATCTATCTATCTATCATCTATCTATCTATCTATCTATCTATCTATCTATCTATCAATCTATCTTTCTCATCTAATTATCTATCTCATATCTATCTTTCTCTCATAACTATCTATCCATCTATCTTATAATTATCTTCTATCTCCTATCTATCTATCTATCTATCTATCTATCTATCTCTGTATTATACCATACTTTCTTAGTATAAATTAACAATGTTTTTTCCCTGCATCTGGAATATCATCGGCTGCTCCATCCAATCTGTGTGTTACCATATGGCACAGCTTAGCTAAGCATCCTTCTTACAGGAAACTGAACTATTCCAGGTCATCAGTCTCTCTTAGTGCAGATGGTCATCATGGGACCAACCCCCACCTCTACCTTAATAGGTGACGTGCAGTCCTGTTAAGTCCACACATGTAGAAGAGAGAAAAGCCTCTTTAAATACCTTCTCTTGTTAATAAAAAAGTTCCTTCCTGGCCATTTGTTCGGCCCCTCCTTGCCTTTCACCATGTGAGAAGCTGAACTCAGATTCCTTCTTCCCACATGCTGAGATGAATACACCTTTATTTTCTAATCACTTTTCCACATAATACCGTAGTTAAGGCAAACGATATACTATGGGGAGCATTTTATCATGAGGGAATTTTTACATCATATATTGTATAGGTGGCTTACAATATATGAAACATCAAATGTTGTTTGACCCACTTGGTGTAAAGATAGCACTCTTGTCTACCACTACTGGAGTAAGATTGACAACTGTTTTGCAACTTTTTTTTTTTTAAGTCGCAGTTGACAAATCAAGCTCACATCTCATTCACATAGCTAATAATGCTCATTTTCCCACTTTTAAAAAGAGGTATGAGCCACGTAAAATCAGAAAAAGTTGTAAATGTTTGCACGAAGATAGCTTTACACAAAAAATTTAGGTTTTTAATTTTTGGTGCTAAATCTCTGATGCATGTGATGGATAATAAGTACAGCACTGATTGCAGCTGATCATTGGAGGTTCCAGCCCCTGGACAGCCTGCACTCCGCTAACTATTATTGAACCCTTCTATACAAAAAAAAAACAATCCAAAGTGGACAAACCCTTTAATGCAGACAGTTAGCAGGGGAGGATTGGCCATAGACCTTACAGGGAAATCTCCTGGTGGGCCGATGCCCCAGGGGACCACCCAAGTCCTTCTCTCCGCCGCTGACCGGGTACATAATGAGCTCTCAGCAGTAATTAATGCTTTGAGAATCAGGTACTCATGTATCCAGCCAGTGCCCACTCATGCCCTCCTGAATTCATCTGTTGTGTTCTGCACCTTACCTTCTAAGCCCCCTGTTCTATAGACAACTGGAGGAGGAGGACAGAAAATGGTAGCTATTGACAGCCACCACATAAGGACAACTTTTGGGGCAATATATGGTGCTACACTGTGTTATCTGGTACTGCTGGGACAGTATTTTGCACTATGGTATTGCTGACGCCGCCTACTATACTTGCGTTGCCCCGATTTCTGTCAATGTGGATCTAGTTACAACACGGGACCACTTTTGTTTTTTTTCTCCAGGGCCACTTTAGGTTCTCAGTGCGGCCCTGACAGTTTGTGTATATTACTATTTGTGTATTTGGTGAGCTCCATAAGAATAGCAGTCTCTGTAATTTAGGGTCTGCTACAAGCTAAGCTCTTGAGGCCATATGAGTAGTAGTTTTTGCTTACACGTCACTGCACTGTCTTTATAGTACGTCCATAGACTTTATTGTATGGACGTGCATCTGTACACGAGCACAGCACCTTCATACAATATGGTCTCAAGATCTCAGCTTAGAACAAAGGACTACGAGCTGAAACAAATAGCCATGGACATCTTAATGAGATGATAGGCTTCATTCACATGAAGGTTCAAAACTGCCACACCGTTGTCACCTGCACTGCTCCTTTAAAACATTACAAAGATTCATGAGAAACCTCTTTTCAAGGTAATTATATATGCCATCCCTTCCCATCGGTGTGCTCTTTTCATTTCTATCCTCGGCCTTTGGAAATACGTACCCAAGCGTTCTCTAATCCATATGTCTATGTATATCTTCCATCTGTCCACCCCTTTGATGGGATAGTATACGTTACTTTGAAGGTCCCTGATCAGCTGTTTGCTTTTATATTAGGAGGTGACTACAGTTTTGTCATAGTAGTAAGTTGCACGCACCTACAAGTTCATGTGACTTTGGCATCCCAAAAATATCAATAAGTAACACCTAGTTGAAAGTCTGTTTGCAGCCTCAGTCCCCACCTTTTAAATGTTGTGGGTTACTTCAAGGGTATGGCTTGAAGGACAGGTGAGGCAGGTGCCTCAGGCCCACTTACATCCGGGATACAGTGCCCTGGATCCTCAGGTAAGCGGCACTCTACTGTATCAGAGCCCATACAATGCTATTTACTTTTAAGAGGGGCACTCAGGGGAAATTTTTACTTTTTAAGGGGAAACCAATGGGCATTGTTACTTTTTAAGGGACACTCAGGAGGAATTATTACCTTCAAAGACAAGGGGCATCATTACTGTCTAGGGGGCTAAAAAGTGATAATAATACTTTATATTGGGCATTATTACTTTCTGGGGTTATTACTGCTGTCTAAACTTTATAAATGAAGTAAGAGGGACACATGCCTCTAACTCCACCCAAAACATAACTATATACCTAATCCCACCCAGTCCTCTTACTGCCCCACAGTATGTGCCCCAATTATGTGCTTCCCAGTAATATGCCCTGTTATATGCCCCCCAGTAATATGCCCACATTGTGCCCCCAGTAATATGCCCACATTGTTCCTCCAGTAATATAACAACAATGTGCCCCCTGTAATATTCCCACATTGTGCCCCCCAGTAATATGCCCACACTGTGCCCCCCTGTAATATGCCCACATTGTGCCCCCCAGTAATATGTTGTGCCCCCAGTAATATGCCCACATTGTGCCCCCCAGTAATATTTTGTGCCCCCAGTAACATGTCCACATTGTGCCACCAGTAATATGTTGTACCCCCAGTAACATGCTCACATTGTTCCCCCCAGTAATATGTTGTGCCCCCAGTAATATGTTGTGCCCCCAGTAACATGCCTACATTGTGCCACTCACAGAAAGTTAAAAAAATAAACACCACATACTTACCTTCTTCCTAGCAGCAGCAGCAGGACATCGGCTGGTCTGGTCTGTGGAGGGGAAGGAACCAAGGCTGACGGCCAGCCCCTGCCCCCCGTACAGACCAGAGGTATGGAGAGCCGTCAGGGAAGAATGGAGGGATGATGAAGCAGGGAGCCGATGCTGGCTGTCTGCATCATCATAATACAGGCAACTGTCTCTGCGTCCTATGGACGCAGGGACAGCTGCCAGAAACTGGGACATATCTCCCCTGTACTGGGACAGCAGGACAGCCACTGCAATCTAGGACTGTCCCGCTGGATCCGGGACGGTTGGGTGGTATGCCACCCAACAACACAGATGCAAAATGTATTTAAAAATGTTTGATTCTTTGTCCCCATAGGAGTAAAGCTGAATAATAGTGGCTGCAATTGACAGTATTTAATATGCATGGCCGCTGTATAACTGTCATGGTAGACAGATGTGGTATTAGAGGAACACCAGCACATTTGGACCTGGTTTATTATAGTGAAGTGCCATGCTGCCAGATCACAAATGAAGAGCATTAGAGCAGCAGGCAGCAGTCCACACCAGTCCTGGTTACATGTCTTTTGTAGAGAACATTATTATACGGAAAATAAAAATTATCTGGAGACGGGTGCATGCCTGGACTCCAGGTACCCGCACTGCAAAGAACATTCCAGGCTGCTGAAAGACATTAGTCACTTGGGTTTTTACAGTGTTTTTCCCATTTCCTTTCTCCCATCTCCTCTGTGGTCAGCAGGATAAGATTCCACAGAACTCCCACCTAAACACACATTTCCTGTTTAGATTCTCTCCTTCGCTCTCAGGTTTAGGAGACAGTTTACTTAAATAATGTCACAGGATGGCAGCCACTTACAGGTGAAGAGAACTATAGGTTTCTGACGAACTTTCCTTATAGAAAAACAGGTCACAATGTAACAAGCATGGAAAGTCATATGTATCACAGAGGAAGACAAGGCATTGCAATAGGGTCCCCGGAGAGAGGTAGGTTTGGACTGGCTTGGCCACATCCTTTTTTTAATGGCATAATATACAGCACTCAAATGTATATACAATTACATTTTTCTCAGTAATGTGGGCACATATGAACATGGGACCAACACAGATGCCTTCAGCTGACAAGTGCACATGTAACAGGTCAGCCAGTGTCATAGGTACAAATTGACAGATGACCGTAAAGGGGACCAGAACCAGTGGAAGGAGCACGCAGCAACTGCAAAGATGGTAAGGCCTCCTCTGAGCACTCCCCCAGTTATCAGGAAGAGTATGACCACCACTTAACAAGGGTATGGACACATAAAAAAAGCAGCCCACTAACTATGGGACCACCAATCAGAATTTCCAGGGGCAGACTAGGAACTTAAAGGGAAAAAAAGTAAAAGTCGCCCCATTTTGTAGGCAGTTCCAAATTAACAGAAGTGTATTGGAGAGCCAAATGTCCAAGGTTCGCACTACACCTAAAAAATACTGACATCCGTGGAGAATTAAATAGTGGAGACATGTGCTTTTTAGCCCCTGGAGCTCTGCATATTCCACAAGTCCAAAATTCCAAAACACTCCTAAGAGATAAATAATGCGGCACTCACCGGGCTTCTAGAGCGGTGACTGTTTTATGCATTTAAATTGCTGAAATAAAGAAGAAGCAAAAGACGCCCGGTGAGTGCCACATTATTTATCTTAGGAGTGTTTCCAAATTAACAGAAGGCAGGACAACACATGGAGGCGGAGTCAACAAAACCATGGTGCAAAATTACCATCCCAGCAGAACCAGATAACACAGTGTATTGCAATATACTGTCCTCCTTGTAGTAGTTGTCTATGGAGCAGGGGGCTTAGGAGGTGAGATGTGGGCCACAGCAGTTGAATTCAGGAGTGCATGTGGCTGGGTACATGAGTACCTGATTCTCACAGCGTGAATTACTATTGAGAGCTCATTAAGTACCCGGTCAATGGCAGAGAGGAGGACTTGGGTGGCCCCCTGGGAAATTTCCCTTTAGGGTCTATGGCCAATCCGCCCCTGGCTCTTCCGAGCCGCTCCTGGAGAGGGAGTGGATGTTCCCCAATCAGGAAATGTGCCTAGAGACATCAGTGCACCCATGGAGTGCTCCAGGACATCAGACACTGCATGCTACACATTTGGTGCCACAGAAAGCATCTTACAGTTCATGCACTTCTACTTACAGTATATTAGATAATGTGCCTCAGTGATCCATAGCAATATAGACCTACAGATACTGGTATAACACTAGCCTTTTTACTAATGGGCGGTGAGAGACTGTGCATGGGCCATCAAAGGAGCCAGGAGCAGAGAACTAGAGGGTCCTCTGGGCCCTTAAAGATCCAGCAGAAGGCAACTCCATTTGGCACTAACTTTGAAGACAATCACATTTCACTAGTGTCTATTTCTTACTGGTTGATTCACATAAACTCATGTGATCTTACTGGTGATCTGTTGTGTGTGCAATAATTTTGTCTAGTGGGTCCAAGGAACCACAATCCAACCCCGAATGAAGCCAAAAAACATAAAACCTTGGCTTCCTAAGTGCTATGAAATTCATTAACACGCAGCCCCTGATTTATTAAGACCAGCGTGTGCTACACCGAGCTTAATGGGCCCTTCACAGTCGAAGCAGGCATTTAATTTATGACAAGGTGCAGGCTCGGTCTGTCCAAAACATTGTGGAACCAGTCCTGCTGCCCTTTTAGACATGGTATTACAACAAGATCATGCCCGCCCACACAGTAACCCACACAACGTGCCCTTCTGGGTATCCAGCGGCTCCCCTGGCCATTTCGATCACCAGATCTCTCCCACATCGAAAATGTCTGGCACTGGATGCCTGGATGGGGCGATGAATCGCCTATGCACAGAAGCCGACAACCACCTTGGTTGAAAGAGCTTGGAATGACAAGACACAGGAGGACATCCAGCATCTGTATGACCATTACCATGCCAAAACGGCATCCTGTATCACAGCTAGGGGATATTTCAGTATTAATGTGACCCTGCCTCCACATATGCCCTGCTGCAGGACCCAAAATAAAGGGGCACCACCTTGGTTGTCTGATCATTGACCAAGCACCACTAGAGCTTTATTCTTTATCAGTCTCAGCTCAATCGTACTAAGTTCTTCAGGGTTTTTTTTATTTTCCACCAGTGTAACAACCCTGGGCTCTGTATGATTGAAAGGTATTTTTGGATGATATGTTATCTGGTAACCTCATATTGTAGACATAGTTGCAGGTATGACATAGCCTGGTCTAGTTAGACATAATGCATATGTATTTCAGGTACACCTCTGGCATGACTTCAGCTAGCTACTGGCAGAATTATACATGCTCCCACTAATAAGCTGTTTTGTCCTTTTTTCTCATCTGAGGAATGTCAGTATGGTAAGTAAATTAGTAAAAGTTCACTTTAAGGAGTGAGCAGCAGCACTTCAGAGCGGGGCGTGTGGTGTTTGTCAGAGTCTTGGCTTCACGGATAATATTTTCAATGTGTTAAGAAGCAAAGGTGTAGGTGTTGTGTGCAATCAGCAGGTTTGGGAACGGAAAGATCTAGAAATACATTGGAAGTTTTCAGCTTCCCAGACAAAATAAGAACTGAGTAAACGTTACTCAGAACAACAAATTCAGTTGTGTAGGAGTACTGACCCTCATAATACACCACTTGTAGATGGTCAGGTGGATCTCCACCTCAGCTGTATGATGAAGACAGGATCCAATGATAACATTCCCACTTTACTTACCTGTTAATGGCTAGTAGGACATTCATCTTCTCTGATAGAAGACCTTTCTCTAGTAGGTTCCTGAGATGAAAATATTGCTGACTTTTCACATTGGTGAAGTTTGTGATCTAGGCAATGGCATACCAAGGGGCGCTTTATAGCAAACATACTGTAAATGTTTGCCCCCTTTCAGGCACACTTGGTGCCCTTATCCCATTTTCATGTATGAAGCGCATTTTCCACTGTCTCGTTTGCTAAGATGGCAGCACTTTTTGAGATCCCTGTGAAGGTTCTCAGCAGTCAGCACCTATTAAAATGGGGACAAGACCATCCAAGAATGATCCTCCTCTTGCAAGGGGTCCCATAGCAGTCAAATAGGCTGTTCTGATTATAGTTACGCCCATAGGGTATGTGTAACTGTAGTCTATGTACAATGATGGACTTTCAAAACTTAGATGTCCGGTCCCAACCTCTGGAAAAGACTTCTATAGGTGACAGGTGAAGGGCAGACAGTGGTCCACAGAAGGTCTTTTGCCAACGTTCGCTGTAATGGCAGCTGTTGCAGTAGCTGTCATAGGGTCATATCAGGAAACCAGGAGTAGTCTAATCATTAACAGACCTACTATAGTTGTCAATGAGTTGTCAGAAAAAAGGAATAGGACTTCTACAGTAACTTCACTAAACTAAAGTTCTAAGTACTGCCTTGATGGCACCTTCAGGACAAGTCTGAGGACATTTTCACTAATGCTTTATGAACAAAAAAGTATTGCATCTTTTAGCGCTGCGGCCTTCTCTCAACGTTTCCTAGGCCAGTGACGTCATGTTCGTCGGTAATGTGGCCTAGGAGCGGCTCAGCCACTGAATGGGGCTGAGCGCAATGCCAAGCACAGCCGCTGTACAATGTATGACTCTGTGCTTGGTGAGCTGAGAAAAGGTAACGGAGCTCACGGGAGCGCCGGTGCCTTCTCAAACAGCTGATCAGCGGGGGTCCTGGATGTCGGACTCCCACCGATCAGATACTGATGACCTAACCATGAGGATAAGTCATCAGTAGTTAACTCCCGGAAAATCCCTTTAAGCAGCATGGGGGTCTGTTCACTGTTTTTGAGGGGTTTTCACGTTTTTTGGTGCATTTTTTGCAGGTGTTTTTTCAGGCAAAAAAAAGTTCCAGTGCCAGTTCCAGATGTTGCATGGAAGTCTATGGGAAATACTAAATGCAGGACAGAGATTTTCTTGTAGTGATGTTTTTTTTACTTCCGAGGTCAATGTTTTTGGATCAATGGTTTTATATTTAATTTTTTTTCAAATAGCAGCATACTCCAGGTCTGCCGTTTGTTACCTCATTGCCTGGCATTTCTCCCTCCTTGCCTGGCATTACTCCAGGTCTGGCATTTTTTCCCTCATTGCCTGGCATTACTCCAGGTCTGGCGTTTTTTCCCTCATTGCCTGGCATTACTCCAGGTCTGGCGTTTTTTCCCTCATTGCCTGGCATTTCTCTCCCACAGACCTCCCTTGTTTTTCTTTTTTCTTTTTTTGCTGCTTCCAAAAAATAGAAATGCAATGTGTGATGGCGTTCTTAATGGTGGTTTTATTTATCAATGCTTTGTTCCCATACTGCTTTACGCAGACAATTAAATCACAGGGGCACATACTATCCTCACTATCCTGTAAAAAAAAACAATGCTAGGCATGCAAAAAATGACATAAAAACACCAGGTGCTAAAACACACTCCATGGGCAAAAATGCAAAAACCATATATGTGTAGGACCCATGTGATGACAAAAATGCTTTCCCCATCTTTCTCATCTCAGGCTCATTATGTACTTTGTCAGCTTTAGGATACTGCTAGACAACTACTATTCATCGCAACACAAACTATATAATAAATCCACCGCAGCAAATCCACAGCATTTCAGTCACATGTGGATGTTGGTGTTGTTAGAAGAGTCCTATGATATCTGAGTACAAGTTGATCTCTGTTGGGACCTCCAGCGATCAACTGTAAAACTATACAGTTATCTTGTAGCGGGTGTTCTATTTCCCTGCACCACCACCACAGGGGAAATAAGGCATAACACAATTTCAATTTAATCAAGGGGCTGAACATGGTTATGCTGGGTCCTCCAGAGTAAGAGATCCCCTTTTGAAGCAGCTCTGGGAAACCAGAATTCTCAAGTACTGTTTCTGAAAATGGGTATTGTAAACCATACAACTCTTCAAAACATACCTCCCAACTGTCACGGATCCGGCAGGACAGTCCCGGATTTCAATGGCTGTCCTATGGTCCCAGTACGAGGGAGGTATGTCCTGCTCTCTGGCAGCTGTCCCTACTTCCATAGGAAGCAGAGACAGCTGCATGTAATTATGAAGCAGCGAGCCCTTCCTCCACTCCCTGCTCCATCATTCCTCCCCCCTCCCCCTCCATGTATTATCCTGCTGCTGCTGCTGGGAAATGAGGTGAGTGTGGGGAGTTTTTTTTTATTTTTGTTTGTTTGCTTTTTTAATGCCTGTGAAAGGGTCACAATCCTAGGTATATTACTGTGAGGGGGTACAACTGGGCATATTACTGTGAAGGGGACACAGTCCTGCGTATATTACTGTGAGGGGGCACAGAACTGGACATATTACTGTGAGGAGGCACATATCTGGGCATATTACTGTGAGGGGGCACATATCTTGGCATATTACTATGAGGAGGCACATATCTGGGCATATTACTGTGAGGAAGCACAACTGGTCATATTACTTTGAGGGGGACACAACTGGCCATATTACTGTGAGGGGGCACATCTCGGCATATTACTGTGAGAGGGCACAACTGGGCATATTACTGTGAGGGGGCACAACTGGGCCTGTTACTGTAAGGGGGCACAGAACTGGGCATATTACTGTGAGGGGGCACATATCTGGGCATCACTACTGTGAAGGGCACATAGATGGCATAACTACTGTCAGGGGGCACATATCTGGGTATAATCTGTGAAGGGGGCACAATGCCTGCATAACCACTGTGTGGTAGCATAAAGGGGGAATAATTACTATGTGGGGGCATTTAGGGGACTGGGTGGGATTAGGTGTTTAGTTATGTTTTGGGCAGAGTTAGAGGTGTTGCCTAATGTGGAAACAATTTGCCGCCCGTCCTCCTTCTTTTCAAAAGTTGGGAGCTATGCTTAAAATAATATACCTAGCGCAATGTGCGTTTATTTCACTCCGCCTATAAAACCCTTACAATTTGTACTCCAGTTTGGAACAAGACATAATGGAATACATTTATATGTACAGTATGTATGGATCCAGATTTTCACTATACTTGGACATACAACTTTCCCACATCATGAACATATGACGGTACATGATACTTGTTATATATCGATAGGTTAAAATAAACTTTATTAAATATCCCTTAAAATAGTGGCTAAATACCTATTCAGGCTAGATCCTATATCCCATACTCGGTGTGTACACCAATATATACACGTCACACCCGATGGTTATGGATCTACTACATCAGGATCACTGTATGGAGGTGTTGCTGCTACAACATTTATTCCAGCAAATCCAATAACCTCCTAAGTGTATCCCTATTTGATATGCACGTAGATTAGACAGTAGCCAATATCGGACTTGGGCTATTACAGTGGCTAGAAGCGCTGCTTGAGTAGTGTACTAATACAGCACCAACTGCCACTACGCCAAATCAGATATAGAGGACCAGCACCACGTTTTATGCTGTATTAACCTCTCATGCGCTACTTGTGTCTATCTATAGCTACCTAGTATTACTGTCTCAACGCGTTTCTCTTAGCATCATATTGTGCCTATCATCAGGAGCCCATTCATACTATAACAAACACACAGCGACCGCACACCACTGATATAGGGAGTGCAGCCTGGTAGCACGCGGCGCTGTAATGGCCGTGACCGCGGCCCGTCACGCCGCTACTTACATAGATGAAGCCACACCCCTACCCGGACCCAGCCTATGCAGCCTGCCAATCCCGCATCGGCAGAGGAGGAGTTACCTTCCCTGCTGCGGCTGCCTTGTACTTGCTATCTGGCCGAGGTAGGTATCAAAAATATCTGTAAATACAGCAGGCAGTTACCATCCCATCAGGAGACAGCACAACGGGGACCACATAAGGAATGTGGAAGGAGCAACCATATAGCGGTAATCCAGTATATTATAATAGTCACATAAGAAGCAGGACCACAGTGTACTTCAGTGATCACTTCGGGGCTCGCCCTGACTACCGCTGATCTTATGAGCCCGATACTACGCAAGAAGCCACCGATAACAGCGTTTGCTGTAAGTTCCCATCAAATGTACATAACTAGGGTTCAGCTTGTGGTTCACGACCCGCTATCTACATAGTATTCTTACATCGAAAGAACCACAAGCGCTACATTAATTGTAGCAATATACCAACACGCCTATTAATGGCATACCATATGGGAACTACACAGCTAAAGATGGACTGATGTCGCTGCGTTTATCATTGTCCATGACATTCGATATTAGTCCGATATTGGCTACTGTCTAATCTACGTGCATATCAAATAGGGATACACTTAGGAGGTTATTGGATTTGCTGGAATAAATGTTATAGCAGCAACACCTCCATACAGTGATCCTGATGTAGTAGATCCATAACCAGGGCCAGATTAAGGCTACCAGCAGTATGGAGCACAAAATTTATGATGGGGCCCCCCCTCGCCGCAACTTACGCGAGGCCCTCCAGAACAATGTAACAAAGTTCCGTTGAGTGTTATGTTTGAATCCAGTTTCAAGAATTTAAATGTAACCCTTGAACGGAAAGCCCAGTGAAGGGCTAATAGTGATCTGAATATAGCCTTTGAAAAAATATCAACGAGATGTTACCAGTTGGGTGGGTGGAGGTCGCTGATACTGTCCAATCAGTGCTGACAGACTGAAAAGACGCACCCCAACTGGAAACAGCCAGTTGACTATTTATATAAAAATGACGTCATCGCGTCCGTCTGCTCTGTTGCCCGCAGCTCCGGATAGGCTCTGGCTCTGGCCTATCCGGGGCTGCGGTGACCCGTGTCAGACGGATGCGACTATCTCACTGGCGGAAGTAGCCAGTGAGATAGGAGACAGCGGAGCACGGGTGCGCAAAGCTCCCGTGCTCCAGTGTACCACCAGCAGCGGGGGGCGGCACCAGGGGAGCGGGGGGTAGGGTGGCCACCTGCTTCATCTCAAAAAGGAGGACATTCTCGACCACACCCACAACCTGCTAAACCACACGCCCAACCTGCTAAACCACACCCACAATCTGCTAAACCACGTCCCTCGTTCAGTAAGTGCCTGGCAAAAGAAAAAAAAAAAGAGGAAAACCTTAAGCTGAGCTGTGCTGGGGCTGGAGTGCTTGTTTGCTCTGGAGCTGACACTCCACATACAATAAGACATGAGCCAGAGGGAGCACAGCGCTGGCAGCATCACCACAGTCATTTAAACACAAGGATGAGGAAACTTTTTTCCTCTTTTTGGTGATGTGCACACTGATGTGCAGGTGTATGGTATGTGTCCACTGCAGCCAGTTCTCAGCATTAGATCACTGATTGGCTGCAGCAGTAACATACCATATACCGGCAAGTCCTTGCTGAAGAAACAGGTGACACATATTTGGATGGACATTACATTCACCAGCACCAGACATACCAGATGATACAGCAGCACATACCTCTTACATCCAGTGACGTCTTCCTGATGTAGATCTTCTCTTTTCTCATCTTCTCTATTTGGCCCACACCGCCATGACACTTCTTTCAGCCCCATCTTCTCTCTGCCACAAAGACATCATAGATTACCCACTTTTACTGTTATCCTGCTGCTGCCTAAAATACTGATGTCTGATGGGGGCACTGTGGGCTGATGTGAGGTCTGATGGGGGCACACTGGGCTGATGTGAGATCTGAAGGGGGCACAGTGGGCTGATCTGAGGTCTGAAGGAGGCACTGTGGGCTGATCTGAGATCTGAAGGAGGCACAGCGGGCTGATCTGAGGTCTGATGGGGGCACTGTGCCCACTATGCTCCCCAATGTCCCCAAATACTATACCGTGCCCCCCCCCATCAGACCTCACATCAGCCCACAGTGCCAGCATCAGACCTCAGATCAGCCCACAGTGCCCCCATCAGACCTCAGATCAGCCCGCTGTGCCTCCTTCAGACCTCAGATCAGCCCACAGTGCCTCCTTCAGACCTCAGATCAGCCCACTGTGCCCCCTTCAGACCTCAGATCAGCCCACTATGCTTCCTTCAGACCTCAGATCAGCCCACAGTGCCTCCTTCAGACCCCAGATCAGCCCACAGTGCCTCCTTCAGACCTCACATCAGCCCACCGTGCCCCCACCAGACCTCACATCAGCCCACCGTGCCCCCATCAGACCTCACATCAGCCCACAGTGCAAGCATCAGACCTCAGATCAGCCCACAGTGCCCCCATCAGACCTCAGATCAGCCCGCTGTGCCTCCTTCAGATCTCAGATCAGCCCACAGTGCCTCCTTCAGACCTCAGATCAGCCCACTGTGCCCCCTTCAGACCTCACATCAGCCCAGTGTGCCCCCATCAGACCTCACATCAGCCCACAGTGCCCCCATCAGACATCAGATCAGGCCACAGTGCCTCCTTCAGACCTCACATCAGCCCACAGTGCCCCCTTCAGACCTCAGATCAGCCCACAGTGCCCCCTTCAGACCTCAGATCAGCCCACAGTGCCCCCTTCAGACCTCAGATCAGCCCATAGTGCCCCCATCAGACATCAGATCAGCCCACAGTGCCCCCTTCAGACCTCAGATCACCCTATAGTGCCCCCTTCAGATCTCAGATCACCCTCTAGTGCCCCCTTCAGACCTCAGATCACCCTATAGTGCCCCCTTCAGACCTCAGATCACCCTATAATGCCCCCATAGACATCACATCAGCCTATAGTGCCCCCATCAGACCTCAGATCAGCCCATAGTGCCCCCTCCAGACCTCAGATCACCCTATAGTGCCCCCTTCAGACCTCAGATCACCCTATAGTGCCCCCTTCATACCTCAGATCACCCTATAGTGCCCCCATCAGACATCAGATCAACCCACAGTGCCCCCTTCAGACCTCAGATCAGCCCACAGTGCCCCCATCAGGCATCAGATCAGCCCATAGTGCCCCCTTCAGACCTCAGATCACCCTATAGTGCCCCCCCCCCCCTTCAGACCTCAGATCACCCTATAGTGCCCCCATAGACATCACATCAGCCTATAGTGCCCCATTCAGACCTCAGATCAGCCCACTGTGCCCCCATAAAAAAAAAATAAAAAAACTTACCTCTAGGCAGCTCCGGGTCTGGCGCTCTTCTGTCTTCACTGCCCGCGCTGCACTGTCACCTGACTGCGTGCAGCATCAGGTCAGAGTGCGCGCACTACGTCCTGACGCCACACCAGTCAGAATAGTGCAGCGCAGGCAGCCCCTGACCACCAATGAAGAAGGGAGCGCAGGAGCTGAGCGGTGAGTACCAGGACCCAGCTCCTGCGGTCCAGCAATGAACGCTTCCATCTGTATTGATGGAAGCGCTCATTGCCTTCCTGCGCCCCAACTGTAAAAAAGGAGGACTTCTGGCTCGGGGCCCCCCTGAAATCATTGGAGCCGGGGCCTGGAGCAATAGCTCCAAATGCTCCAATTATAATCCGGCCCTGTCCATAACCATCGGGTGTGACGTGTATATATTGGTGTACACACCGAGTATGGGATACAGGATCTAGCCTGAATAGGTATTTAGCCACTATTTTAAGGGATATTTAATAAAGTTTCTTTTAACATGATCCAGTCAGGCAGTAAATAAATTTATTTATTTTATTTATTTTGGACACGGCAACAATTCTTTTTGTAGTTAATTATTTATATATCGATAGGTCCCATTCTTAGCCTTTTCCCGCTCAGAATAAATATAATTCATCATGTACTTAAATGGGACCGTTCCAGGATTATTAATTGTAACAATTTATGTAAATCATGCTGTAATTTACCCAAGTACAAGGAAGGTGGCTTCATCGCCTGGTGAACGAGGGACTAAAATAGTATAGTGATGGAAACTGGGCTGAGCGTCTACACCCCCAGGGCTAATTTATTCAGTTCAATGTTAATATTACACATTCCCATCTAAATACCTTTTACCATTTAATCAAACCAGTGTCAATGACTTAATTGATCTACAGAACACAATACACGCGTAATACTGTGCCGAGCCCTTTCTGCATAGAGATTTACAGAAGCAATAAGTATTCTTCTTGGCAAAGAATGGCAGTAAGCTGGGTAATCATTTTCTGCAGCTGTTGAATGTATTAATGCGGGGAGGTTCATTGTTACCTCAATGGGACTTCGCTGAATTATCCTGAAATTATATGTAAAGTAAAGGGACAGGTAGAATTTCCCTCTTCTAAGAGCTTCTATGTCTCTGTAGTCATGTCTACTTGCATTGACTCTTCCCTTTTATATTTGGCTCCATTCAGTGGATCGCATTTTGATAAAAATAGCTTTCTTGTGAACTGTCTAAATAAATTATATGGGAGAAATGAAACAAAAGATGTGCTGTATTTTTGGTACAGAAAGGATCAGACTTGTACAGCTAAACTAATGTTATATTACAGAGGCTGGTGGTGGCATTTATGATCATATATATATATTTTTTTTTTTATTATTTTTTTATTTATTTATTTTTTTATTTATTTTTTTATTTTTTACAGAATTATCATGAATATACATGAGAAGATGACGTGTTATGGTGAACTTTGAATTTTCAAATATCATATGAACATCTCACTCTGGAGGACCCAGCATGTCTATACTCAGACAGCTCACTGATATAAATAGGAGCTGTGTAATTCTTCATTTTTACTACGGGTGTGCTGCAGGGAAAGTGAATACTTTCAAGGTTTCCCTACAGACTGCAGCAGATCACTGGAGGTACCAAATGCCTGCCTCCCTGGGATCTGCTGGCTGTCAGCGAATCCACTTTCATAGGGTTTCTAAACTTTTGAAGGGGCAGCGGCGCTCAGAGGCGCCGGCCTCTTCATAACTTTGTCGGATCCACCGCCACTTCTAAATGTAAGACAGCTTCCTAGCTGTCTTACATTTAGATCATTTTCTACGCCTAAAACAGGTGCATCCCTTTCCATGCCTACACCACACCCAGGACACCGTCCAGGACCACTGATAGCAAGCTCTAAATCTGCTACCTTTCTTCCTACACAACTCTGGTTTATAGATCTAAGGCTACCCCTAAGTATTTACCAGAGTCCTCTGCAAGGTAGGTTAGATTTGGCTGTTGGGGACCCAGATTATTTCTGTAGAGTGAGGCAACAGAAAACTTGTGCAAGCCTACAGCAGCAGATCTATGACTGTGAGGTTTGCATATCAGACACCGAGGAGGACTGGTTCAAAGAAGCTGTGAAAAAAGATATTTATGTTAAAAGGGTTTTCTGAGTTTTTTTTTTTTTACCTATCCTCTGGATAGGTCATCAGTATCTGATCGGTGGTGGTCTGACACCCAGGACCCCAGCCCATCATCTGTTTTGAGCGCCGCTGCCTTCTCGCAGCTTACCAACCACAGCGCCGTACATTTTATAATGGCAGTGCTTGGTGTTGTAGCTCAGCCCCATTGACTTGAATGAGGCAGAAATGCTCCAAGGCTATGTGATGGATGAACGTGGCGTAGGAAAAGCATGGATCAGCGGGTGTCCCGGGTGTCGGACCACCACCGATCAGATACTGATGACCTGTCCTGAGGATAAGTCTTCAGTAAAAAAAAGTCTCAGAAAACGGGGTGTGACATCTATTGTCTGCCACCTACAATGCAACTCTAATACCTATCCCAAGGAAGTTTAAACATAACTAATAGCTTCAGTATTGAAAATGCAATCAGCATGCTACTTCCATGACTGAAGTACAAGTCACTAGTATTTAATGCGAGAGAATTCTCCTCAAGCCATTCTTATTGAGAAAGCCAGTCGGATGACTAGTGAAACACCTTTAAGAAAAATACAAGTTCAGTTGGTCTGACTTATTGCTACTGATATACCATAGTCTGTGTGAATGAGAAAAGTAGTACAAGAGTCAAAACCAGAAGAGTCAAAAGAAACCAAATCAGAAAACAAGGGGTTAATCCAGAAACCAGCCAAGGAGTCAAAGCCAGGCTGGTCAGTGGAAGCCAGATCACAAAACAAGGAGTTACTCCAGAAACAAGCCAAGGTCAAACACACAATACTACTAAGAGTTCAGAGAATAAAACTGGTGTCAGTAAACAAACGAATCACAGGCACTGAGAAGCAATATTTGGGGTCCTTACCTAATCCCCTGCATAGCTCTTGGATTGTACACCAAGCCAGGAAACTGATTGGTAGGGCATCCAGTCTCACTGATAATCCGGTCAGCCAAAGTTTGCTAGGCATGACAACCCTCTTTGAACAGCAGTGCAATGGAACATGGCTGGGTAAGTTCCCAACAAAGAGGTTGTATAACATTTAGGCCCAGTTTACACATCAGTTTTTTGGTCAGTTATTTCAATCTGTTATTTTGTGCCAAAACCAGTAGTGAAGCCTATTCAGAGATAAGGTATAATGGAAAGATCTACACTTGTTCTTTGACTTTGATCTGCACCTGGTTTTGGCTCACAATAACTGATGGAAATAACTGATGGAAATAACTGAAGTGTGAACTAAGCCTACGTAAAGGGGTTTCCTTTTTTTTTCTCAGAAACTAGTATTGCAACTCCGCTCCGATATATTAGGAGGCTGCAAGACCAGACACAGCCCATGGACAAGAATGGTGCTTCTGCCAGAGCAGACCTAGCTGATCTAATTGGGAATACAGAACCACCGACAGAAACATGTGCTGAATCTTTCAGATCTCAGTGCATAATTGTATGTTGGCCAACTAATATGATGTCCTTTCACATATGATTGTGTAATACTTATAGTTGACCAGCATGATGATATTCCTTTGTGATTAGTAGAGGATGAACTCTAGCTTTCCTACGTATAGAGCAGTTGTCTTATATAGCATTGGTGAGGGTCTAGGGGCTCTCCAGGAGTTAGTTGGGACCTACTGTAATTACAACTATTATTTTTGCACCCCTTTTTGCTATGCTACTGCATATTCACAATCTCTATTCAAATACATGCGCAATGTCCCACATAGGGGTACTGACTCTCATTGAGGAGATCCTGCTTACAGGTAATGCTCCATGGGAAACAAGTATGCAAATTATCTGTCCTCCAGAAGGAAGAAAACTGTCTCTCTCGTGCCACCTATAGGTTGCAACCATTTAATCAGACTCGGCTGCAAGGGACCCAGTTTACGTCTGTAAAGTAAGGTCGCGAAAAACTGGTGCAAGCTCACAAGAAGCAGACCTTCCAGAATGGCCGGAGGGCACAGGAATAGTAGACAAGCAGGATCAGAACCAGAAGAGATAGATAGTGCCACAACTGCAGACAAAGGGGTTAATCCAGACACAAGCCACAGTCAGAATACCAGGAAAATCAGAGGAAGACAAATCAACAGATGAAGAGTTAATCTAGAAAACAAGCCAAAGTCAGTACATAGAATGTCCTCCAGAAGGAAGAAACCAGTCTCTCTAGTGCCACCTATAGGTTACTTCCCTGTAATCAATGTCCAATTCATAAAGGCTGCTTACAATACATTTTATGATGTCTATATCACAGGCATCTACTGTTATCGTCCAAGACAATAATGCAAATACTTTAATATGCTCAACTGTGTCTACCGGTTTCAGTGTTTCATTTCATTACCATTTTTGCATGTTTAGTGCCACATTTTAAATCACAGACTGTCGGACTCTACGAGTCTCATTAAAGATGACTAAATTAACTTTTAGAAGTGATATCTGCGGGTCATTACAGGCCCAGGATCTACGCAGATAATAGAACGGCATGCAAGGTGTTCACTATAAGACGGGCCAATAAATGAGAATCAGAAACCATTCTTTCCTGGCTACATGAAAGGCACTGTAAATTACTAGGCAGGTTCCTGTATGGTAGAAGTGAGTGTCGGACTGTGAGAGTAATGAATTTAAATTAAGTGCTGTATAAAAATATGACCCTTATGCCTCTAAAAGGTCAGAATAGATAATAACCAAATTGAATGGCAATGAGCAGCTATATTTTGACTAAATTGTAAGTGCATAAAAATGACTGGACGGGGGCCAAAAATATATTTTATTCATGTAAAAGATAATAGTTACATATCATGATATATACACAGTCACAGGGGAGGCATCTCTCTCCTTTATACTCAGATGTTTTATTAAGGAATCATATCAGGAGAATCCTCCCAATGTGAGTACTGTACCAGTCTACCCCAGCAAATATTACAGTACAGATCTCCAACCTCCATCCTGTGACATATCATGATGAAAAAGCTTTAAAAATGTAAAACCTCTCTAGCTCCCGTACCAACGTTTGCACATGTAACCAGGAAAAAGAATCAAGTTGCAATCTGCACTTTCTTCTGTTTTTCTTAAAGAGGACCTGTCACCGCTCCTGACATGTCTGTTTTAATAGCTTCAGACATTCCCCATGTAATAACAATTCTGGAACATCTATTCTCATGGCTCTATGTTGTGCCATTATTTTATTATTCCTGCTAGAAGTTATGAAGCAATTGCTAGCAGTCTGCAGTAAGGGTACATAGGGGTGTAAATCAATGGGTAGTGTATCCCTGCACAGTATGACGATGGCAGCAATGACTGGATAGAGTCAGGCTGTGCAGGGACACATCCCAAAGTGATCTGTACCCTTACTGCAGACTGCTAGCAACTGCCTTCATAGCTTCTAGTAGAAATAATATAGGAATGTCACAACAGAGAGCCATAAGAATAGATGCTCCAGAATTGTTATTACATGGGGAATGCATGAAGCTATAAAGGGAGTCTGTCACTTCCTAGGCCCCTATAAAGTACATAAACATGCCCATAGCACATGTTGTAACAACAGTAATGTTACCTTTGGCGCATTCCTCTGTGTTTTAGAAGTCCCATAAACGGAGTTTGAAATATATGCAAATGAAACGCCGCAAGTGCCTGGAAACATGCTATGGGCATGTTTATGTACTTTATAGGGGCCTAGGAGGTGACAGACTCCCTTTAAAACAGACTTGTCAGGAGTGGTGACAGGTCCACTTTAAAGCTTGCTGTAGCAGAAACCTCCTCCCACTCATCTATTTCCAATCAGATCTTTTGTATGTTCAAGGATCTTGCGTGAAAAGCTTGCAAAATGGCAACTACCGGTAGATTATTATTTGCAATCTCTGTTTATTGTTATTATATATTTTTTGTTCAATTCATAGAAATACCTTATTTATAAAAGAGCCAGTGCTATTCAATTATCACACCATTGTGAGCAGTGGTGCAGAGATGGCTTCCAAGACAGGTGGAGTTATATGCAAACCAGTATCTATAGATTTCTAATGTACCTGAGTGGTCTCCAACCTGTGGCTCTCCGGCTGGAGGCAAATATATGACTCCCAGCAGCAGTGACACAGATTTAAGACCATCGGGATAGGGTATCTAAGGAAAGACAGACGTCTCAGTTACTGTTAATATTAAAGGCATATTTTGCCATGTGCATCTTTTCTGACGTGTCTTGCAGTAGTCAATATGAAAGGATTTAAATTTTGCAAATGCATTTTTTACTAGGGTTTTTTGTGTGTGGCTTTTGTTTCTGGTGCACACACTTTTTATGTGTATTGTGGGGATTTGCTCTGGTAGACAGGGTAAGCGGGCGCAGTACAGAGGCACAAAACAGTTCTTAACCAGTATTCAGTATTTATTGGCAGGTTAACAGAACATAAACAAAATCACCTTAGTTTTAAGTCCTGGTGTTCGGTTCACACCTTCCAGCTGTTGCGAAACTACAACTCCCAGCATGCCCTAATAGCTGTAGGCTGTCCAGGCATGCTGGGAGTTGTAGTTTTGCAACAGCTGGAGGGCCGCAGGTTGGGCATTCCTGGCGTATAGAGTTCAAGTCCTGGATATCGTCGACCTGTCCTCCCAGACAAGCCGTAAGCACGCACCCAGCCAGAAGCGCACTAACACAGCAACCTCTTGCTCACACTCTTACTTTTTATGACAGTTGGGCATCAGCACAAAGCCCGGACCGGCATGTGAGATCCGATCCATTGCTTGACTGCACCTTGCTGCAATCAGAATGAGCAGCACATGCTGTGAGGAAAATACCTCCCATCTATCAGCAGACCCTTCACAGTGTCAGAGTATTTTTTCAGGCATCTTTTTCCTATAGAGCAGTGTTCCCCAACTCCAGTCCTCAGGGCCCACCGACCAGTCATGATTTGAGAATATCCCACAGAATGAATACCTGTGGTAAATCCTGATGCACTGACACTAATTATATCACCTGCTGAGTACTAAGGAAATCCTGAAAACCTGACCGGCAGGTGAGCCCTGAGGCCTGGAGTTGAGGAACACTGCTTTAGAAAATGCCCAAAATTATAAAAAACATTTATACGCACCAGAAAAGGATTATAAAAAAACACACACACTCTGGGAAATTTATCAATTCCTGCACTCCAGAATTGTGATCTCTCTGATCTAATCCTGAGGATAGGTCATCTATATAGGAAAAGCGGAGAACCCCTTTACATAGGTTGATAATCCCTGGGGTCCTTTTCTGCAAACCCCTGCAGCGTGGCTGGACCTGGAAACATACTTACCTGATCCTGCCGCTAGGTTCTGGCCCCATCTCTCCCTCTCGGGTGCCACAGGTCTCATGTCTCCCCAGGTCACTATCCAATGATTGGCTGCTGAGGTGACCTGTCATTCATGCATCATGAGTCATGCGATACACGGGTGACATGACACAGCTGCAGGCAGTTATTGGCTGCAGTGGCCATGTGACCAATGTCAAACCAGATGTTGACTCGGGAAGACCCGAGGCCTTGTGGCGCCCAAGGAAGAGCAATGGAGCTACAACCCAGCAACAGGAATCAGGTGAGTATTATTCCCACTGTGGGTCCGGTCACACTGGGAGGTCTGTGGGCCTGGTCCCTATGGGTTAAAAACCACTTTAAGATGCACCAATACTGTGCTACATTTCATAAATTTGATGCAAATTATGGCAACGTGGAATCCTGCTACTGACTTACAATATGTAATGTTTTTTTGCTGAAAAAAGTTTAAAAAATGTCAGGAAAATGCTGCAAAAAGCAAGCAAATCTCTTCAAATGATTTGTATGCATCCACCATATAGTATTAATATTAAAGCAGCCATGTAGTAAACAGCAATGTGATCATCCTACATGCAAATCTCAAGAGAGCGTATGCACTGAGAGAGGACTTCCTCTGAAACAGAGCGGCACAGAAGGACAATGGCCATTATGCACATGAGCACATTTAGGAACCCCCCTGACGATATGCCCTGCAGAGTCCAACCCCATTAATAATCAGCCCATCATTTGCTTTGTCTGCACACTGCCCTAACCTTCAGTGGGGATCTTACCAGTCTTTTCTGTTCTGCTTCACTACAGACGAGGCTGGAGCATACAGTGCATGTAACAGTCATGAAACTACAGGGCGGCTTTACTGGAGCTCATTTCCTTACCTGCAAAATTACGCTGAAAGGAATAGTGTGAACCTGCCCGCCATAAGGATAAATTATTCAATTACACACATTACAAATACCCGGCTTTCCCCCAAGGTCTTCTTTTCTGTAAATTATTAACACACATTAGTTCTCGGTTGCTGATCAATTATCTCTTAATGTTTCATTTGTCATTTCTGCAGCCGCTGTTATACGCATAAACCAAATTAGTTTTTATTTTCCTCATCACAAAAAGAAAATATAAGTAAAACCTTGGAGAAAAAAGAGCCTGAGGATTGTGTATTTAATGCGGTTGTAAATGTGCATTTAATAGACAATGTATTCTGAAATGTTTAAAGGGTAAGTCCACAACCCTGTAAGGACCAAGGACCAATTTTAGTCTTAAAGGGCTTGGCTACTTTCACATTTGTGTTTTTGCTGGATTCAGCAGGGGATCAGCAAAAACACATTCGGTAAATAATAAAACCATCTGCATCTGTGCAGAATGGATCCGGTTGTATTATCTCTAAAATGAGACATGTAAAAAAAAACGGATCCGGCACCATTGACTTACATTGTGTTTCATGCCAGATCCATCTTGATCAGTATCCTATGATGCACACAAAAACAGTGCTTGCAGCGGTTTTGTGTCAGGCATGGGAAGACAACTAAACGGAACGGAATGCATTCTGGTGTACTCCATTCAGGTTTGTTCAGTTTTGTCCCCATTGACAATAACGGATCCTCTGACAGATCTCAAAACCAGAAAGGAAAGCGCAGATGTGAAAGTAACCTTAGGTTGCTTTCACATTAGCGTTAGCAGGGTCCGGCAGGCTGCTCCGGCATGCTGCAGTTTTTGACTGCTATGCTGCGGCCGGACCTTATAGTGAATGGTGCCGGAGCGGACTTCCAGTAGCACACATGGGCGAGCGTTAATACCGATCCGGCAGGCTGTTCCCCTGGACCCTGCTAGGGCAAGTGTGAAAGTAGCCTTAAAGGGGTATTCCAGTTACCATAAATGTAATTTATGTGTTAGACTAATTTATCATGAATAATTACCTAATATAATGTAAATTTCACATATTTACCGTTCAGTAGTTATAAAAGTAGTTTTCTTCCACTGCTACCCACTGTGTTTCCTCATAAGTTACCATGGCATCGACCTATAGTTCTGAGCCTTTGTTAGGTCGAGCATGCTCAGTGTGTTGCTATCAGTTCTCTTGCTAAATTTTAGTGTGCTGCTGATTACTGAGTAGAGGGGGCGTGACCGGACTGTGATATCAGGAGACGTGACTGCACTGTGATATCTGGCAGCCAATCAGGAAACATCAACACTCATGAACAAGCACAAACTCACAGCAGGGAAGCTAGGGATTGTGGGGATTGTAGTTTTGTGAGGGAAGATCAGGCGCCATGATACTGTCAGGGTGTTGCAGGCTCACACAGGAGCTAGACAAATGGATTGCAAGGTAAAATTAAGCTCTGGTTATATGTACAGGTACGGCTTCTGGTTATATGTATAGGTATGGGTTCTGGTTATATGTATAGGTATGGGTTCTGGTTAGGGATGAGCAAACCGAACCGTAACGAACCAGATTCGTTACGAACTTTCCCAAAAGTTCGGTTCGTCACCGAACCGAATTTTGAGAAAGTTCGTAACGAATCTGTTTAAAATAACGGCAACGCAAAATATACGCATATTTGAGAATGTACGCTAATGTGTACACGCATTTTATGAATTCATACGCATTAGTGTACATTATTAAGTAGCGTACCTTTGACAACGCTAGACTGTATGTTCGTTATTTGTGCGGGAATGTTCGCATTAGCATACGCATTAGTGTAAATTCTCAAATATGCGTATATTTTGCGTCGCCGTTGTTGAAGTCACTTGGATTTTTTCCACTTTTTTCATTGTAATAGCAACTGCAAGTAAACGAAACTATACCCTATCAGACTCCCATTATTGTAGCAGCAATTATTCAGCCGTTATAGCAAGGTTCGTTTTAGGTTCGGTTCGTACGAATCCGAACTTCACGAAAGTTCGCCGAAGCGAACCAAACTTTTCAAAAGTTCGCTCATCCCTAGTTCTGGTTATATGTACAGGTATGGGTTCTGGTTATATGTATAGGTATGGGTTCTGGTTATATGTATAGGTATGGGTTCTGGTTATATGTACAGGTATGGGTTCTGGACTGGTTATATGTACAGGTATGGGTTCTGGTTATATGTATAGGTGTGGGTTCTGGTTATATGTATAGGTATGGGCTCTGGTCGGGTCACAGTTTGCAGCCTTAATGCAGTTTTTCAAAAATTAAGTTACTTTACCGGAATACCCCTTTAATGACAGATACAACTTCTCATTTTTAAATTCAATCAAGTGGTAAGTGGTACCTTGGAACCAAACTCGAGTTCGGGAAATGGTTTTTTACAGTAGAAATTAATTTATGAAATTATTATGCGAAGTCTCATGAGACTTTGCAAAGTAATAACTTCGGCTCATTTGAGCCAACACATTAGAATACGTAGCTCCGTACAGTATTCAAAGTATTATACGAAACAACTTTCGATGTTTCACCCAAAGTTGATTCGCTCATCCCTGGTGACTACCACATCTTCATGAGTAAATCTGCTTCAGTATGTTTTATTGAGAACTCAAGAAGTCCTGGACCATAATACGGACCTGTATTGACCCTGTGTGCCACTATAGAGGATCTGAGTGCATGAACCCTCAGGGTACCTGCATCTGCATGAAATCTGCACCAAAACCGCACATAAACCTGCACTATTTATCTCAATTATGGTGCATTTTTTGTGCAGTTTTGATGTGGTTTTTGTTGCGGATTTTCTGTTTATATAAACAACCCCATTGAAGTCTATGGGGAAAACCAGTCTACAAAAGGTAAGGATTTCCATGCAAACACTTGAAATACTGCAGCCTTTAAAATCCGGGTCAATTTCCGCTTCACTTTGCTGGTACTGTAGTAGGGCTCATGCACTTGGCCATAGCCGTTTTTGTGGTCCGCAAAACACAGATACTGGCCGTGTGCATTCCGCATTTTGCTGTTAGAACTGGCTATTCTTGTACAAATAGGACATGTTCTATTTTTTGTGGGGCCCATTGAAATGAATGGGTCAGCATCCTACAGTTGTGTGCATGAGCCCTAATGCTGCAGTTTTTCTGCACAAAATCCATGCAGAAAAAACGTGTGTAATCCGCACCGTGTGCAGCCACCCTTAAACATCTGCTACCTATCCATCATACTGCGCAATCTGGATGTTCCTCTCATTTGTGTTGCATCCCTTGTTTTTCATGCACCACTCTCTTCTCCAAAAATCTTTCATCTCCTTATCTCAGTTCTTTCATCGTCTCTAATTTTTGAGCTTTGTACCTGCCAATCTCTAGTCTTCCCTTCATTCTCTCCCTAGCCTCCCTCTGATACCTTCATTCCTAAGAAATGTATGATAATTCAGAGAGAAAAGATACACATAACTGACAACAAAATGAATGAGTCTACAGGAAAACACAAAATTATATCAATATAAAAGAACAGTAACCAACTAGAAATACAGAATCACCTAATATAATTCCAAAGTAGTCAAACACAGATAGATAGGCAAATATGAGTACAGTAATGGCGGGTTTACACTGCACAATGTTCCAGCCTATTGTAGGGATGGAAGCGTTCCTTGCGGACAGTCGGCTGCTCGTTCAGTGAAGGAGACCAGTATACTCTCACAGTATGAGTACGAGGGATCAGTATTACTCGTCCTGGGCAGCAGATCACTGTTTAGACGCCATGATCTGCTGCCCAGAAATGATGATTGGTGTTTTTTTTCTGGTGTTTTTATCCCATATAGAGAAGGAGATGTCAAAATGCCAGTAGAGACACCAAAAGATACAGCAAGCTGTTTTTTTTTTCCTACGGACAGACAGTAGAGGGCCACTAGGCAAACATAGTATGTGGGCCCCCTGCTGCCTGTGTTATGAAGTGAGGGGCTCATCATAGTGCTCTTAGTCCCCATCTAATGCATCAGAATCTATCAGTGTCCACTTCTATAGCCGTATGGAGCCCCCTTGTCTATAGGGGCTACATAGCCGCTAATCATGTGCTGTCCATCCTGACATGACTACTGTGGGCAGTGACTGTCCTGGTGGCACATATAGTATGGCAGACCATTGATACAGCATGATGAGGGACCAAATCTGGTGACTGGGGAGGAAGATCTAGTTGGTTTATATTATATGATGGTATTTATGTTACTGATTATGTTACACAATATTTGGGAAAATCCCTTTAAGACATTGACAGTTTTTGAAACATATACAAGGTCCTCCAGAATCTTACCCCAAAGATGAGGAAACGCACATCCGCTGCCCCCCTTGCAGCAGAATGCACTTAAAGGTCTTTTGTCACTTCAGCAAATGGCATTTATCATGTAGAGAGGCTTAATACCCACATAGGCTGGTGCTTTTTTATAGTCTGCAAGCATGGCTACCGCTGATGGATTACAGGGTGGTTGCAACCCCTGGAAACGAGCAGTGTATAATGTGATGGAAAAATGAATCCAGCCAGAAAAGGAAGCAATATGGACAATCACAATACATTAGTAAGTGCCTTGTATTAAAGATGACCTTTCACCACTCCTGACATGCCTGTTTTAATAGCTTCATGCATTCCCCATGAAATAACAAGTCTGGAGCATCTATTCTTATGTCTCTATGTTGTGCCATTCCTTTATTATATGCACTAGAAGTTATGAATCAATTGCTATTTGTCTTCAGTAAGGGTACAGAGGGGAGGTAACCAGTTGGGGGTGTGTACCTGCACAGTCTGAAAATGGCAGCACTGATTGGATAGAGTCAGTCTGTGCAGATACACACCCCCAACTTGTAACCTCCCCTCTGTTCCTTTACTAAAGGCAAATAGCAATTCATTCATAACTTCTAGTACAAATAATAAAGGAATGGCACAACATAGAGTCATAAGAATAGGTGTTCCAGAATTGTTAGTACGTGGGAAATGCATGAAGCTATTAAAACAGGCATGTCAGGAGTGGTGAAAGGTCCTCTTTAACTTTCTCTACATAATAAATGCTATTTGCTGAAGTGACAAAACCACTTTACAGGGTTATCTCATGACTCATGTAAAAAATGATAATCAGACATCATATAGTACATGACAGTCTTTTTCTACCAAAGCTAGAACCAGCCCTGTACCTCACATGGATCCAGAGATCTCCCCATTCATTGCTCTGCTAGATTTATATCAAGCTGACAGCTCAATGGGAGTGTCTTTTCTGCTGTAGCTCAGGCGTGTCTCAGCTCTCCCTATTACAGCTCAGGAGGCAGTTGAAGGATGAAACTGACTGAGCATGTGTGGCCATGTCAGTGAGCTGGACAAAGAAATAAGAAAAAAAAACAGTAGGTGGCGCTATACAGATACATTTTATTGAATACATCAATGTCTATGCTAAATTTTAATTACATGCAATTACAAAGGTATTCACATCCAGGTGCTGGTTTGAAAACTGTAGAATATTTTACGTGGGACAACCCCTTTAAATATTAGCCCTGGAAGACACTCTCCAGTAGCAAAGCTTTCTTTCAAACAATGCAAAATATAATTTAACTTTCTTTTTATTCATGTATATATTTTTTTATGTTTTAATTAAAATAATCGGTTATAAACGACTTTCCCTGTGACTGCAGGATATACTGGAAACATTGCTTTTAAGTAATTAGTCCCTTGTTATATCTTTGCTCCTAAGATTAGAAACTGAGAAAAGTGAACCAAGGAAGAAAAATCACTTAGGAGGTTTTTTTTTATTCTTCAACTTCTGTATTGCATAGAGATCACGTGAGGGGCACAGACAGCTGGGCTCAAGTTACTTTCCTACATAGCCCATAGTTACAGGAGAGCATGGGCAGAGAAGTGAAAAAAGTTGGCACTTGTGAGCTGAAAGGCTCTGGCTCCCCAGACATGAATACATGATGTGCATAAATAATTGGCTGCTTCATTCACATGGAAAACCTCTGCATGACAACGTCCATTCACAGACTGAAAAGGACATAACGGGGGAGATTGATCAAACTGGTGTTAAGTAGAACTGGCTTAGTTGCCCATAGCAACCAATCAGATTCCACCTTTCATTTTCCAAAGGAGCTGTCCAAAATGAAAGGTGGAATCTGACTGGTTGCTATGGGCAACTAAGCCAGTTATACTTTACACCAGTTTGATAAATGACCCCCAGTGTCTTTCTAGCAACCTTATAACCTGCCCTGTACCTCACATGGAACCAGAGATCCCCCTCCCATTCATTGCTCCAATTCCTCTACTAGACTTATTTCAAGCTGGCAGCTCAGTGGGCATGTATTTTTTCAGGAGGAATGTCCTATCTGCTGCAGCTGGTGGCAGTTGAAGGATGGAACTGAGCATGTGTGTCCACCTCAGTGAGGTGAATTTGCATAAACCCCAGTATTAGGCCTCTTTCACACTTCAGTGTTTGGTTAGTGATTTCCATCAGTGATTTGTGAGCCAAAACCAGAAGTGAAGCCTACACAGACATAAGGTGTAATGGATCTGAACCTGTTCTGTAGTTTTGACCCACACCTGGTTTTGGCTCGCAATAACTGATGGAAATCACTGACCAAACACTGAAGTGTGAATGAGATCTTAACACAGAGTTCTGTAATTTGTCAATGTGTTAATTGCCCTGCTGGAGGCGTTATCAGCCGGCCATTTATTATACAGTATTTAGGGATAGCTTTGCTCACATGTCTAGGCAGGCACAATACAGTAATATAACAACATAACTCCGGGAAATTGCTGTATGAACGGTTCTGAGGTCGGTAAAATTAAGGTAAAATAAAATTACATTAGCTCATAATGACGTCAGTTTCCATTACAATGTATCTTGTTTCAGATGAATAATTTATGACATAAAATAAAGAATAATGGCTATGTGGAGAGTATTAACGGGCCCACAATGGAGGCGAGGTCACATGCTTATGTATTTGCATATAAATTCCCATGTAGGCCATAAATCCCTATTGATTAGGTAACATAAATGCTCCTTACTGTGTGCTTGTAATGCAAATGCTGCTGGTGGTGAGCAAACCGTACCGCCGGATATTCACGGAGTATTTCATATAGCGCTTTTAATCTAGAAGTGACATTTATAACCACATCGATCCTTATTTATCTCCAGTCTAAAGGAAATTTCACAAATAAATACGGTTTAATGTGGATTTTAAAGTGCTAATTGTTTGTGGTATGTGAAGCCTTAGTAATACACTGTATTCTGAGGATGGGTTTTTGAGATACATCTGGTAACCCTTTAAAGGGAATGTGTCATCCAAAAATCGCCTATAATTTAAATGTAGTTATTTTGTATGTTACATTTTTGGTGATTTGTTGTTTGTTTTTTTTCCATGTCACTATCTATATTTGAAGAAAAATCCTGCACTTTTCACACTGGCCACAAGGCCTAAAATATTTTATGTCAAGACTTCCTGTCTTTTGAGAGCAGCCACATGGACCATAGACACAATGGCAGGAGGGGACCCTATTGACTTCTATGGGAGAGTTTTCTAGGCATGCTCTGTGTTCTCTATAGAAGTCAGGAGGGAGTAGAGAAGCTGTGATATCACCCGTGTTATCTATATATAAGTGATATCTGTTATTCTAATCCCAACTGTGATGAAAATGCTATGTCTACTAAAAGCCTAGTCACAAAGTGCAAATTTCATTTTTTTGAATAGAGAGAAATAGAAAATTTTGAAACATTACCAAAAATTCTAATAAGGAAAAAACTAATAAAACATGGGAATTAAACAATAGGTCATTTTCTGGTGACAAAGGACCTACCACTGCTTCTGATGTCTTTTTTAGTAACTACATGCATTCCCCAGTTGCCATGCCAAAAAAGGCACTTTTTTTCAGTTTCACCCCCCCCCAAAAAAAAAAAAAGTTTTTTCTGTTTTTCAATAATTTTGTATATTGTAAATTTGATATTGTAAATTAAATGATACCATTAAAATATACAACTTGTCCAGCAAAAAATATGAATAGAATATGGTTATACGAATTAAAACTTTTAAAAGTTATGGCTCCTGGAAAGTAGGAGGAAAAAAAAACAAAAGTACAAAAGCAAAAATTGGTTCAGTACTTAGCCCCTTCATGACTTGTAGGCACTTTGAAGATAGCACCTGCTCCGGAGTGGATAGGGCACCATAGCCACCAGGTTTTTGCTGCGATAACAATAATCACAGACATTTAACCTCAGATGCTGGGGTAAATTATGGACTGCATTCCCAAGGCCCAAATAACTTACCCAGGGAAGCCATTCATTGTTGGTGATAGGCTGGAGCCTGCTGAAGGCTACCAGGCCTATTACAGGTGTCAGTGCTCCATAAGAATATACTGAATTTCCTACACTGTATTAAATCAGAGTAGGGTATGCGAGAAGCGATTCAAAGCTTGCATGCTCAGGTCCCCTAAGGGGCTTAAAAAAGGTGAAAAAAAAAAAACAATCTTTAAAAAATAAAATATATATAAAATTGAAGTCACCCCATTTCACCATAATAAAAATAAAAAGTAAAAAATAAAGATCATGTCCACTGCCGTGTCCCAAACCACTTAATCTATTAAAATAGAAATGTATTTATCTTTTGAGGTGAACACTGTAACAGAAAAAAAAACATCAAAATAGCCGATTTGCTCTTTTTTGGTCAATTCTCCCCAAATGAATTGAATAAAAATGTAATCAAAATGTCATACACACCCCAAAACAGTATCACTGAAAACTACAGATCACTCTGCAAAAAAAAAGAGCCCTCACACAACTCCATAGACTTAGGGTCAGAATAAAGAAATGTATTTTTTGCAAAGAAAAATGTATTTTTTTCCAACATTTTTAAAGTATTAGAGAGGACTTGTCACTTCTCTTAATAACTACTTCCATTCTCCATGTGACAACAATTCTGGAACATCTATTCTTATGATTCTATGTTGTGCCATTTCTTTATTATTCCTGCCAGAAGTTTATGAATGAATTGTCAAGCAGCTTGTAAGTAAAGGTACAGATGGGTGTTACCAGTTGGGAGTGTATCCCTGCACAGTCTGACACCAGCAGCACTGACTGGACAGAGTCAGATACACCTGCTATTGGTAACACCCAGCAGTACCTTTACTGTAATTTGTAAACTTCTAGCAGAAATAATACAGGAATTGCACAACATAGTGGCATAAGAATAGATGTTCCTGATTTGTTATTATATGGGAAACACAAGTCGTTAATAAAACTCACATGTCAAGAGAGGAGACAGGTCCAATTTAACACAAAAGAAAAGCTATGCAAAAGTGGTATCGCTATAATCATAATGACCCAGAGAATGAACAACATAGGTCAATTTTACCACAAAGGGAACACCATAAAAACAAAACCAATAAAATTGTGGTGGAATTGCATTTTTTTCCAGTTCCACCCAATTTTTCCAGCTTTTCACTACACTATATGCAATATTAAATTGTACAATTAGAAAGCACTTGTTCTGTTCATAAGGCTATGTGAACAGAAAAATAAAAAAGTTATGGCTCCCGGAAAGCAGGGAGTGAAAACCAGAAATGCAAAAACATAAAATCGCTGCGGCATGAAGGGGTTAAAATGTTAAAGAAGATTATTTACTTAGGAAACCTTTGTTCCATTACCATATAAGGGAATTCTGTTGTATTGGGGGTTCCCTCAATCATAATCAATGTAAATTAACCAGAGTTAAAGGGGTTTTCCAGGATTTTACTACTGATGCCTTATCCTCAGGATTGGTCATCAGTTTCTGATCAGTGGGGGTCCAACACCATGGACCCCCACCAATCAGCTGTATGAGAAGGTACTGGAGCTCCTGTGAGCGCTGCTACCTTCTTGCAGCTTGCCAAGCACAGCGTCGTACATTGTATAGTGGCTGTGCTTGGTATCGTGCTCAGACCCATTCACTTGAATGGGGCTGAGCCGCTTCTAGGCCGTGTGACCGATGAACGTGACGTCACTGATCGGACCCCCACCGATCAGATACTCATGACCTATCCTGAAAACACATAAGATGCACTTCCCCCCCTCCAAAATGGGGGGAAAATGTCCCTGCGTCTTATGGGGGTGAATACTAACGAGCGCTTCTAAGACAGAGCTCTGGTATGAGGCAATAAGGGCTGAAATATGGCAATGGGGGCTGATATGAGACATGGGGGTTCATCTGAGGTTAACATTGGGGGTCTGATTGGAGCTGTGAGCTGAGGTCTGATTAACATTGGGGGTCTGATTGCTAGTCTGATCTAAGGTCTAATGAAAAATATTTTTTCTCCTCCTCTAAAACCTAGCTGCGTCTTATAGGGTGAAAAATATGGTATATAAATTTATCCTGTATTTCCTTTTAAATCGCAAAATTAAAGAGAACAGTCTTATAAAGCATAAGTAAACCATGGTTGGTGTTTCTTTTTTTTTAAAAAAAACTTCTTTGTTTTAAAGAGGTTGTCCCACAGTTTTTAAAATTCTCATGGGACCAAACAGGTCTATAAAAGAAAAAATAAAGCTCAACATAGCTGCTAAAGGTCCCTCTGCCCCAACAAAGGGTGTCTGGACCTAGTGGATGCTGGTCACCACTGGACCAGAAGTGATGACATCACAGCCATCATTCACATGACCACTCAGCCAATTACTGGTCTCAGCGGTCACATTATGGACAAGACTGGAAGTCCCAAAGACTGAACTCACAGTACTGGAACAAAGTTAAAGCCTAAACCTTTGGGAGCAAAGTTAAAGCCTAAACCTTTGGGGGCAATTTTCAGTTTCAGTGCATTTGCAGACTATTGCATTCTGCTTCACAGTGAATCCATCAGGGAACTGTTCTGATGGCTCAATCTATAGCCCACATCTCTGAACTCCTAACAGCTCCTAAACACTCATTATAGCTAAAATCACATCAAACTTATAGCGGTATTCCAGTTATGTCCAAATGACAAGCTCCTACTACTGGGACCCCCACGATTATGAGAATGGGGCTCCTGTACCCCATGGAATGCCCCTAAATGAACATAGCAGCCAGCTGGGCAGGTGCATGGCGGCACCATTCATTTCTATGGGACTTCCAGCACTTGGATATCTCCAGAACTCCCATAGAAATTAATAAAGTGGCTGTGTGCATGCCTGACCGGCCACTCCTTTTATTTCAGGGGGCTTCACAGGGTATGGGGGTCCAGTTCTCATGACCGGTGGGGGTCCCTGCGGTAGGACCCCCATCTATCTAATAGCTACCCCCTATCCTGTGAGTAGGGGATAACTTAACATAACAGAAATACTCCTCTAAATTAGTGTTTAAGAGCTGTCAGGAGTTCAGAGATAATGGCTACAGATTGGGTTGTCAGAGCAGCTCCCTGATAGTAATAGTCAGCAAATGTATCTGAAACTGAAAGCTTTATTTAAAACATCATTAAACCATTTTTAATAAAGGCCAATTGAAAAAAAAAGATTTTTGTGGCCCAAAATGAATAAAAAGCAAAAAATAAAAAATGCCCACAATGGTATCCATAGGTTTTAAGCTTTTCTTTCTTTCATAAATCTGTCTGCTTCCCTGAAAATTTTTGAAAAAATCTGATTTCTTTAGGAGAATTTTGAAAAACTCTTGGATAAACCCTGGTCTAAGGCATCAAAGGCTGAGACAATTGTGTAACATTTACACTATAAACCTGAAACATTTCTAGCATTTCTTTCATATTGTTAGTATATTTTGTATTACTATAGTATATATCGTGTTTCCTGCTATACTAAGCCAAGACACAACATCTACATCTTAGTTGGCTAAATCTGGAACTGGAAGGATTTGCACTGCACAAGGTCAATAGATGTGAAAAAAAACTACTGGCAGTGCTAAACACTCGTGGCAACTGTTCCAGATCGATTGTAATGAGGCACTAATTAATTAATTATCTAAATTAACAGAGCAATGAGTACAGATGCATAACCTTCAAGCTCGTAAATCCAGGTGCCAGCCGCAGAAGGAGGCCGCTGAGAAAAGACTCCCTTGAAATTCTTTGTATCAGTGATTCCGATTCCCTTGACTTTCTGCTGTGACACGAGCTGATTGTGGACTTGTAATTCTCACACTCTGGGAAGAAGGGGACACTGTCTTCAGCTAAGTCTACAGACAATGATATATTCAATCGGCTTCCTACACATGGAGCCAGCAGCTGCAAATAGACGACATCTCACATTGAATAATTTCTCTGTACAGGTGTTTTTCACACAAAGTCAAAGCTGGCAAATTTATGCCAGACCTGGCTCCAAACCCAGTGCAAATTGCCAAATAGAAAAATCAACTGTATTGTGTGGTTAACTAATTTGTTAAGTGACATGTTAAGCTTTCTGTTGTCATGGAAAGATTAAGTAAATTAATGTGTAATTTGTCAAAATTTGCTCGCAGGATATAAAATATTGGCTTCCTCGTTTACGTGAAGACCTAATAATATGCGCAGTCTGCTCTGCCTGCAATTATCAGAGCATCCATGTAGTTACAATGGTGTGTGGCTGCTGAATATTAATTACTACAGATTTATTCACAATTATATATGATATATACAAATATATCATCGTATAATATTTTACATGTATAGGTCAGAAATAAAAGGGTTGCTCTATCAGGCTAAGGCTCCATTTACACGTCCTGTTTTTCTTTCCTGATTCGATCCTGATTTTTTCAGGACCCATTGAAATGAATGGATCCAGATCAGGATCGAATCAGGACAGAAAAACAGGACGTGTGAATGGAGCATAAGGCTACTTTCACACATGCGCTTTCCCCTTCCCGCCATTATAGGATCTGAATAGCGGGGGGAAAACGCTTCCGTTTTGTCCCCATTCATTGTCAATGGGGACAAAACTGAACTGAACTAAACGGAGGGCACCAGAATGCTTTCCGTTCCGTTTGGTTGCGTCTCCATCGCAGACAGAATAATGCTGCAAGCGGTGATTTCTGTCCGCTTTGTGGTGCGGAGCAAGACGGATCCGTCATGACTCATAATGTAAGTCAATGGGGGCGGATCTGTTTTCTCGGACACAATAGAAAACGGATCCGTCCCCCATTGACTTTCAATGTTGTTCATTGCAGATCCGTCATGGCTATTTTAAAGATAATACAACTGGATCCATTCATAATGGATGCAGACGTTTGTATTATCATGACGAAAGCGTTTTTGCTGATCCATGACAGATCCAGCAAAAATGCTGGTGTGAAAGTAGCCTAATATTAGTTGCCGACCAGATGCTGAAGCGTACTGTCACGCGAGGTCGGCGTCGCGCTCCCTCTGCACGACATCGCCGGACCTCTCCGCCCCCCTAGAGACGAGCAATAGGGAATTGAAGTGCTGGTCTTGTCAGCCAGCACTTCATGAGTTAATTCTCTGTTTGGGTTTAGCCATGTGGTGCTGATCACACCACATGGCTACTTTGCATATTGTTTGGACAGCTTGCTCCGCCTCAGGTCATGTGATGCTGGCCACATCACATGATCCTGGGCGGGCTATTTAAAGATGGCAACTGCCTCACTCAGATGCCTGTGATTAGTCTTCTGAGATCAGTGCTGTGTGTTGGACCTTGCTGTTGATTATTGGTATATTGGATTTTGGCTTCGGACTTAGACTACGCTTTTGTGATTCCCCTCGGTATTTGACGTGACCTCCTGTTCTTGACTTGGCTTGCTGACTATTCTGCTATTGTGTTTGTTCTGTCTGTGTTCGTCTTTCCCTGTGTTCCCTTCCCTGTGCACGTACTCAGCATAGGGACTGTCTCCAAGTTACGGTTTTGCCGCCTAGGGCATCTACTGTAAGTAGGCAGGGAAAGAGGTGGGGTTCAGACAGGGCACACTATCCCTTGTTTCCCTGTCGTGACAGAATCACAGGCCATTGTGTATTGGGTGCGACCTTCCTCTTTGAAGGCGCTCCAGCGATTTCTGGGGTTTGCTAATTTTTATCGTAAATTTGTCAAAAATTTTTCTGTGGTAGCCAAACCCATTACGGATTTGACTCGCAAGGGGGCTGATCTGGTCAATTGGCCCCCTGCAGCTATTGAGGCCTTTGAAAGGTTAAAGCAGTGTTTTATTAATGCTCCTGTGTTGGTCCAGCCTGATCAAAGTAAGCCTTTTGTAGTTGAGGTGGATGCGTATGAGGATGGTGTGGGGGCTGTACTGTCCCAGGGGTCTTCCACCTTAACTAATCTTATGCCATGCGCCTTCTTCTCCCGCAAGTTCTCTCCTGCCGAGAGGAATTATGATATTGGGAATAGGGAGTTACTTGCAATCAAGTGGGCATTTGAGGAATGGCGTCATTTTTTAGAAGGGGCATTTCACCGCATTACGGTCCTCACGGATCATAAGAATTTAATGTTTCTAGAATTGGCTAAGCGATTGAATCCTAGACAGGCGAGGTGGGCTTTGTTCTTTACTCGTTTGATTTTTGTGTTATCTTCAGACCCGGGAGCAAGAACGTTAAGGCCGATGCCTTATCCCGAAGTTTCCAGGCGTATCAGCCTCCTGACGTCCCTCCTGAGCCCATCCTGCCAGCTGATATCATCGTGGCCGCTACCTCATCTGACCTCGCTTCTGAAATCTCGGCAGGACAACATCTTGCTCCTATTGGTACCCCCAATGACAAATTGTTTGTGCCGGCTCATTTGCGGTTGCGACTGCTGGGTGAGTGCCATAATTCTGTTTTGTGTGGACATCCTGGCATCAATGCCACCAAGGAGTTGGTCTCTAGGCAGTATTGGTGGCCGTCAATCTCCAGAGATGTTCAGGCTTTTGTAACTGCGTGTAACACTTGTGCCAGGTCCAAGAATTCCAAGACACGACCTATGGGTGAGTTACATCCTTTACCCATACCTAGTAGACCTTGGTCACATCTGTCCATGGACTTTATCACGGATTTGCCGTGCTCTGAGGGTAAAACCGTGATATTTGTGGTGGTTGACAGATTCAGCAAAATGTGTCATTTTATTCCTTTGTGTAAATTACCCTCTGCGAAGGTCTTGGCGTCCGTGTTCATTGATAATATTGTCAAACTGCATGGTGTTCCTGAGAATATCGTTTCTGATAGGGGAGTACAGTTTGTGTCTAGGTTCTGGAGGGCGTTCTGTAATAAGATTGGTATCTCTTTGTCCTTTTCATCAGCCTTTCATCCAGAGACCAACGGTCAGACTGAACGTCTTAACCAATCCGTTGAGCAATATCTCAGATGTTATGTTTCTGATAACCAGCATGTGTGGGCCAGATTCCTGTCTCTGGCTGAATTTGCAATTAATAATCGTGTTAATTCATCCTCTGGGATGTCGCCGTTTTTCTGCAATATGGGTTTTCATCCACGCTTTGGCTCCTGTTCCCCATCTGCGTCGGTTGTCCCAGAGGTCAATGATTTTTCTCAAGAACTGTGCACAGTTTGGGCACAGGTTCAGTCGAACCTGGAAAAGGCCCAAGGAGTTCAAAAAGCTAAGGCTGATAGAAAACGTTCTAAGGGTGTGAATTTTAAGGTTGGGGATAAGGTATGGTTATCGACTAAAAGTCTCAACATGAGGGTACCATCCTACAAGTTTGCACCTCGCTTCATTGGTCCTTACAGGATCACCAAGGTGATCAATCCGGTTTCTTTTAGGTTATGTTTACCCGACTCCCTTCGTGTTCATAATGTTTTTCATGTGTCTTTGCTCAAACGTTATGTTGCTCCCGTTGGTCCTGAGGAACAGTCTCCTCCTCCGGTTGAGGTAGCAGGACAAATGGAGCATGAGATTGCCAGAATTGTGGATGTGAGAAGGGTCCGGAATTCCTTCCAGTACCTCGTACATTGGAAGGGGTTCGGTCCTGAGGACAGGTCTTGGGTACCGTTGACCAGGATGCATGCAGACTCGCTCATCCGAAAGTTCCATCTGCAGCATCCCGATTAGCCTGCTCCCGCTGGTAAGGGTCCGGTAGCCCCTCGTGAAGGGGGGGTACTGTCACGCGAGGTCGGCGTCGCGCTCCCTCTGCACGACATTGCCGGACCTCTCCGCCCCCCTAGAGACGAGCAATAGGGAATTGAAGTGCTGGTCTTGTCAGCCAGCACTTCATGAGTTAATTCTCTGTTTGGGTTTAGCCATGTGGTGCTGATCACACACATGGCTACTTTACATATTGTTTGGACAGCTTGCTCCGCCTCAGGTCATGTGATGCTGGCCACATCACATGATCCCTGGGCGGGCTATTTAAAGATGGCAACTGCCTCACTCAGATGCCTGTGATTAGTCTTCTGAGATCAGTGCTGTGTGTTGGACCTTGCTGTTGATTATTGGTATATTGGATTTTGGCTTCGGATTTAGACTACGCTTTTGTGATTCCCCTCGGTATTTGACGTGACCTCCTGTTCTTGACTTGGCTTGCTGACTATTCTGCTATTGTATTGTGTTTATTGCGGCCCTGCCAGTAATTTTGGTCCATTCAAGGGTGTGGCTGGGATCCCTGCTCCTATCACGCCTTGGGGCTGGACTCTAGCCACTATTTAGTTTCACACTCGCCATTCATCTGTGCCTGCTATAGAGCCTTGTGCCTAAGCTAGCTACTCTGTGTTTATCCGGTATTCCAGTGACTCTGTACCTTTTTCCCTGGTTTCTGTTACTGTTACCTATCTTTGGTGTTCTCTGTTTATTCCTTGCTTGGTTCCTTTACCTTTTACCCCTTCAGTTCCTGACCTGTTAGGGTTTTTCCTGCTTGTGTTTTGTTTTGGTTGTTTGTCTTGTGTTTCACTTTCCTCAGTGTAATTGCAGTCTTCGGTTGGGGCCGGCCTGTTAAGGAGCCGGGTTCCCCCAAAAGGCAGGGACAGTGGTTTGGGAGGAGTGTCAGGGCCTCACTTTGTCCGTGTCTTTTGTGTCCCCCTGACCTACTCCTCACAAGTACTTACTGAATTTGGTAGGCAGTGGCGTGCCTAAGGCCTGTTTCACACTTCTGTTTTGGTTTCCGGTTTTGGGATCCGGTAGACGGTCTCAAAACCGGACCAACACGGTTCAGTTTGATGTTAACGCATCCGGTTGGATCTGTTCTGTTAGGATGCAGTTGTGTTACATCGAAACAGAACAAACCGGAATCCGGCACTAAAATCATTGTAAGTCAATGGGCGACTGATCCGTTTTTTTTTTTTATCCAAAAAACAAATGGATCCAGCATAATTGACTTACATTGATTTTGCAGCCGGATCCGGTTTGTTTCATTTCGCAGACCAGACACAAAACTGCAGCTTACATAAAATGCAACAAAACGGAATGGAATGCATACTGATCAGTTTTGTTCCCATTGACAATGAATGAGGACAAAACCTAACCGTATTGGCCTGGTTTTGAGATCCTATTCTGGATCTTAAAACCGGATGACACAACGCCATTGTGAAACAGCCCTAAGGTGTTTGGCACATAGGGCAGGTCCTTTCTCTGGCACCCCCCCTCCCTAATACTTTAAAACATTGCACCCACTCACAGTAGTCATGCCCCCATTATGCCGACATTGTGCCCCCCCTTACTTCACAGTAGTAATGTCTTCTTTTTGACCCCTTCACAGTACTAATGCCCTCTCTGTGCCCTCTTCACAGTAGTCAGGGCCGCCATCAGGGGGGTACAGCAGAACCTGCTGTGGGGGGCCCGGGCAGACTCGTCAAGAAAGGGGGGCCCGGGTCTCTGGCAGCTGTCTCTGCGTCCATAGGACGTAGAGTCAGCTGCCTGTTGCAGGAAGGAGCAGACAGCCGAAACCGGCTGTCTGCTTCTTCCATCCTCCCTCCTGTCCCCCCTGCAGCTCTCCGTACCTCCCAGGCACTCCTCAGGTCTCGTCGGGGGACGGGGCCGGCCGGCAGCATAGGCCCCGCCCCCTTCAGACATGAGAAGAAGATCTCCTGCTCTGATGATGCTGGCCCTGCTGCTATGAAAAAGGTAAGTATATATATATATTTTTTTACTTTCTGTACACTGTGTTTATTATCCCTTGACTGTGACATCACTGTGTTTATTATCTCTGTACTGTGACATCACTGTGTTTATTATCTCTGTACTGTGACATCACTGTGTTTATTATCCCTTGACTGTGACATCACTGTTTATTATCTCTGTACTGTGACATCACTGTGTTTATTATCTCTGTACTGTGACATCACTGTGTTTATTATCCCTTGACTGTGACATCACTGTGTTTATTATCCCTGTACAGTGACATCATTGTGTTTATTATTCCTGGACTGTGACATCACTGTGTTTATTATCCCTGGACTGTGACATCACTGTGTTTATTATCTCTGTACTGTGACATCACTGTTTCTTATTATCTCTGTTCGGTGACATCACTGTGTTTATTATCCTTGTTCGGTGACATCACTGTGTTTATTATCCCTGTACTGTGACATCACTGTGTTTATTATCCCTGGACTGTGACATCACTGTGTTTATTATCCCTGGACTGTGACATCACTGTGTTTATTATCCCTGGACTGTGACATCACTGTGTTTATTATCCTGGACTGTGACATCACTGTGTTTAATATCCTGTACTGTGACATCACTGTGTTTATTATCTCTGTACTGTGACATCACTGTGTTTGTTATCCCTGTACTGTGACATCACTGTGTTTATTATCTCTGTACTGTGACATCACTGTGTTTGTTATCCCTGTACTGTGACATCACTGTGTTTATTATCCCTGTACAGTGACATCGCTGTGTGTATTATCCCAGTGCAGGAAGAGGTAAGTGGTCTGTGTTTATGTGTTTGTTTTCTATTTTTTAGGGTCGTGAATGCAGAGGACTACGTCGGATTCGGTGGACTACGTCGGACCAGCTTTTTTTTTTTTTTTTTTTAATAAAATGGTCAAACAGGGGTCTGGGGGAGTGTTTATTTCAATAAAATGTTTTATACTTGTGTGTATTTTTTTTTTACAATACTACAGTTTTAGTAATCACGGCTATCTACAGACGGCCCTGATTACTAATACTGGGCTTAGTGCTTGCCGGTATGGCAGGCCAGCACTAACCCCAACATCTATTACCTCGGCACCCACCGCCACCAGGGGTACCTGGAAGAGCCGGGTACCCGCAGGACTGGACCTTCTAAATTGAGGGTCTGGCTCTGGGGCGGCTGCAGGCTGGTACCATTAGGCTGGGAAGGGCCAATAACCGTGTCCCTTCCCACCCTGGTAGTGCCAGGCTGCCGCTGCTGGTTGTATCTGGCTGGCGAAGGAAAAAAGGGGGGGACCCCACGCCATTTTTTAAAAATTATTTAATTATTTTTGTAAAAAAATGGCGTGGGGTCCCCCCTTTTTTTCCTTCGCCAGCCAGATACAACCAGCAGCGGCAGCCTGGCACTACCAGGTTGGGAAGGGACACGGTAATTGGCCCTTCCCAGCCTAATGGTACCAGCCTGCAGCCGCCCCAGAGCCAGACCCTCAATTTAGAAGGTCCAGTCCTGCGGGTACCCGGCTCTTCCCGGCACCCCTGGTGGCGGTGGGTGCCGAGGTAATAGATGTTGGGGTTAGTGCTGGCCTGACATACCGGCAAGCACTAAGCCCAGTATTAGTAATCAGGGCCGTCTGTAGATAGCCTTAATTACTAAAATTGTAGTATTGTAAACTGTACAGGGGTAATAAACACAGCAATGTCACTGTACAGGGATAATAAACACAGTGATGTCACTGTACAGGGATAATAAACACAGCGATGTCACAGTACAGGGATAATACACACAGTGATGTCACAGTACAGAGATAATAAACACAGTGATGTCACAGTACAGAGATAATAAACACAGCGATGTCACTGTACAGGGATAATAAACACAGTGATGTCTCCGTACAGGGATAATAAACACAGCGATGTCACAGTACAGAGATAATAAACACAGTGATGTCACCGTACAGGGGTAACAAACACAGCGATGTCACTGTACAGGGATAATAAACACAGCGATATCACTGTACAGGGATAATAAACACAGCGATGTCACAGTACAGAGATAATAAACACAGTGATGTCACAGTACAGAGATAATAAACACAGTGATGTCACCGTACAGGGATAATAAACACAGTGATGTCAAAGTCCAGGGATAATACACACAGCGATGTCACAGTACAGAGATAATAAACACAGTGATGTCACAGTACAGGGATAATAAACACAGTGATGTCACCGTACAGGGATAATAAACACAGTGATGTCACCGTATAGGGATAATAAACACAGCGATGTCAACTGTACAGGGATAATAAACACAGTGACTGTCACAGTACAGGGATAATAAACACAGTGATGTCACCGTACACGGATAATAAACACAGTGATGTCACCGTACAGGGATAATAAACACAGCGATGTCACAGTACAGAGATAATAAACACAGTGATGTCACCGTACAGGGGTAACAAACACAGCGATGTCACTGTACAGGGATAATAAACACAGCGATGTCAAAGTCCAGGGATAATAAACACAGCAATGTCACTGTACAGGGATAATAAACATAGTGATGTCAAAGTCCAGGGATAATAAACACAGTGATGTCACAGTACAGGGATAATAAACACAGTGATGTCACTGTACAGGGATAATAAACACAGTGATGTCACAGCACAGACATAATAAACACAGTGATGTCACAGTACAGGGATAATACACACAGTGATGTCACAGTACAGGAATAATACACACAGTGATGTCACACTACAGGGATAATAAACACAGTGATGTCAAAGTCCAGGGATAATACACACAGTGATGTCACAGTACAGGGATAATAAACCTCAGATCAACACATTGTGCCCCCATCAGACCTCAGATCAGCGTCTTGTGCCCCCATCAGACCTCAGATCAGCGTCTTGTGCCCCCATCAGACCTCAGATCAACACAATGTGCCCCCATCAGAGCTCAGGTCAGCATCTTGTGCCCCCATCAGACCTCAGATCAGCGTCTTGTGCCCCCATCAGACCTCAGGTCAGCGTCTTGTGCCCCCATCAGACCTCAGATCAGCGTCTTGTGACCCCATCAGACCCCAGATCAACACAATGTGCCTCAACACTGCACTTACAAGCATGTAACTGAATTTAATGGCAACTGTGTTTCCCTATTGAAAATGTTTATCAGTGTGTGAATATTAATAATATAACATGTAGCGTAAAAACATTAGCCTAGGGTAGGATCCTGCCTAAAGAGTCTACCTTGTCGCGGTGGCAGGCTTACTAATCTTTTGGGCAAAAAAAGCAGTTGTGATATGCCGTAAAAAAGAAAGATGTAATGTGCTATGTGGAGGCTGCTGCATATTAAGCAAATCTGTAAAGTTTACCCGAAAGGGGGGCCCGCGAAATTTGTCTGTAGGGGGCCCCGAAGTTCCTGATGGCAGCCCTGACAGTAGTAATGCCCTCTATGCCCTTTCACAGCAGTTATGCCCTCGTTGTGCCCACCTCACAGCAGTTATGTCCTCTCTGTGCCCCTTCACAGTAGTTATGCCCTCATTGTGCCCCCCTCACAGTAGTTAAGCCCTCATTGTGCCCCTCTCTCATCGTAGATATGTCCTCTCTGTGCCCCCATAACAATTGTTATGTCCCTTTCACTGTGGAATTGTCCTCTGTGCCCCCTTCACAGTAATAATGCCCTCTCTGTGTCGCTTCACAGTTTTAATGCTCTGTGCCCCCGTCATAGTTTTAATGCCCTCTCTTTGCCCCCTTGATGTTAGTAATCCCCTCTCTGTGCCCCCTTCACAGTTTTAAAATGCTCTCGCTGTGCCCCCTTCACATTAGTAATACCCTCTCTGTGCCCCTCATTAATAAAATAAAAAAAAACAGTAACTCACCTTGTCCCGTTCCTGATTATCACCTTTAGCACTCCCCTCAGGCACAGATCGTGCGTGCTGTAGCACTGTGTGGGAGGAGAGCACAGGCAGATTCCCAGCCTGCTGGCTCTTCCAAACAGTCCAGCAGCGTAATCTGTGCCTGCAGCGCTGAATGGGGAAGCAGCCAGCTTAGAGGAGGGCAGGAGTGTGGGGAGCTGAGTGATCTGTAAGTGAAGGGACAGCACCCCCCCAACGCTCTAGCAATAAGCACTTCCCTCCTGACAGCTGACACCCGGGCCTGATGCCCCCCCTTGGCACGCCACTGTTGGTAGGTCACAATGGGTAGGTGTTCAAAAAGGTCCAAAAGCTTCAAGTACAGATGAGCAAATTTCTTGAAATTTGTTTTAGATCCAATATGCATGAATTGATCATTAGATTCGATTGGGTCCAAATAAATTCTACCCAAATCCAAAGTTCCCCAATTGTCCTGAAAAGTTGCTGAGGTCAAAATACTTGGACAATCCCTTTCTTGATTAAACAGATAACAATCACTGCATTTTTAAGATGTCATCATGCTTTTTAAAAGATTTCTGTTTGCTCTTTGCTGTCCATAACATGACTGGGGCAGATTTTCATCCCCTGGAAGTAAAGGTTCCAATCAGAAAGTATATTGGAAAATGTATAACTTTTCATTACACAACACTATGAAGAGTGTGTAGAATCCAGTATGTCCTTACAGTAATATACAAGCAATTTATTTCAGTGAGAACTGTTTAAAGGTAAGTACACACGGTAGTGTAACATCAAGACAACAGAAATCAGAACTGCATGAAAATCACATAAAGTGATTCCAAATAGAGTGCATTTTTCATGTGGTCTTAATGCAGATTTGTTATCTTTGTGGGTACAAATCTCGTGTCCATGGCAGTGCCACAAAATAAAACAAGCATAAAGTTGCCAACTGAAACAATGCTTTATAGCTGCAGATAACAAGATAACTGTCAAGAAGAAGCTATCTATTTCTTAATATGTTATGTATTTTTTTTAACTTTAATAAATACATAAAATACATACAAAATAAATTAACCCATGGGATGTATCTTCTATATTAATATTCATTTTGAGATTTAGGAATATAGAATATAGGCCCCATATTTGGAGAAAATATCTTCTTTTTGAAAGTATTATAAAGAAGCTGAGAAATCATCTAAGCAGTGATGTCACAGTAGTGGGATAAGGCACCTAATTATGTCACAGTACAGGTACAAAATATCCAGTAATGTCATAGTATGAAAATAATGTGCAGCACAGGCATAATGCACAAAATGACATCACAGCAAATAAATAATGCACACAGTGGTGTTACAGTACAGTGATTATCCTTGAAGTAAAGTTACAGCTCAGCAAATATGCAAACAGTAATGCCTCAGTACATTCATGTGACAGTGCAAAGATAATTCATAGTCAGGGATGGATTGGAAACTTAAACTTGCCCTGGGAAAAATACTTAAAAGTGGCCCGTTTTCTAGTCAGGTCCAAATTGATGGAAGGCAGGACCAGAAATACCATATTGTGTTACATTATACCACCCCAACAGAGCCAAATACCACAGCCCATCGCAAAATACATCCCCAAAAACTTCCAATGGCCAGCAGTAAGGAGGGCCCAGGTGGCCCCCTGGGCCTCGGCCCACCAGGATATTTCCCTGTAAGGTCTATGGTAAATCCACCCCTGTTGACAGTACAGCCATAATAAGTCTTCATGTACATTCCTCACTGGAGTGAGGTTGCTCAAATATGCAATGTATAAATGTGTTTAAATCCTGACCACACAGCAATCCATGTCCAGTCTTCACTCCAATTTTACAAACTAACATGCACGGCACAATTGGCTATAATTTCTGGCACAAATGGTTAATAAATGTGTCCTTTATTTATCTTTTATTAATTGATAAATGTGGGCTATAATGACTTTTGGGCTTGTTTGAGCAAAAAATGTTGTGACATTTTGCATTTTTACACCACATCAGCAGTGACATTTTAAAAAGTTGCAAAATTATTGCAGTCTTGCTCCAATGCTCCCCCTTGCTTTGTGCTGCGTCGCGCAGGGCAAGGGCTGCTTTGTTTACACTTTTACACTGGTAGGCGGAGGCTTGTGCCTAGCAGGGATCCCAGTGACGTCACCGCCACTAATTGGCAGTCTATAAGTACGTCACTGGATCTAAAGAAAAAGCCCTTGCCCTGCGCGAAACAGTGCAGGGCAAGGGAGAGCATCATGCTGAATAAAGAAGTAAGGCCTCTTTCACACTAGCGGCAGCATGGATCCGGCAGGTGAAGGGTGCTGCCGGATCCGTGCTGCCACAGGGATATGCGTGGGGCCGGAACCGCGCTCCGGCCCCACACATGTCACACAGTACATACACACAGACACACACATATACACATACAAATACACATACATACTTACATGCTCCCGGCAGGTCTCCACAGCGCAGGAGGAGCAGGACGGCGCGCACATAGGACGATTCCCCACAGCGCCCTCTGCTGGGCGCCGGATGGAATCGTCCTATGTGTGCGCCGTCCTGCTCCTCCTGCACTGTGGAGACCTAACGGGAGCATGTAAGTATGTATGTGTATTTGTATGTGCAGGGGTGGACAGCAGAGGGCCCCTGTGCAAGGAATGTGTCTGCCCCCCCCCGCCTTTCCCAAACCAAATTCTCAACCTAACCTAAGGTGTCCTAACATTACATACAGCAAAACAAAACACACAGGGTAAGGCTACTTTCACACATGCAGCACTAAGCTCCAGCCACCTGATTTGGCAGAGAATGCAAGAAATTGGCCGGACACAAACTCAGGCATGCAGCAGTTTGTGTCCTGCTGATTCTCGGCATTTTTGCCATATTGTGGCCGGATCTCTGCCTGACCCCATTATAATCAATGGGGCCGGTGGGCATTCTGCATCCAGCAGTGCCGGATCCAGTGAATTCCAGAAGGCTGTTCTCTGCTGGACCAGCCTGCCAGAATCACTAACTCAAATGTGAAAGTAGCCTAATACAGGTCCACATACCTCTTACATCCAGTGACGTCTTCTTAGATGTAGATGTTCTCTTTCCTCATCTTCTCCTTTCAGACCAGACCGCCATGATGATTTCTTCCAGCCATCTCTTCTCTCTGTGGAGTTTGACAAATAGACATCTTAGTTTCCTACTTTTCCATCATTCTCCCACCTTCTTGAACTCCCCATCCTGCCACTCCCCAATACTGTGCCCGCTGTGCCCCCCAAAACTATACTGCAGAAACATTCCCCCTCAAATACTACCGCCTTCAGTAATTATTGGCACACAGTGCCCTAAAAAATAACTGCGCCCAGGAAATAGTGTCCCTGACACTAAATTATAACCAAAATGTTCCCCAAAAATAACTGTGATAAGCTGATACTGTGCCCCCCACCGTAATAGTGCTCCCCAAAGTCCCAACAATAGAAATAATTAGTGCCCCCGGCCAGCCAATGTCCCCATAGTGCCCTCATAATGTGTGCCAATGCCCCCTACTATGTGCCCAAAAACCCCTCTTAGTGCCCCTATACTATGACCCCAATAGTGCTCCTCCCCCCCTTCTCCATAGTGCCCCCCATGTCTGCCAGTATATAAGATAGGGCCCCCATGGTGATCCTCCCCCCTCCATAGTGCCAGTATATATATATATATATATATATATATATATATAGCCCCCCATAGTGGTCCTCCTCCTCCAGAGTGCCCCCCATAGTGCTCCTTCTCCTCCTCCATAGTGCCCCCCCATGTGAGCCAGTATATATGATAGGGCCCCCATAGTGCCAGTATATATAGGGCCCCCCATAGTGATCCTCCTAGATAGTGCCCCCATAGTGCTCCTCCTCCATAGTGCCCCCACTGTGCCCCCATAGTGCTCCTCCTCCATAGTAGCCCCCATAGTGTTCCTCCTTCATAGTGCCCCCATTGTGCTCCCCCTCCATAGTGCCCCCATTGTGCTCCTCCTCCATAGTGGCCCCCCATAGTGCTCCTCCACCATAGTGCCGCCATTGTGCTCCTCTTCCATAGTTCCCCCATTGTGCTTCTCCTCCATGGTGCCCTCATAGTGCTCCTCCTGCATAGTGGCCCCCATTGTGCTCCCCCTCCATAGTGCCCCCATAGTGCTACTCCTCCATAGTGGCCCCCATAGTGTTCCTCCTCCATAGTGCCCTCCATAGTGCCCCCATAGTGCTCCTCCTCCATAGTGGCCCCCATAGTGTTCCTCCTCCATAGTGCCCTCCATAGTGCCCCCATTGTGCTCCTCCTCCATAGTGCCCCCATTGTGCTCCCCCTCCATAGTGCCCCCATAGTGCTCCTCCTCAATAGTGGCCCCCATAGTGTTCCTCCTCCATAGTGTCCCCATTGTGCTCCTCCTCCATAGTGTCCCCATTGTGCTCCTCCTCCATAGTGCCCCTCCTCCATAGTGCCCTCCATAGTGGCCCCCATAGTGCCCTCCATAGTGGCCCCCATAGTGCCCTCCATAGTGGCCCCCATAGTGCTCCGCTACCCATAGTGCCCCCACTGTGTGCCAGTTTGAATGAATAAAATTAACACTTATACTTACCTCCTTGCCTCTTTCAGCGACGCGATGCAGGCCTCTTCCGGCCTGTGTCCCGCGCTGTACGGCTCAGGCGGCGCGATGACGTCATCGCACCGCCTGTGCCGGCCTCTAATAGGCTACAGGCCTAGTGCCTGCAGCCTATCAGAGGAACGGGGAAGGGAGACGCCTCTCCCTCCCTTGCCCCGCATTATCCATCTGTATCGCTGTCCATCTGTATCGCTGTCCTAAGCGCTCATCTCTTCCTGCCGCCAGTAAGAAAGGGCCCCCCTCCGGCCCTGGGCCTCTGTGCAGCCGAAGCGGCTGCACAGGCGGTATGTCCGCCCCTGTGTATATGTCTGTGTATGTTTATGTGTATGTCTGTATATGTGTATGTATGTATGTGTGCAGGTGACGGATCCGTCATGAACTCCATTGAAGGAGGACGGATCCGTTCACCATTGTGTCACACCGAACAGATCCGTCCCCATTGACTTGCATTGGGGGTCATGACGGATCCATCTTGGTTTGCTCTCCAGTCTGAAGATGGAACAGAATGCTTTTAGGAGCACTCCGTTGTCTTCAGTTCAGTTTTGTCCCCATTGACAATGAATGGGGACAAAACTGAAGCGTTTTATTCCGGTATTGAGCCCCTATGACGGAACTCAATACCGGAATTATAAAACGCTGGTGTGAAAGTAGCCTAAGGTGCTATGTCCGGGTTCAGCTCTGAACCCCGATAACCCCTTTAAAAGAGTTGTCTCACTTCAGCAAATGGCACTTATTATGTAGAAAAAATTAATACAAGGCACTCAGGCTGAGTACACACTTCAGTTATTTGGTCAGTTATTTCCATCAGTTATTGTGAGCCAAAACCAGTAGTGAAAACTACTCAGAGATAAGGTATAATGGAAATATTTCCCCCTGTTCTCTGATTTTGACCCGCACCTGGTTTGTGAACTGTAGTGTAAACTTATCCATAGTAATGTATTGTTATTATCCATATTGCCTCCTTTGGTGGCTGAATTCACTTTTCCATCACATTATACACTGCTCATATCCAGGGATTACGACCACCCTGCTATCCAACAGTGGTGGTCGTGCTTGCACACCATAGGAAAAGGAGCCAGTGAGAAAGTGTGCACAGACCAGCGCTTTTTCCTATAGTGTGCAAGCATGGCCACCGCTGCTGAATTACTGGGTGGTCGTAACCCCTTGATATGAGTAAGTGTATAATGTGATGGTCAAGCCACCAAAAAAGGCAATATGGAAAATCACAATACATTAGTAAGTGCCTTGTATTAACTTTCTCTACATGGTAAATGCTAGTTGCGGAAATTGCTGAGCCTCAGGATGTAATTACAACGCCCCCGTTGCTCCTAGAGGCTCATTTCCATATATTGAAACATCATATTTCTCAGCAATGCGTTCACATATGAACATGGGACCAATACAGATGTCTTCAGCTGCCAAGTGCACATGTAACAGGTCAGCCAGTGTCATAGGTACAAAACTGCTGACAGATGCCATTTAAATTGTGCATGATATCATTCTTTTATCGATATTCAAATCTAAGTTAGTGGAAGTGGACCCCCTTACTTGATGGGCTTCATGGCAGCTGTTGTTTGGTCATGTATGTGACACTCTAGTATGCTCTATTAATAATATATATATATAATAATAAATGCAGGAGAAGTTGTACTGTCCCAATGGCTGGGGGATCCAATTCAATACGTCCAGCATGAGCAGAATGAGAACTTACACTGCTGTTAATATTATTTATTGAGAACTGGATGAAATGTGAAAAATCCCATTTGCCATAAAGCGGTTTTAATTTTTCCAGTCAACCCAGATATCCCATTAGTTAAATCTTCCATCATCCTCTTGCGTTTAATGCATTTTTCATCCCTTCTTTTCATCTTCCTCCAAGTGCTCCATTACATTTTTTTAAAGAAATTTCCTTTCAAAATCTAGTTTTCTTCTCCGATTTCAGAGCAAGCTTATGTTTTTTTTTGTCATATTCTCCTCTTTTAGGGGATTCTTCTTCTTCTCGAGCTTTTAAACTATTAAAAGTGTTACAGAGGTTTGAGAACAGTAGAACGGGGAACAGTAGATTTTAAAGTAGTTGTTATCCAGTGGATCCTCACCAATCACAATGATGGGGGAAGCCAGTCCACTGATTCCTCATCCCAACCTATAAGTTAGTAGTAGTTTGTATAGAGCAGGGGGAGCATGTGTGGTGCTGCTGCATATTACTTTCTGGAAGTTTTAGAAACAGCTGAGTGCTCTTTATAATCCTGTTGTACTCTTCTATGGTGGAGAACCATTTAGTTATTTTTACCTACCGGGGCTCAGGAGTCAGTGCAAACCCCTTCACCCCCTGTAGTTACACCTTTGACTATGACTTAAAGGGGTATTTTCATCTGAGACAATGGAGGCATATCGCTAAGATATGTCCCCGTTGTCTGATAAGTGCGGGTCCCAAAGGTTATCTCGTAAACGCAGCTGGCAAAGTGAAGGAGGCCATCAGCCCCATACAAATGGGGCAAGCGGGGTGAACTCCCATTCAATTCTAAGGGGGGAGCGCTTGGTAGTGGCCAGACCTGGTCAAACCTGGGGTCCTCCAGCCACCACCTTCCCGGCTCAGTTCTCAATATAGGTGCGGGTCCCAAAGCTATCAGACAAAGGGGGCATATCCTAGTGATATGCTCCCATTGTCTCAGATGAGAATACCCCTTTAAGCTATACTCGTATAAAACTATAGTGCTCACCTATAATGTACTTTGTTAAAGGGATTTCCAACCAAAGATTAAAATTAAGCAGGCTGACTCTCTTTATGAAGGTCCCGGCAATCCAGCACTGTGGCTCCACTTCCCACCAATCTGTAAAATATAGCAAGGGTCTGTGCTGCTCCACACCACTAGAGAATAAGAGTCATGAATATGATAATTAAAAAACACCTCAATCTTCTAACGTGAGGAGAAGATCCTCCACAACCAGAGACAATGTCGCTGCTGACTGCTTGAGGAAAAAGGAAGGCACAACCAAATATAGTGAACAAATCGTGATGTTCCAATGATTTATTATACTCATAAAAGTAGTTTGAAACATGCACATTAATAAAACCACCTTTTCAGTGTACTGCCCGACCCGACTATCAGAACTGCTTCATCCGGGGCAACAACCACCCCTTCTAGATTAGGCCTTTAAATTTCTCTCACATACAGTACATACACATTAACATAAATAAAGTATATCAAAACATAATTTAAAATGTTCTCCAATATAATAAAGCCTCCTAGATTTTTCATGCTGACTATATACAATACAAATATTCTACAGATTTAAAACCTGACTATCAAACACTTAATTTCGGACAGTTAAATTTTCCACCAATCAGCATGAGGATATGTGTTAAAATATAGACATTCACATTGCACTACGCCTGTCCACAGGTTTTGTGTGGTATTACAGCTCGTGGCCATTCACTTCAATGGAGCTGAGCTGCAGCACCAAACAGAACCCATGGACACGTGAGGGCCTGTTTTTGGAATAAAGCAACCATGTTTGTTCAAATCCTAGACAAACATTTAAGTTCTCTCTAGATAATTCTAATGCCTTATTCACACGTCAGTGTTTGGTCAGGGATTTCCATCACTGATTATGCGCCAAAATCAGGATTGGCGTTTCAACAGACATAAGGTCTAAGGGAAAGATCTGCTCCTGTTCTGAGTTTAGAGCTGCACTTGGTTTTGGCTCAAAATCACTGATGGAAATCACTGACTGACTAACAAACACTTCAGCAAAGTGATCTTCTCACACAACAAGAGATTTGTTTCTGTCTATCTCCTTATCCAATTTCAGATGACCATATTCACCACATGAAACACACTTTGCGTTGGAACATAATTTCCCATAGTAAACACTGCTCCTGTGACGGGATTGCACAGCATTATAGTGATTTATAATGCTGTGTGTCTCTGCCCAACCTCCACTGCGATTATTTCTACTTCGGGCATCATGTGAGGACAACTCATTAAAGTGGAGGTCAGACAGAGACACACAGCTTTATAAAGCAGTATAATGCCGTGCGGTTGTCACAGGAGAAATGTCTAGTCTGGGAAAGCATGTTCCCACACACGGAGCATGTTTCCCACAGCGAACACACCCATCTGAAACTGCCCATCAGGAGATGATTATGAGTGCATTTCCAATTTATAAACATGAAAGAGACAACCCTTTTTATGTACATGTCAACTGTAAGTCAACTATGTAATCATGTCCATGGAATACAAATGCCATAATATATAAATGACATAATGTACAGGCAGCCCCTGCATCTACATTGAGTCCTTGGAGATTAAGCCCTCTCTGAAATCCAGGCTAGTTCTCTATAGTATGGACCTCTAGTCAACACCCCGGCATTCTGTCTTGACTAGGAGGTTGCATTGATGCAAACCATGGCCTCTTTATATTTTTGCTATGATGCTAACTCTTCTCTGTGCCAACTTCTGCACACATCATGTCGGATTTTAACAAGACCCATAAAGAACACATATTAAAGGGGTTGTCTCACCTGAGACATTAGTAGTATATCGGTAGAATATGCCACCAAAGTCAGATAGGTGTGGGTTCCAGAGGTGAATGAAAGAGAGCTATCAAAGTGAATGAAAGCACTCCGCACATGCGTGGCTGCCCTCCATTTCTATGGAAGTGCTGAAAATAGCCAAGCAGCATGCACTGAGCCAGCCAGAATTATACTCCATACTGATGAGGGGCAGACACCCTGAAACAGCTGTTTTTGGATGGATATCTGGCCTGGCTATATTCCCTTGTCAAATCCCAAGGCTTGTTGGTAAGTCTGATCTTGACTCATAGGGAGCCATTTTGAATAGATGGCGCTGGCAAGATGGTTCTTGGGAAATACTTCTTTACATATTCATTTCCCATGGAGCATTGCCAATAAGTCTCCATAGAGGACTGGTCTCTTTAAGGAGATTCAGAACCCTACCTTAGCAGCTTCCTTCATTCCTTAAAGGGGTTTTCCAGGAGTTAACTACTGATGACCTATCCTCAGGATAGGAAAAGACACTGAGTGGTGAATAAACAGGATTTGCTTGTGAGACCTGGGAGTGCTGTGGTTTATCTCTGGATTTTGTGACTATCCTCAGGATAGGTCATCAGTATCTGATCAGTGGGGGTCCTACACACGGGACCCCCACCGATCAGCTGTTTGAGAAGGCATCGGCGCTCTAGTGAGCGTCGAGGCCTTCTCTCAGCTTTTCCTAGGCCAGTGACATCACGTTCATCCATCACGTGGCCTAGGAGCGGCTCAGTCCCATTCAAGTGAATGGGGCTGAGCGTGATACCAAGCACAGCCACAGTACAATGTACGGCGCTGTGCTTGGTGAGCTGAGAGAAGGCCTCGGCGCTCACGGGAGTGATGGTGCCTTCTCAAACAGCAGATAGGCGGGGGTCCTGGGTGTCAGACCCCCACCGATCAGATACTGATGACCTATGATAGGTCATCAGTAGTTGACTCCCGGAAAACCCCTTTAAAGCCTGCGATATAGAGTTTTCGACTTTTCTCATGTGGACATGTCCTCAATGTGAATGGCAGCCTCCTGACTCTACCCCAATGGCACATGTTATGTGAGACAGGTATTGGCCTGTTGGATCTCAACATGCCTGATCCTTTTGTACTTAAGGAGATAAGCAACCTGCAAGAAGTGTCTGGCTGAGGCTTATTCACCGGTCACTGTTCATGACACATGCGCACTGTGCCACTCCAAGTGGCTATGTACATGGAAGGGTCAGGACAGATAGCTGTTGGCCCAACGAGCATTCAGCTGTCTGCTATCTAATGTGCATGGCCAGCCTTATATATGCTGTGCAGAAGGAAGATAGTAGGACATTTTGAATGAAGATTATTTAGAAAATTGATTTATTTTGCATTTAGGAAGCAAATAATATCAAGAATATCTTTAGTGCAAAGCTGTCCATTTAAAGGGAACCTGTCATCTCCGAAACACCCCCTGAACTAGAGTAAGCAGTGTATAGTGTAAGTGATGCTGAATCCGAATATGTAAGTTTTATCTTCATACTCACTTCCATTCCGAAGCTGTGCTCCCACAAACCTGCAGTAAAATGCATTCAGAGGACTCTTCTTTGAGTCCTCTCCATTATGTGAGTGAGCACCGGAGTCCACTGAGTGCGTTTTACTGCTGGTTTGTGGGAGCACAGCGTCAGAATGGAAGTGAGTATGAAGATAAAACTTACATATTCGGATTCAGCATCACTTACACTATATACCGCTTAATCTAGTTCAGGGGGTGTTTCGGAGATGACAGGTTCCCTTTAAGCCTATCATGACTGGAAAGATCCTACAGAAATAGCGTACATCCATTTGGAAATCCATATCTGTTGACATCCAACCAAGACGGGTGAGATACTTACATATATACAGTATAAGCCAGTAATAGATGGAATAAGACTTGGATGGACTTTATAATTCTATAATAACTATAATTTATAATACTTATAATAGAAGCCCTTGATGTTACTTTCCTCTCAGGACGTGATATTACAAAAACTGGCCATGGGGTTGGAATAGTTCAGCATATGGTGCCCTAATTAAACTTTTACGTATGCCTTTCTGTGTTCCTTCTATTCAAATACATTTTCCATTAGTCATTGGATAGAAAAGTCTGTAGAATACAAAAGAAGTCGCCGCATGATATTCCTTCTCGACAATGCAATGTCAATTCTATTACAAGATCACATGGAGTAAACAAACTGGATTAGTACTGAGCATGAGGGGATGTCTCCCAGTCTTTATCAGAGAGGTTATATATAACTTTCCTCATGATTTAATTACAGCGTTGTTCTAAGTGTAAATCACCTGATTTATACCTCTGTGAATGCAGTACCAGAAAATCTTGGAGACTGTGAGCAGACAGGAGGCTCCATAGGTGTGGCATGGCTTATTAAAGGGTTATTCCCATCTTAGAAAATGGGGGCATATTGGTAGGATATGCTCCCATTGTCTTATAGGTGCTTGGCTATTTCCGTCGGCTACATAGAAATAATGGGAGCAGTGGCTGTGCATGCGCGGTGCGCTCCCATTCATTTCTATGGGAACAGCGGGGAGCTGCGCCTGGGGGTGGCCGGACCTCGGGAAACCCGGGGTCCTCCAGGCGCAGTGCTCCCCGTTCCGTTTTTCGATATAGGTCCCACCTTTCCATCTTATACAATGGAGGCATATCGCTAGGATATGCTCCCATTGTCTCATAGGTGCGGGTCCCATCACTGGGACCCACACCTATATCGAAAACAGAATGGGGAGCGCTGCACCTGGAGGACCCCGGGCCACCACCAGGCGCAGCTCCCCGCTGCTCCCATTCATTTCTATGTAGCCGACGGAAATAGCCAAGCACCTATAAGACGATGGGAGCATATCCTAGCGATATGCCCCCATTGTTTAAGATGGGAATCACAGGGTAATCACATGGTTTTGTATTCATTATGGTTTTAAACTTTGTCTAAATCTGCCCTGCAATAAAGTTTCTCTAACAGAACTTCATTATCTATGAACAAAATACCAGAATTACAGAGACGACTGACACTTGTAGGGGTTGTCTCATGTACACAAGGTTAAAGGGGTTATCCATCATCTATAATGCCTCCCCCCATATGTTGGGGCCCCTCACACTGGTTACACTTACCTTGCTCCCCGGCACCAGCGTAGCTCCTGATGCCGACACGGCCGCCGCTGCATCTCCCCGTCGCGCCGATGAAAACATCCAGTGTCATGGAAAGGGTGGGCAGCCAATAGCAGGCCACGATGGAAACGAGCCTCCCTAGTATCATGGGTGACGCTAGGGGGGGGCTCGCCACCGCCTGCTATTGGCTAATCCCCCCCCCCAGCACCGGATGTTTTCACCCGCTCTACAGGGAAATGCAGCGGCAGCCGAGCCGGCATCAGAACCAATGCGGTTGCCGGGGAGTAAAGCAAGTACAACCTCTGTGCAGGGCCCGGGCATATGTGGGGACATTATAGATCTTGGATAACCCCTTTAATACAAGCCACATTCTAATGTATTGTGATTGTCCATATTGCCTCCTTTGCTGGTTTAATTCATTTTTCCATCACATCATACTCTGCTCGTTTTCAGGCCTTACGACCACCCTGCAGTCCAGTAGCGGTGGTCATGCTTGCACTATAAGAAAAAAGCACCGGCCTATGTGAGCTCCCAGATCATCACACCAGCATTTGGGGCAGGATTGAAGCACTCACCATGAGGCCTCCATACTCGAACCTGACCGTTGTTGGATCTCAAACAGAACTTGAACCCCGTAGAAGTCCAGGTTTTATGTTCATGAGTCCACTGCAAACGAAGGCAATGGTGGCTGGCTGTCGATGGCAGGACACGTAATGGACGCAGTGACACCAAATTTCCTTCTGGGAATGGTCCGGCCAGATATAGGGGTGTGTAATGAAGGTGCCACTTGTATCTGGATGATGGGCAATGAAACTGTGGAGGCAGTTCATGCTTGCTGGTGGATCAGACGATCCTCTCTACTGGTGGGCTTTCTGTAGCCTGTTTTCCGTGTGTGCTCTCCTGTAACCACTGCTCCCAACACTTCCTAACAGCTAGGGTGGAATGGCCTAGATGGCAGGCAATTTGTCAAAATGACCATCCTGCTGCTCTCAATCTAATGATGAAATGATGATGGCAAAATATCTTTCAGTATGTCGCAGAGGCATGTCTAGCGGTCAGTAATCTCTCACCAAGAGGTAAAAAAAGGTAAAAAGCAGCCTATAAAAGCCTTTTTATAGGCACTGGGGGAAGAACTTTTACACCCTCTTGTAGCAAGACCTAATGTCTAATCAAACCACATCTGTGACATAACTGCATGCCGAGTTTTGCAGCCATCTGACTTTTTTCTATCTGGGTCTGTTTTTTTTGGTTTGTTTTTGTTATTCATTGAATGTACATGGAGAAGGCAGCATAACTGCAAGATCAGACTACACAGCTAGGGTTTGTTTGTGGTCTGTTACCATGGAGACAGTTAAACCTGTATAGACACAAACTATAGAAGATTTTTAACCATAACTACCGTGTTTCTCCGAAAATAAGACAGGGTCTTATATTATTTTTTCCTCCGAAAAAAGGGCTAGGGCTTATTTCCGGGGTAGGGCTTATTTGGTGGTGTAGTGTCAGTGGGTGTTACTGGCACTCACTCTCTCACATTCTCTCTGCGGCAATTGCACTGTGCCCTATCTCTCTATCTACTCTTCAGCCACTCTGGCAGTGGCACCGTGCTCTCCCTATGGTATCTCCTCTCGAGAGGCAGGACACGGGAGGCAATAGACACGTCTCGTGATTGGGTGAGTGGATTCTGCCGTACCTGCTACCGTACTGGGCACAGCATTCCTATTCTCCTTGTCCGTGACATCAGTGACATAACCTAGTGCTGGAGACGCTCACTGTGTCTAGGGCTTATATTTGGAGTAGGGCTTATATTTTAAGCCTACTCCAAAAAACATGCAAAATAGCGCTAGGGCTTATTTTCGGGGTAGGGCTTATTTTTGGAGAAACAGAATTAGTATTTTCAGAGTTGCTTCAGTTCTTAAGATGCATTAGATTCATAAGAAAGTTATTTTAGTTGTTTTTTTATCAACCCATTCCAGACCAAAGATCTTTTTAGCAATGAAGGCAGGAACAAGTTTTATCTTTGGAGCAGGACGTCCTGAAGGTGATTTCCGATTCTTAATCTACACTGTAGGAGCAGTAACATGGCAGCCACATTGCACCGCCATATAGGCCTTATGTCCACATGTCTGCAGTGTGCATGAACCCTAAGGAGAAATGCTTTGTAGTTCTTTAGTTGACACTTGGGAGGATTTTGGTCGGTGCAATTTTCTGCAGATCAGAAAGTAGCTTTTTAGTGTCCGTGATATGGGAGAACAAAAAAGTATGTTAGAGCCTCCATTCATTGCTCTCCTCTACAATGACTATTCATGAGCTGGCAGATGCAGCGTGGCTCTAGTAAACACATGACTACTATCCTGTCAGTGCGAGCTTTGACTCTCTTCCAGATCTTATAAAAGATTTTGTCAAAGACATATTTGTTGGATTACTTGTGTGACCTTAAGGAAACTATGTCCAATGACTCAGAAGATGGTAAATAAATAGCATAAAAATGTCACAGCACAATGCCCGACTACCGGCCAAGAATGGTCCATAAAAGAGAAGACTGTCCCAAAATATTCCCCAAATATAAAGTCCCTTATGCAGCATGGGACCTGCTCATAGGTTCTGTGATAGATTTAGGAATTATCTTCACTGAAAATAAAATTGTCATCGCTTCAAGCTACGTTCTTCTCTCAGATGAGAAACAGCGCCACTCTTGTCTGTGCCTGGTATTACATCTCAGCTTCATTCAAGTGCATGCAGCTAAGTTGCAATACTAGTTGCAACCAATGGGCAGGAGTAGGTCAGGTAATACTATCTCCATTGATCTCTGCTTACGCATTTTGGCCTGTAAGTCCTTAATCAAAGCATATACTGCAACACAATGCTCTCATACTGTATACCGTGGAATCGGTGACCGGGACCTTTCCTGTCCATGAACTGCTTTGATAGACTATCTGTTTACTGGGTCGTATCTAGTCTGCTTTGCTTTGTGCTATATGCTATTATTGACTGAAACGCATCAGCAGAAATTGATGTTGATTTCTTGCTTTCAGCATTGTAAAATATTGGTCGTAATTTGCCTAGGACATTGTAGAGCAACAGTTCAGACAAGAACTGACTACCAACAGCAGACCTTTATGGCTCTGTTTGATCCTTTTCACTGAGGGTTCCTGCACTGAGTCAAATGGTAACCAGTTCCTAAGCCAGTAGGTAGAGGTCGAGTGATGCTGCCGGGGGCAGATTGGCCATAGACCTTACAGGGAAATTTCCCGGTGGGCCGATGCCCAGGGGGCCGGTCAGTGGAAGTTTTGGTATTGCTGTGCTTGCCTTCCATCAATTTAGACCCAACTACAAAACGGGGCCTCCTTTCGTATTTTTTCCAGGGCTATTTTAAGTTCCCAGTCCGCCCCTGGATGCTGCTCTGTTGCTTTGTGTCACATGAGATGTACGTGCTATATGGCTGCCAAAGGACGGACTCTTGACATCTAATTAAAATACTGGGTTCTGGTTTGGGGGGAAAAATGATGAGTGTTAGAGGTTTGAGGTTTGAGTTACTGTTGGATTTTCTCTTCAATGGGTATTTCATCATGGCAATTATTTTGTGTCTTGCCTCCTGTAGAAACATTCTGATTTGATAGGAAACCATACAGAACAGTTAAAAAATTGGCTTGCGGGAGGGTCTTAGATGATGGCTTGCGGAAGATGTTGCCATCTTTATTTTAGATGTAAACATGCTATTTTTCCAGAGACAACTCCCTTCTGAATAAGCCCCATCCTTTTGTGATGCTTCACACTCCTTATGGGGTGTTTTATGCCCATTCAGAGCAGATGCGTGCGGGGGCTGATGAAGCCTCCTGGTGCCACAAAGAGCTCTCCAGGAGAAAGCAGCCCTCCATGCACTGTGCAGGAGATATGACAATTCCTTCGGGAGTCTGTGATGTCTGCCCTTTTTCTGGGAGCCTCCCGGATGTTCCAGGAGACTTGTATGCAGCCCATCTGAGCACTGTACAAGCTGTCAGTAGTGGAAGCCGCCTTTCAAAAAATAAGCATTTGTTGCAGCAACACTGGTCACCAAGCTGGGCCACTCCAACAGTTGAAAAACTACAACTCCTAGCATGTCCTGATAGTCTACTCTCTGAGAGTTGTAGTTTTGCAACAGCTGGAGACTGAAGATCCACAGGTTCAGAAGATTATGTTATAGGATTTCTTGTAGAAAATGAACAAACTCATGACGGCTATTAGCTGATAAGCATTGTTAAAGACCATCTGTCAGCAGATTTGTACCTATGACACTGGCTGACCTGTTACATGTGCACTTGGCAGCTGAAGACATCTGTGTTGGTCCTATGTTCATATGTGCCTGCATTACTGAGAAAAATAATTTTTTAATATATGCAAATGAGCCTCTAGGAGCAACGGGGGCGTTGTCATTACACCTAGAGGCTCTGCTCTCTGTGCAGCTGTCGTGCACTCAGCACTTTGATTGACAAGGCCAGGGGTGATGAGGTTTTCACTGCTTGGTCCTGTCAATCAAAGTGCAGAGGTAGCGGTAGTTGTAGAGACAGCAGAACTTCTAGGTGTAACTGTAACGCCCCTGTTGCTCCTAGAGACCCATTGGCATATCATAAAACAATATTTTTCTCAGCGATGCGGGCACATATGAACATGGGACCAACACAGATGTCTTCAGCTGCCAAGTGCACATGTAACGGGTCAGCCAGTGTCATAGGTACAAATCTGCTGACAGATGCCCTTTAAATAAAATATGTTGGGCTATACAATTCTCCATTAGATCTGAGGCCTTTGCCTATAGGTGGTACAGCAGGAAAGGTTTCCTTGATCTACAGAGGGCAGGATTATAGTTTATGTAGTAGGACAAGGAGGAGTAGTCTCCTTTCATTACTTGCATACCCATGATGTAGATTTTCGCTGTTAGAAGAATACAACAGGAGAACGTGCAAACTCCTTGCAGATGTCATCCGTGGTCAGATCCAAACCCAGGACCCCAGCGCTGTGGAACGTTTCCTGTAACAAAATCTGTACAAAAACTGACCCGCAGTACAGATTTTAAATCCACAGCATATTGATCTACAGTATGTTGCAGATTTCTGCCGTGGATTTCACCCTTCATCGCAGCATTTTAGTGATTAAATCCATACCATTTTGTGTGAATTTTGCTGCTGCAGAGCTAGCTAAGTGCTGCAACATCTACTCAGTGTTTGCCTATGAAGCGATTCCCTGCCGCCTGCTGTGCAGGAAGATGCAACACAATCTCATTCACCTAAATGGGGCTGTGCTGAAATTCCCAGCACAGTGGGTGGTGGGGAGCACCTCTGTACACTACGCCTTTCCATCCTGCAGAGTCCAGCAAAAAAAAAAATACACTGAACAGATACGTTTTTTTTTGGCAATAGAACCCTATGGCGATGGAGGCCACTGTACAGCATCTGTCGGAGTCATCCGTTTAACATCGTATATGCCATGTGTATACAGTAAACATGGGAAAAGATTGTGAAGTGAACGCCGCTTTACACTGACCAGAATATTTACCATGACATTCAATATTGGGAATACCCCTTTAAGATGTGCCACGCTGCAGGCTGCTGTAAATGAATCTGCTGAGGGATGTGGGGGGCAGTAGTTACTCAGTTATTGGATCACTTTTGCCCTTAGGCTTTATGCACATGGCCGCAAGTGTATTTAAGTCCGAAACAATAGATCCACAGAATATGTACACCTTCCATAAGAATTCCATATTCTTCTCCCGTCAATAGAAAGGAATATTTAAATTCGCAATATGGACCAGAATGGGACATGTACTAACATTTGAGGAACAGCCACACGGATCCACAAAAAAAACCTATGTGTGCATGGCCCTATAGAATGTGCTATTCATAAAAATGCAGATGGTAAACACGTAAAAAGGGGTTTTCCAGTAAAAATTATGTAATGTTCTGCAGCATGGCCAGTGAAACAGTAGATTCATGCTTACCAGCTCCACGCTGGTCCAGTGGCCCGCGCTGCCTCCGCTCTCTCCATCTTCTGGTCCGGGCATTGTTTACAATGGCCATGGGTCACATGCACCTCTCCAGCCATTGACTGGCTTCAACTGTGACATGCTGCTTGTGACCATATCACTGCTGAAGCCTGCGTGTGACCATGCCCATTGTCAGATGGATGTAAACATTGCTGGGACCATAAGATGGAGACAGCAGAGACAGTACGGACCACCAAAGCAGCATGGAGCAACTAAGTATGAATCTACTATTCCAGGGGCCATGCTGCAGAAACTTGTTAAAAAATCATTTTTCTGGAAAAGTTTTTTAAAGGTCATCTGTCAGCAGATTTGTCCCTATGACACTGGCTGACCTGTTACATGTGCGCTTGGCAGCTGAAGACATCTGTGGTGGTCCCATGTTCATATGTGCCCGCATTACTGAGAAAAATGATGCTTTTGTACAGTATATGCAAATGAGCTTCTAGGAGCAACGGGGGTGTTGCCATTACTCCTGGAGGCTCTGCTCTCTCAACTGCCACGCCCTGCACTTTGACGGGGCCAAGACGTTTTCACTGCCTGGCCCTGTCAATCAAAGTGGAGAGGATGTGGCAGTTGCAGAAGAGAGCAAAGCCTCTAGGAGTAATGGTAACGCCCCCGTTGCACCTAGAGGCTCATTTGCATATATTCATTCTTCATTTTTCTCAGCAATGCCGGCACATATGAACATGGGACCAACACAGATGTCTTCAGCTGCCAAGCGCACATGTAACAGGTCAGCCAGTGTCATAGGTACAAATCTGCTGACAGATGGTCTTTAACAATGTTCATCAGCTAATAGCCGTCATGGGTTTTCTCATTTTCTACAAGAAATCCTGTAACATTATCTTCTCCAACCTGTGGTTCTCCAGTCTCCAGTTGTTACAAAACTGCAACTCTCAGAGGGTAGACTATCAGGACATACTAGGAGTTGTAGTTTTTCAACTATTTGAGTGGTACAGCTTGGTGACCAGTGTTGCTGCAACAAATGCTTATTTTTTCAAAGGTGGCTTCCACTACTGACAGCTTGTACAGTGCTCAGATGAGCTTCATACCTACTGGAACGTGCGGGAGGCTCCCAGAAGAAGGGCAGGCATCACAGTCTACTGAAGGAGTTGTCAAGTCTCCTGCAGAGCGCATGGCGGGCTGCTTTCTCCTGGAGAATATTTGTGGCGCCAGGATGCCCTTAAGGACTTATTCACATGAACGTATTTTGTTTCCGTGGCCGTTCCATTTTTTTTGCGGACCGTATGCGGAACCATTCATTGCAATGGGTGCGCAAAAAAAAAAACGGAAGTTATTCATGTGCATTTCATTTCTGTAAATACTAGGCAAACATATAAAAGAAACATTCAACATCAACATACAGGAAAGGAGAGCGATTCAAACCCTAAAAAACAACAAAGGAATAACCATAAAACCTGCAGATAAAGGTGGCGCTATAGTCCTTTTGAACACTTTGGACTATGTAAAAGAAGCACACCGTCAACTCACAGACACACGATACTATATCAAACTGGATGGAGACCCGACTCAGAAATATTTGAGAGAGTTAAAAAAGGTCATCAGGGGTCTTCCTGCAGGATCCACACAACTTTTAAACTTGGTACCCGAGAATCCCAGGATCGGAGTATTCTATATGCTTCCCAAAATACACAAAGCAGGGAATCCAGGGAGGCCGATCATTTCAGGTGTGGGAACCCTCACTGAAAAAATCTCAGGTTGGATAGAGGGCATCCTCAAACCATTGGTGAGGAACACAACAAGCTATCTACAGGACACAACTGACCTATTGAACAAACTGTCAACCATAGGTCCCCTCCCTAAAGGCACAATCTTGGCCACCATGGATGTGGAATCCTTGTATTCGAATATCCCACACGATGATGGATTAACTGCTTGCCGAGTATACCTGGAGGCGAATGGGATCACCTCAGAGTCGGTATTACAACTGACCAAATTCATCCTCACCCATAACTATTTCTCTTTTGACAAGGAAATATATTTACAGTGCACTGGGACCGCCATGGGCAGTAAAATGGCACCTCAATATGCCGACCTCTTCATGGCAAAACTGGAAAAAACCAATGGTGTGCAAAAAAATATAACATGTCCTAATATTGTCTGCATTACGGACAAGGATCGGACTGTTCTATAAGGGGCCAGCTGTTCCGTTCCGCAAAATACAGAATGCACATGGACGTCATCTGTATTCTTTGTGGATCCGTGTTTTGCGGACCGCAAACTACATACGGTCGTGTGCATGAGCCCTTAATGGCTGTGGTTGTTAGGACACTGTTGTATATGCAGTTTCCTAATATACCAATGTTTTTAAATGAGTGTCACAAAGCCATGCCTATATTAATACTACAATAAATTTCTTGGGAGGTTACAGCAGTCCTATCCAGCATAACTACATTTTTGGCGTCTCTATTTACTTGAAGAATCCAGATTACTGTCAGCACGAACACATGAAATGACGATGTGCGATGTCACGAGGAAAACAGCCACTCTGGTTAACATAGGTGGTTTGGGGGATAACCTGATTCATCGCAGATCAAACAGAAATGAAATGACGCACTGTAACCACAAGAAAACAGATGTTCACTCCATGTGCCTACAACTGCATTCACATAGCCGAGGAGCTCACAAAACAAACCGTCTCCGAACACTGCAAAAACATATAAATAAAGTTATTAAAACAAGGGACTGTTTATCTTTTAAACCCGGGATGATCGTCGCCATGAAGACCAACAGTTCTGAACGTTTTATCCCGTTATTGCACTGCAATCAGATCTTTCCTGTTTAGAGACAGAAAACAGAGAATTAGGTTCCCACAGGCTCAGTACTATAAAAAGCTAAATATCTTTTGCAACTTTTTGAAAGATGCCAGGAAATGTGCTCTGCTTACCTTCCCGGTTGGAAAGCTCTTAAAGGGCTAGAGCGTGTGCACCAAAATCTTCACTAACCAATGACAACCATAGCAACCGAGAGTTTCTTAAAGGGGTTGTCACACTTCAAATGGCATTTATCATGTAGAGAAAGTTAATACAAGGCACTTACAAATGTATTGTGATTGTCCATATTGCCTCCTTTGCTGGCTGGATTCATTTTTCCATCACATTATACAATGTTCATATCCAGCGGCAGTGGGCGTGCTTGTACACTATAGGAAAACGTTCTGACCTATGTGAGCTCCCACGGTCCCTGCTACTAAAGATGCCGGCGCCTTTTCCTATAGTGTACAAGAACGTCCACCACTGCTGGATTGTAGGGTGGTAATAACTCCTGGAAACTAGCAGTGTATAATGTAATGGAAAAATGAATCCAGCCAGCAAAGGAGGCAATATGGAGAATCACAATACATTAGTAAATGCCTTGTATTAACTTCCTCTACATGATAAATGCCATTTGCTGAAGTGAGATAACTCCTTTAAGGCATCTTTCCCTGTGGGAAGGTGCCTGAGCAATAAGGTTCTTAGTTTGCTATTTCCTGTATAGGTGAGCTTTATCTCGTTGTCTGCCCGTGTACCGAACTCTGCCTGTTTACTGGATTCGGACCCTTTACTGCCTGACCTGACATAAACACAGAATTCATCTGAGTTGGTGCCCATAACATGAACAACAAAATGACTGCACTCACTTTATCACCTTATCCACTGGGATATATGTGTAATCCTGTAATAGTCCCGGTGGCCTAGGGTAGGTAAGAGTTTACCAACTAGGCCTGGGGTGATATACATAATGAAAGGTGGTTATGGGTCAGTATATATACATATACTGTAATATTCTTGGGGGTCTAGGTTATTAATATGGGGACTATTAATAATGGTTTAGGATACTGAAGGGGCTAATGTATCTAATCTAGGAGAGGTAAATAATTGGAAATGGGTAAAGAACAAATAGGGAGGTTAGAGCTTCAAATGTTCTGCTTCCCTTCACTCATTTTAACATTAGTTGGTCTAAGGGGGTTAGTGGTAGGATTCTTGTAATATCTTGTAGGTCTAAATTGTCTAAGCAGTTAATACCTAGTATCTCTGAGGGTCTAGGGTGATGAAGGGGTTAACACTGATATCCCTTATCCAAGTTGACCTAGGATGACTATTAAATGGGTTGTCTGGTTTAGAAAAAAACATTTCCATATATCCTATTGGAGAATCCTGAGTTAGGGGGGGTCCTCTGTTTGGGGATCCTTATCTCTAGGCCAGATTGGAGACTAGATATAAGGAGACCTGTCCTGTCCTGCAATACACAGACAACCCATAGATTTGAATGGACACGGTGTAATGCCTACTTTCACCTGTGGTGGCGCATGTAGGAAAATTGAAATGTTACTTCAAAGTTTCTCCACAGATTACAGCTGATACCTGGGGGGTCTCAGCTTGGGTACACTGTGCGATCTGCTTATTTAGAAGAGACCCTTCTAATAAGAAGGGATTGCCCATAGCGGAGAACCCCTTTAATTAATATCTAGTGCCCTGGAGTTCTGGGAAGGTTTAAAGGGGTTATCCGAAACTAACCCCTGATCATCAGCTGTTTTCAGGAGCTGCTGAGTGTCAGAACTAGGCACAGGTCACAGCGCCATACACTCTTCTGTGGCAGTGCCTTGTTACTGCAGCGTTGTTCCCATTAACTAAAAAACAGTTGATCTGCAGTCATCCCTGTGAAACCCTTTTATAATATAAAATTCTGCCTGCCTGCAACTAACACTAGAGGGAGCTCACTGCCTGAATATTTATGCACTACCCATTGAACATAATAATAAATTTGTATGCAGAAAAGAAATTTCAGATACAAAATTGCATTCTTTTAGCTATGTTTACTGATCTCTAAATATGCATACAATGGTGCTGGTACAAAACTGACATGAGGAGCTGAGCAGATTGTGGGACAAAATTCAGAAAAAATTGTTATTTATACATTAAAATCTCTGCTCTTTACAATTCAGTAGCCAATATTTAAGAATATATTGCAAGTTTCGCTGAATCTTTTCCTACAAAATATTATATATCTAATATATAAAGCTGAGTGTATGTATGTATGTGTGTATGTCCGCTAAAGGAATCCGCACCATCGCAGCTACAATCACGAAATTTGGCACACTGGTAGATCAGGTATCCAGGAATGTTTTAGACTGGGTCTCAGGTCTCCAGGACGTACCGTTCCTGAGATATTAAAAAAAAAAAAAATGCATTAGCCAATAGAAGCCTGGTCACATGACCTTCATCAGCCAATAGACAGTTTCCCACCAGGTTTCCATAACAACCCAGCCAGTTTACTTCACTGCTGTAGGCAGGGCGCTGTGGATTACACTGTTAAAGGGGTATTCCGGTTACCAAAAATACACCTTATGTTTCAGACTAATTCACCATCAGTCATTACCTAATACAGTGCCTTGCGAAAGTATTCGGCCCCCTGGAACTTTTCAACCTTTTGCCACATTTCAGGCTTCAAACAAAAAGATATAACATTTTAAATTTTTGGTGAAGAATCAACAACAAGTGGGTCACAATTGTGAAGTGGAACGAAATTTTATTGGATCATTTAAACTTTTTTTGTAATAATAAAACTGAAAAGTTGGGCGTGCAAAATTATTCGGCCCATTTACTTTCAGTTCAGAAAACTCACTCCAGAAGTTCATTGAGAATCTCTGAATGATCCAATGTTGTCCTAAATGACTGATGAAGATAAATAGAATCCACCTGTGTGTAAAAGATTTCCCAAGCTTTAAACATCCCAAGGAGCACTGTGCAAGCGATTATATTGAAATGGAAGGAGTATCAGACCACTGCAAATCTACCAAGACCCGGCCGTCCCTCTAAACTTTCATCTCAAACAAGGAGAAGACTGATCAGAGATGCAGCCAAGAGGCCCATGATCACTCTGGATGAACTGCAGAGATCTACAGCTGAGGTGGGAGAGTCTGTCCATAGGACAACAATCAGTCGAACACTTCACAAATCTGGCCTTTATGGAAGAGTGGCAAGAAGAAAGCCATTTCTCAAAGATATCCATAAAAAGTCTTGTTTACAGTTTGCCACAAGCCACCTGGGAGACACCAAACATGTGGAAGAAGGTGCTCTTGTCAGATGAAACCAAAATCCAACTTTTTGGAAACAATGCAAAACAATATGTTTGGCGTAAAAGCAACACAGCTCATCACCCTGAACACACCATCCCCACTGTCAAACATGGTGGTGGCAGCATCATGGTTTGGGCCTGCTTTTCATCAGCAGAGACAGGGAAGATGGTTAAAATTGATGGGAAGATGGATGGAGCCAAATACAGGACCATTCTGGATGAAAACCTGTTGGAGTCTGCAAAAGACCTGAGACTAGGACGGAGATTTATCTTCCAACAAGACAATGATCCCAAACATAAAACAAAGTCTACAATGGAATGGTTCAAAAATAAACGTATCCAGGTCTTAGAATGGCCAAGTCAAAGTCCAGACCTGAATCCAATTGTGAATATGTGGAAAAAGCTGAAAACTGCTGTTCACAAACGCTCTCCATCCAACCTCAAAGAGCTCGAGTTGTTTTGCAAGGAAGAATGGGCAAGAATATCAGTCTCTAGATGTGCAAAACTGATAGAGACATACCCCAAGAGACTTGCAGCTGTAATCGCAGCAAAAGGTGGCGCAACAAAGTATTAATGCAAGGGGGACGAATAATTTTGCCCGCCCCACTTTTCAGTTTTATTATTACAAAAAAAGTTTAAATGATCCAATAAATTTCATTCCACTTCACAATTGTGACCCACTTGTTGTTGATTCTTCACCAAAAATTTAAAATGTTATATCTTTTTGTTTGAAGCTTGAAATGTGGCAAACGGTTGAAAAGTTCCAGGGGGGCAAATACTTTCGCAAAGGCACTGTATAATGTAAATTTCACATATTTACCGTTCAGTAGTAATAAAAAAATGTTTTCTTCCTCTGCTACCCACTGTGTTTCCTCATAAATTACCATGGCATCGACCCGATCAGGCCACTCCCCCTCTCACTCCACAGCCGACAGGGATTGCAAAAATGAAGGTAAAAATCAACTTCAGGGGTCAGCTGCAGGGGTGGGAGGGAGGGTGACTTTCTCCCTGCAGCTCATGCTCAGACTGCCCAGACTGCGCAGTGTCCATCCAGGCCCTGCGTCGGATGAAGGACAGGGAGTCTGAAAGCCAGACTGTCCAGCCTAAAAACTTACCTCTGGCTACCCTAGGGGCAGGTTGCTGTGGAGGTCACAGTTAAAGGGGAGGACGCTGTGGATGTTACTGTTAGGGAGGCGGGCACTGTAGAGGTCACTGTTAAGGGAGGAGAGGACTGTGGAGGGCACTATTAAAGGGGCAGCGGGGTACTGTGAGGTCACTGTTAAGGGGGCAGTCACTGTGGAGGTCTCTGTCAAGGGGGTCAGGAATGGTGGAGGTCAGTTAAGGGGACTGTAACCTATGGTCAGTGTAAAGGGGTGGGTGCTGTAGAAGTCACTTAAGGGAATGGGCCCCTGTGGAGGTCACCGTCAAGGGGGTGAGGTGCTGTGGAACTCACTGTTAAAGGTGTAGGCTGCTGTGAAGGTCAAAGTTAAGGGGGTGGTCTGCTGTGGAGGTCCCATTTTAAGTAGACAGGGCACTGTGGGGGCTGTGGAGGTCACTGTTAAGGAGGCAGGGTGCTGTAGAGGTCACTCTCGATATCTTTTAGCGACACACACATAAACATTAAATGAAATAGATGAACAGTATATATACAGCAGTCTACTCAGCTCCTTCTGCTCTATAACCTGCTGCCTGCAGATTGCACTGCATTTCATAGTGACAGGTTCTTTATAGAAGTGACACTGCCCCTAGTGGTCATTCCATTGGGCCCTATACATTGTAAACATATTACATCTAAGATCCTGTTCTATCTTGCAGTTTCAGCATGCGTCTTGAGGATGGGGCTCTTCTTACACTGTAAAGTAGTAGACTACAAGAAAAAGTAATAACAGTAATCACAACCTCCAGTTCATTCACCCTGTTCGGTAAAAAGGTCCAGAAAGAAGATTTCTGCAGGAATAGTCTTACCGAGGAAGATTTTACCTAGACACAAAAGGAAGAGCAATTATATCAACATCTCTCCGAAAAGCTAAATCAATATATAAAAAAATAGCGGTTGTTATCTGTAAAAGATGTTGAGCTTATGGCACAGAGTGCATTAACGAATACAAGTTTCCAACAGATGGTGCCAAAATCGGAGGCGCAGCACGCCTGTTCGTGTCAGCAAGGCATAGAGGAACGAAGACGTTAGCAGAGCGGCACTCTTTTTGGACATCAGCATGGCACCGAAAAGGTAAAGGCTGAGCGATACAATCATTGGTTGTTTAAAGGAGCGTACTGCATCTTAGAAAGTGACAAATACAGCAATTGGCGGTGCGCTTCTGGCATCTGTGGGACCCCCTGGCTTAGGCGCACTGTCGCAATTGCAACTGCTGCGACCCCTATAGCTACGCCACTGATGACAAGGAATTATTATAGGCTGTATTCGCAGCTGACATTACACAGATGTGTATAGGATGAACCTGCTGATCACAGCGGGACAGGCCGACCATCTAATGTGTATGGTGGTCGCCTCAGAGAAGGCTGGATTACAACATGGCCAATCCTTTTGTTTTTGGTAGAAGTGACATTTCTATATAGCAAATAATTTACATTCATGCTATTCATTCTGAGTAACTGAATGATTAATTGAAAGGGGTGTGCTCAAAATAATAGCAGTGAGGAGTTGAATTGGTGAAGTCATTCATTCTGTGGATAAACGGGTGTCAATTTCGGACCTTATTTAAAGGGCATCTGTCAGCAGTTTTGTACCTATGACACTGGCTGAGCTGTTACATGTGCACTTGGCAGCTGAAGACATCTGTGTTGGTCCCATGTTCATAAATGTCCACATTACTGAGAAAACTGATGTTTTAGTATATGCAAATGAGCCTCTAGGAGCAACGGGGGCGCTTCCGGTACACCTAGAGGCTCTACTCTCTCTGCAACTGCCGTGTCCTGTGCAATTTCATTGACTTTAGGATAAGTCAGGGCCAGCTGTTATGATGTTTTCACTGCTTGGTCCTGTCAATCAAAGTGCAGGGGGGTGGCAACTGCAGAGATAGCTTATTAGCATATACTAGAGGCTCATTTGCATATATCACAACTTCATTTTTCTCAGCAATGCAGACACATATGAACATGGGACCAACACTGATGTCTTCAGCTGCCAAGTGCACATGTAACAGGTCAGCCAGTGTCATAGGTACAAATCTGCCCTTTAAGGTAGGAGGGTGGCAAATGTTGCATATGTTGGTTATAGTGCATTTCCTTCTGAAATACTGGTGAAAATGGGTCACTCCAGATCTTGTTCTGATGTATGCCCAGCTTTTGATACAGTTTAGTGTTCAACATAGCCATATGAGGGATTCAATTTTGAAGGATAAGTTATGTTTTTTAATGGCACCGTTCAATTTACCATATCTTGTATTGGACAACAGAAAAAACATTCTTTGTGGAGTAAAACTGGAAAAAACGTAATCACGCCATGTTTTTTTTAGGTTTTGTTTTTACGGTGTTTACTGTTCACCTAAAATGACATGACAGCCTTACTTTGTGTGTCAGTAGGATTACAGTGATACCACATTTGTAAAGTTTTTATTTTGTTTTACTACTAAAAAATAAAAACCATTGAAAAAAAAGTTTTCTTTGCATTGCCATTATTTCTGCCTACATGTCCATTCCGCAGTACAACAAAAGTGGCCAAGACTAGGCACTGTTAACGGGTCAGCAAAAAAACATTGATGCAACACGGACATCAGCAGGACTACATCTGTATTCTTTGTGGATCGGCGTTTTGCGAAACGCAAAATACATAAGGTTGTGTGAATGCACTCTTAGATCGGTAGAGTCTGACTGCTGAGAACCCCATCAATCAATAGAATGGGAGCCCTGTACCCTGACATGAATGGAGTTTCATGGCCAGCCCTGTGTCATCTCTATAGGACTGCAGCCGAGTGCTGTAGTCTGCTATCTACGGCAGTCCCATAGAGAAATGACGCATGCCACTTAATCAATTTTGGGGTTTGGGGGTCCCATCAGTCAGACCCCCACTAATCTAACAGTGATCCCCTATCCTACTGATCTGTGTACTGTATTTCCACTGTAAGTGGGGCTAATATGTCAGCTTCAGTTAGTGGGGAAATAATAAAAATAATAACATAATAATAAAACTTCCTCTAATGGGGGTATGTATATACACATGCCCCCATTGTCTGAGATTCTAAGCTGAAGAGTCATGTGGGTGGTCCTATCTACTGATTGACAGCTAAGTCTCTGTTCAAACATGCAGTGTTAGCTGTCATTCAGTAAGTAGGACCGCCCACATGGCTCCTAAGCATAGAGAGAGCGGAGAGATATAAATGAATAAATGACAAGTTATGCTGAATCTTTTCCCATAAACTACACATCAATCTGCTCTGCTCCTCCTGCTCTATAACAGGCTGCCTGCAGATTGAACTGCATTTTGTGGTGACAGGTTGTGAACCCATAGAAAGCTATTCTTAATGGTAAAAACTCCCATTGAGTTGGCATTTTTTGGAAGACCCCATTAATGTGTACCCAGTGTCAGACTGGGGTTCCCGGGGCACACCAGAGAAAATAATTTTTAACAGCAACTCCTATATCATCAATACAATTGAGTAAGTTTTGAATCAAAGAAAAAGCCACTAGTGCTAATTGATTATACGAACTCCTGAAATGGCCCCCCATATGCCCGGGCCCCTCACAGACTCTGGCACCCTCGCCACTTCTCATACCGGCATGGCCACCGCTGCTTCTCAGGTGACACCCGCGATGCTAGGGAGCCTCGCCCCCGTCACCGCCTGCTAATGGCTGGCCCCCTGATGGAGGATGTTTTCATCCGCGCACAGGGAGAAGCTGCGGCGGCCGTGCAGGCTTCAGAAGCAACGCGGGTGCCGGGGAGCGAGGTAAGTACATTGTGTGTGAGGGGCCCGGGCATATGGGGGGGGCCGCATTTCAAGGGTCGGATAACCCCCCTTTAACTCCAAAGGCAACCAAATGTTTTTGTTCCTGGATCATTGTGGCCCATTATGGTATCAGAGCTTGGGTGCCCAGGAGGGTGGTCTGGTACTCTGGTGGGCCAGTCCGACCTGGAGTGTACCCTCAATCTAATTCTTTTATCAGTCTCACTGCAAGATCTGCATTTAGGTGCCACAGGTTAATCTGGAGCTCTGTTTTTTTTTTTTTACTATGCCCTGGCACGTCACAGAGTTGGGCAGTAATGCTGGGGGGGTCCTTGAATTTGGATCCTCCACTAACTGGCAGAACACATGGCCTTACCGAGAGCCATGGCCCGTCAGCTTTTAGTTCAGACGTTTGTGTATCTTGGAAAGTCAGCGCATTCACATTCCACAGAGTGCATGCGTAATACACGGAACCCAAAGCCGTCTGGTTCTGGAACTACTTCAAAGAGGTGAGCAGCACTGAACAAGGATATGAGGGGGCAAGCCTTGCAGGACCAGGTCCAGAGTCCTCCACGAAATAAGTGGGGGTCTCTTTGAGGTGGACCCCAGAGAAGCGATGTCAGACTATAAAGTACTTTTCATACTTTGTTTCTATTTTCCTTTGTTACAATGTATATTATATTGTGTATTTGTTACATTGGGTATTCATTTAAAGGGATGCTCCATAATGAGCTCCACTTCAGACTGCTAGGAATGATAGGACGAGGGGCTGCGGACGCTCAAATGTGAATAGCATCTTACAGAAATACAGCAGAGTTTACGCGCTGAGCTCCGGGGCATTTGTTTCCTCTGCATTTCTTGTGTTTTCCATGTGTTGCAGCTTCTCTCTTCACTTCCCCTGTCTGATGAAGAGTCAGGGGAGGGGGAGGCTGCAGCAGGGAGCCCCTCCCCACCTGGTTACGTGTCTGGCAGGTGGGCTGCAGCCCTGGCACAGGATGCTGAATAGACACGATGCGTTTGGCAGCAGCAGCTCCTGTCACATTGTGTCACTCAGCTGCCTGGGGAGGAGAGGAGGAGGAGGAGGGCGGTGGGAGCTCCTCCTGGCCCAAGGCCCCTCCTCGACACTCAGTTTAGCACATCGGATGTTGCCATGTGATGTTCTCCGTTGGGCACACCGTGTGGCATGCCCTGGTTATGATGTCCCGTACAAGCCATACCTGCAGTATGCCCTTCTCTGCCAGCCCATGACCACAATCATGCCCCCCTAACAGGCAGCACCATAGACAGTATGGGCTTGTGCCAAGACCTCACCCTCCGCACCTCTATTCACTTCCCGCTATTGGGCACATACAAAGTTTCATTGGCACAGCACAACTGGCATCCTGGTCCTCCAGCTTATCAGACCATGCAGCCTCCTGCGCCAGCCTCTGCCAGTTTATCGGTGGCACTGCCATTCTCACCCAACACCTGGAATTCAATACAGTTTATTAGAGGGATGGCACCAGGGGTTTCCGGTGTTGGGTATTATGTACAACATCCTGTACAACACTGTACCCATAGTAAGCATGCTGAGACTTGTAGTACCACAGACACTGACGCAGATTCTATAGATGGCGTAACCTTACACTGGCTGCATCAGATTTAATTTTACCTGCACCAGAATTGTGGCACAAGTCACGCCCCTTGTCGGGCTAGGCGTCGATCATTTCAGGGTGCCACATTTTGTGGACTCTCGGTAGTAACTGTGGGCAGCTGTCTATGGAAATCTGTGTGTGGTGCCCCTCCATCAGGTTGCACAGATCTCATTGTACCAATCTCACGTGACCTTACAGATAGGATTCTGAGGAAGTCGGCCCCTCGGTGTGGCAGGAATTTAGCTACTTATTATTGACAGCAAACAGTGGTACTACAAATCCCAGCATGCTGAGAACGGGCATGACCTGCTGGGAAGGGCAGTATGACTGGAGCTGAGGTGGCTGGTCAACTCAGCCATCAGTAGTGCAGCCTATTATTTACAGCAATCTGCACCTGTCACAAAACCACCACCAACAAGACATGCTGGGACTTGTAGTTGCACCTCCTATAGCTGGTCAGTATGAAATCATGGTAAGATGTCACTGCCCTTGAAGTGAGGTGTCAACACACTCAAAACTGACATGAAATGCTGGCACTTGTAGTACTATAAGGGGTTGACTGTCCATCATCATGGAGTTATAAAGCACATGGCTGTCTGAGGACTACAACTCCCAGCATTACACTACTGACATGACGGGACTAGTAGTATTATAGGGGTTGAGGGTACATCATCATACAGTTATTACATGTGGCTATCCTAGAATAAGTACAAGCCCCAGCATTACACTACAGACATGCTGGGACTTGTAGTGCTATAGGACCTGAGTGTACATCATTACATGTCACTGTCCTGGAACTACAACTCCCAGCATTACACTACAGACATGACATGCTGGGTCTTGTAGTACTATCAGGGGTTGAGTGCACATCATCATAGAGTTATTACATGTAGCTGTCCTGGAACTACAACTCCCAGCATTACACTACAGACATGACATGCTGGGACTTGTAGTACTATAGGGGATGAGTGTACATCACCCTGGAGTTATTACATGTCACTGTCCTGGAACTCCAGACCTGTAGTGCTGGGACTTGTAGTACCCCAGGGCCGGTGACATGATGGCTGTGACATTTCTATAGGTAGATCAGCCTGCTGTCTGCACCTCTCCTGGGTGCACAGGGGGGCGCTGCCTGCATCACCTCCCCACCTGAGCCCTGCGCCCAGCACCCTAGTGGGGGGGACTCCCCACCTAAGACCACTAGGGGGGCTGAGGTGATGTCGTAAACGAGAAGTGTCGTAAACCAGGTGCGGACCTCGCCAGGGGGAGAGGAGAGCAGAGCAGGGAGGAGGAGGAGGAGGTGGTGGTGTTAGGAGGGGCGGGGGAGGGAGGTGACTCGAGCATTTAGACACAAGAACGAGAGGATCATGGCGGATGGCCCCAGGTGTAAGCGCAGAAAACAGGCGAACCCCAGGCGGAATAACGGTGAGTGACCGGGCTGGGGGGGGGAGCGCTGCTCTGAGGGTACGGGCTGTGGGCTTGGACACGCTTGGTCTCCGGGCAGAGCAGGGACTGGGGGCTGGGGCTGCGCGTACCGTTATGTTACCTGCTGCCGCCTCCTCCCTGGACCGTTAGACGCATCTGCTCCCATGTTACTGTATGGAGGCTGCCGAGCCCGCACTGCTCCTGCCCCGGGGACCCCCGAGGAGCCCTGAACCCAAACTTCCTCCATCCCCCCCCTCCCCTCTCCTCCTCCAGGTAGTGCAGAAGTAGCGGATCAGCGCCACGTTATCCTACAGCAGAGGTGGCCGTGTCCATGGCCTGCCATCAGCATTGTTACATTGGAACTTCTGGTGGTGCCTGGCCCCGGGGTCCTGGGGGGCCACACTGGACTTGTGTTACCTGGGTGATGAGCAGAGAAGAGGGGGAGGGGGGGATCAGGGTGGCTCCTGCTGTGGAAGGCACTGTTGCTGCAGTACAAGTGTATTGATTGTCTCCACTGCCTCATGCTGCGTCTATAGGTGATGCCACATTCATCTGGTTTATTCCACCTGCCAGGTGACACCCCTCCTTTTCTTCAGGACTCCTAATGCTGTACAGACAGCACCGCAGCTGCTGCAGAACCTCTTCAAACTGTTTTTTTTTAAAGGGACAGTAATATCATGCCCAGATAGGGGTAGCCTTTTCTGGAGGTGCCCAGAAGTTGTAGTTGGGGGGGGGGGGGCAATAATTTTTTTTTTCAACTTCCTGCCTGAAATGGTTAATGGCAGGGATGCAGTGGATGGTCATTCTAGGTATCGCCCCCTTTAAGGATCTGTCGTATTGGCAGGGATGGCTAGTTTTCAATGGCAAAGATGTTCCGCAGCAGTTTGTTTACTGCAGTGTCATCCGTGGGATTGACAGGTAATGGTGGCAAGTGACTTCGAGAAGTAGAGTAGTCGTATACCCCAGGAGCTGGAGGTCCAGGCTTTATACTACTTGCCACTCTGACCTTAAATGGGGGGGGGGGGGGATTTACTCCCGAGCCCCCCCCCCTGCTCCTAAGTGACGCCCCCTACACCCATTGGCTTAACCCCTCTGTGCTGGATAGAAGCTGACGCTAACCCATTTCTGGAGGGGCAGAGCTTGTACTGCAGAATTGTCCGGGCTCGTCACACAAGGGGTTAAACCAGCAGGTTATTTGATCATATTTCCACCCGCTTTGAAGGTAATTTTCCTTCTCGCAGTCACTCCCTCTGCCGGTTTCCATTCCTCTTTTTTCTTTTTTTCTGACTGATCTATATCAGGGCTCTGTCCCCCCCATTGGCCGGGTGCAGCTCTCTAGGTGCTCGTAGGTTATTTTGGTTGGGTGGTTTCCAGTCTGAGGGTGGGTGGGTGCTGATGGTGATAATGATGATGAATTTGGGTGCGGTGAAAGCCGGGGAATGGCCTACAGAAAGTTTTTTTTTTTTTTTTTCTGTTCTCTCCTTTGGTCATCTCTCTCTCTCTCTCTCTCCTCCTCCAGAGAGAGGTACCTGCCTGTCTACAAAGGGGTGGTGTCTGCAGAAAGGGGGGCCCCTTTTTTACTCCGGCTGCAGCCTATATAAGGGAAACATTTACATTTCACACTCCGGCTGCCTTTTTATTCTCGTGCCCCCCCCCCCCCGTCCCCTCCTTTCTCCTCTATACCGTTAGTTATTGCAGGATATTCAGGAGTTTCATCTGATCTTTGACGGGCGCGAAGCTCTGACACTCCCAGGGGTTAAAATAAAGATCTTTCCGAGTCCAGGAAAATCCAGATCAAGGAAGGGGAGGAAATACTTGTTGTTTTCACAATCCCCCCCCTTTTTTTTTCTTTACTGCTGATGACACTTTGTAGTATTATGGGTTTTGGGATGATGGGACTTCCTGTCTTCCAGGGATTGTATTGGGAAGGGATTTGTGCTGAGCTTCTGCTTGTAGACTTACCCCCACGATATCGCCGACCTGCAATAATCAGCCTGTATTTAACCCCTCACAGGCGCCCTTCCCTTCTCCCCTATAGTGGGATGATGGAGTAGGGATGCAGGGTAAGGTAAGTTTGGAGATGCTGATGCTGGCAGGGGGGGGCAGTTTTTGTTATTGCTGACGACAGGCAGGCATGTGCCACCCAGCGTCGAGACCTGTCAACATGTTTACCTGGATTTCATGGGGGGGGGGGAGGTGGGAATAAATCCGAAGCCCCTCATCCTGTCGGCACCAAATGGCAACTACTTGTGCAGGTAGAGGAATTTAAAAAAAAAAAAAAAAAAAAAAAAAGTGTTTCGTTCATTCCTGCAATGCCTGGCAGCCCCCTCCTGCCTGCCGCCTCCTCCGATCTCCAGGGAAGCATTGATTTACCTCTGGCAAGGGTTTTTTTTTTTTTTTTTTTTTCTCCTCCTACCTTCTGTTTTAATGCAATTTTTATAAGCTGCTGACGTATCGTGCGGTCTGCTTCACGGCGCCCCACCCTGGCAGGAAAGGTGCACTGGGAGGGATCATAGAAAGAAATCTAATTTCAGGTATTTTTTTTTTTTTACTGGAAGTGCTGACGTCACCGTCTTGTCTCTGCCGTATGATCCTGCATAATATGCGTCTCTGTGGTTGTGCTTTAACCCTCGCCTATACCGTATTTTTTAATTTTTATTTTTTATACAGTTTTACAGTTTTTACTGGCAGTTCTATTGACGTCAATAAAAAAAAAATGATACTTTGTAGCCGTTGCCGTAGTTTTTGTTTGTTTGTTTTTATTTTGATTTGTTTTGTGTTGGCTGGAAGTACCTGTAAATATTATGATAAATGGGATTGGGGGGGGGCACTTTGCAGCAAGGTGCATTGAAAGGAGGGGGGGGCCACGGCTGCTAGGTAATGGAAGTTGACAGCCTGTAAACTAATTGAGAGCGTTTGGCGTATGCAGCGGGCGTCACAGTAATGCAATGGCTCATGTATTATAAAGCTGCATTAGAGGGAGCGCGGTATTATTCCCATTGGAAAGCCCCATCTCCCTTCGCGTGGAGGGAAACAGCATTCTGATAAGCTTTTAAGCCCTTTTGTGGTGTGCGGTGCTGCGCGGCGATACCCTGGAGTAGCGTGGAGTATTATCTATCTGCTCAGTCCAGTAACAGTCAGGACAAATGCTATTAAAGGTCTGTACAGATACAGTGGGGGAGGAGTCCGCTCTGAAGAATGACTTGCTATTTTCTCCTTTCTCAAATGTCATTCAGCGGGTGAGGTGAGGCTGACCTCTACTCTCCGACGTGTCAACTGGATGGGGCGACGGCCCACCGCGGGCCCCGGAGACAATAAAAACGTAAATAGAAAAGCTCGACGAAGACTTGGCCTGCAATGACTCTGATCTCTTCCTGTGTGTACAGAGACACCATTGGCAGATGTAGCAGTGCTGCGTCGGTTATTTGGCAGATTCCATCATCGGTACCAAAGCAATTGGTTATTGGGTTAAAAAAAAAATCGAGTGGCGGTTCACCCACATTCTTGTGTGGCGCCAGCGATAAAACGTAGTGACTGTATGTAGCGCCAACGCATACATGTACAACCACAGCTGCAAGTGGGTGGGCGTGTTTTACGTGTGGACGACCTCGCGTACAACAGGTACAGCCATCGCAATTTGGAAAGTGCCAAGTCTGTTTCAGAAACCTGTTTGCCCATTGGCTTCTATTGGGAAATGAGACGATGCAGTTCCTGACCACCTGATGACCCGCGCTGCGTGGTCGTACCCTAAATGGTGGCAATCCAAACACAAGTTGTGAGGTCCCTGCTCACAAGAGCTTATAACCTGCGAGGAAACGGTTCCCCTACATCTGTATTATCATGGGCAATACCATTCATGTTTGCTTGTTGAGTATATAACCCTATACTTGCATAGATGGACACAGAAATTTAGCAGAGCCGTGTTGGTCATTTGGCACATCTGCGTGTGTGTATATATGACTGCAGTGTTAGAGGACCTGCCATCTCTCCTGACTTCTCCAGCTTAATAACTACCTTCATTCCCCATGTAATAACAATTTTGGAGCATCTTTTCATAAGCGGCGTTAAGCCATTCCTCTATTATTCCTACTTGAACTTTATGACTGAATTACTAGCAGTTTGCAATAAAGGTCCAGATGGGTGTAACCACTTCAGGTATGTGTCCTGCACAGTCGGCCACTGTCAGCACTGATTTAATGAAGTCAGACTTTGCAGGGACACGCCCCTTGACTTGCAACACCCATTTGGGCCTTCATTACAAACTTCTAATAATTCATTCATAAAGTTCAAGTAGGAATAATAGAGGAATGGCATAACATAGCTTATGAAAAGAAGTAGTTGTTAAAACAGACATGTCAGGAGAGGAGACAGGTCCTCTTTTAAATAGGAAAAAGCATAACATTCAAGTTGTCTATGTGAGTACAGGTCTAGCAGAGCTGAATTTGTAATTTGGCGGTAGTGTTTTATAGCAGGTTATGATTTCATAAGCAGTTCAATGACATACTCTGCTCTGCTTCATCAGTCTATTCCAAGTGCAGTGTGTAAGTGGCAAGGGCTACTTATTTTAGAAGTGACCTCTGGTTGCTATCTATATCCCCCTGCTTGCGGACATTAACTTAAAGGTGTTAACAAGTGTCAGGATGTCAGGTGGTCGTGACGCCTGGGATACTGCATTCTTTGTTGCGGGGTCCTCCCCCATCTTTAACTTCTGCTTTCAACCTGGTATCGTGTTCTCTGGAGCTGGATTTGAAACTTTCATTTGGGGAATAGAGGAATTCGGCCTAAGTGAACATTCCAGGCTCAGCGCGCGCCTTTTCTAAGTCCAGATGAATTCTCTTCTACAACACAAATTATCAGTCGCTACAAAGTAATATATTATTCTAGAGGGTTTCCTGCCTATGGCTGCTTATGTCACTGCTATGTTACATTTAAAGGGGTCCTCCCGAGCTCTCAGAACCTGCAGGAGGAAGAGCGTTTTGCCGCCACTTACTACTCTGTCATGTGGCTGATTCCGCAATCTGGGCTGTGCTCACGTGACTACCTGACTGACTGCGGCTGTGTACACTATGCAGCTGAACAGGAAGACGAGCGGATCCGGAGGAGACTTCAGCGTAAGAGCCCACAACTAGAGTCAGACAGTCACGTGAGCACAATCCATATTGTGGAATCGGTGCAGCGATGGAATGGTAAGTGGCATTGAAACGATTTTTCTTCCTCAGGTTGTCTGAAGGCTAGAATTTTGTCAAAGCCTCAGAGAACGCCTTTAACCCCTTAAGGAGGAATGCTGTACATAGGAACATAATAAATCTCCCATAGACTGCAGCAGTAATTCATTGCAGTCTATGGGAGAAGGGATCAGATTATCGCATGTTTAAGTCCCCTAGGGGGACTTAAAAAAAAAAAAAAAAAAAGAAAAAAAAAGAGAGAACAAATTAATGTTTTATAAAAAATCTTAAAAAATTAAAATGACCCCTTTCCCCACATTAAAAATAAACTAAATATCATTGCCAGGTCCCAAAATGCCCGAACTATTAAAATACAAACGTATTTATCCCGTAAGGGGAACTAAAAAAAGCCATCAAAGTGGCCAATTCTGTTATATGACATTGTAAAGAATTATTATTATTATTTTTTTAAGTATTAAAACACAAACTATATAAGTATTATATCACAGTAAGGGCTCGTTCACGTGGCCGTATGTATTTTGCGATCCGCAAACAAATACGGATGACATCCGTGTGCATTCCGTATTTTACGGAACAGCTGGCCCCTAATAGAACAGTATTATCCTTGTCCGTGATGCGGACAATAATAGGACAAGACTCATAATCTTGCAGAACGGAAATACGGACATACGGAAACGGAATGCACACGGAAGACCTTCCGTTTTTTTTTTTTCTTGCGGCCCCATTGAAATGAATGGTTCCGCATACGGTCCGCAAAAAAAAAACAGATCGGACACGGAAAGAAAAATACGGTCGTGTGAGCGAGCCCTAAGGCCTCTTTCACACGACAGTAATTTTTGCGGGTAGGATGTGGACCCATTCATTTCTATGGGTCCGCAAAAAATGCGGACAGCACACCGTGTGTTGTCCGCATCCGTATGTTCGGTCCATAGCCCGCAAAAAAAAAATAGAACGTGTCCTATTCTTGTCCGTATTACAGACAAGAATAGTACTGTTCTATTAGGGGCCAGCTGCCCACGTTCCGCAAAATCCATCCGTTTTTTTTTTTTGCGGACCGCAAAACACAACGTTCGTGTGGAACTAGACTAATCGTATCGACCTGGAGAATGAAGGTAACAGGTCAGTTTTACTCGATGGGTAAGGCTGTCAAAATGAAAGCCATAAAACTATTGTGAAATTGTGTTTTGTTTTTGCTTTGTGTTTCCAATTCCACCTCATTTTGGAATTTTTTTATTGTATATATTTTTTTTTTCCAGCTTCCTACTACATTGTATGCCATGTAAGATGATGTCATTAGAAATTCCCCCTAAAAACAAGCCCTCATACGGCTATGTGAAAGGGAAAAATAAAATAGGAAGGCAGGGAGTAAGAAACAAAAAGCTAAAAGGGGTCTGTAAAGGGTTAAGCAATATGGTGCCAACTTTGATTTCTCTCCCCCCCCCCCCCCCCTCCAGTTTTCACTGATACATCCTGCCTCCAGGTCTGTCATTCAGGACGCCAGGAAGGCTGGTGACGGTTTTAATTGCAGCCATATTGGTTGCACCCAACTGAACCAGTATCTGAGGAACAGCTTTAGGAAACTGGTGACAACTTGATAGATGAGGGACAGTTAAAGGACTGGCGACATGTAGATGAGGGACAGTTAAAGGACTGGCGACATGTAGATGAGGGACAGTTAAAGGACTGGCGACATGTAGATGAGGGACAGTTTAAGGACTGGCGACATGTAGATGAGGGACAGTTAAAGGACTGGCGACATGTAGATGAGGGACAGTTAAAGGACTGGCGACATGTAGATGAGGGACAGTTAAAGGACTGGCGACATGTAGATGAGGGACAGTTAAAGGACTGGCGACATGTAGATGAGGGACAGTTAAAGGACTGGCGACATGTAGATGAGGGACAGTTAAAGGACTGGCGACATGTAGATGAGGGACAGTTAAGGACTGGCGACATGTAATGAGGGACAGTTTAGGACTGGCGACATGTAGATGAGGGACAGTTTAAGGACTGGCGACATGTAGATGAGGGACAGTTTAAGGACTTTTTTTTTTTGTTCACTTTTTGTATGCTACTTGCTAGCTAGAGCCAGGGCCCCCAGCTGGGCCTGTGGTTGAGAAATTTTCTTCTGAGGATTTCTGTAGATGACGCCATCTCTGCTGCGCACATTTTCTTCCCACTTCTTCTGGTAGGAGGCTCTGGAGCGCTCTCTCTGAAGTTCATGGCTGCTTCCAAATACTCTTGGCCCCAGTGTTTGTTGAACAAGCTCTTATTTGTTACTACAGATGGATTAGCCGCTTTGTAACATGCACAAAGGTAACATTTGCTGTGTCGTATGACGTACAGAAGTAGCAGAGCTGAGCTCGTCTTGTGGCAGGATGATATGCTTTCTGTCAGAACGACGGCAAACCTGCTCCAAAAATATGTAATCACTTACTCGAAACCAGTGATTCCAGCCACGCGGACTCCCACTACCCCGTCTAGTTCTTCTCTACCTCCTCTGTTTTAGACTGTTTTTAAAGGGGTTTTTCAACACCCGGGACCCCCCCACTGATCAGCTGTTCGCTGCAGCCTTCTCCTAGGCCATATGATGACGCGTTCATGTTTCACGTGGCCTGGGAGCAGCTCAGCCCCATTGAAGTGAATGGGGCTGAGCTGCAATACCAAACACAGCCACTATACAATGTACGGCGCTGTGCTTGGTAAGCTGAAAGGCAGCGGCACTCACAGGAGTGCTGGTGTCTTCTCAAATTTAGCTGTTGGACCCCCATCGATCAGTAAAAATGAATCTCGGAAGAACCCTTTTAATGACTTGATGACAGCCAAATTATTGATCTCGCTTGTATGGATCCTGATCAGTATCTGCTGTGGGGGTCCAACTCCCGGCACCCAAACTGCTCAGCGTGCTCTCATCGCTTCTTGCCCTAGGCCTGTGACGTCACATTCATGGGTTACAGGCAGGGGTGGGCAACCTGCGACACTCCAGCTGTTGTGAAGCTACAACTCCCAGCATGCATACTTGCTCTGCTCTTCTCAGGACTCATAGAAATAAATGGAGCATGCTGGGAATTGTATTTTCACAACAGCTGGAGTGCCCTTCAAGTGAATGGAGCTGAACTGCAATACCAATCGCAGCCACTATACAATATGCAGCGCTGTGCGAAAAGCTTGTAGTGCCCACTGAAGCGCCACGACTGCCTCCAACAGCTGATCCGCAAGGTTATGAGGTGTCGGACCCTGATCGATCAAATACTGTGGACCTATCCCAAGTATAGGTCATCAGTATAAAACCCTCGGAAACCCCCTTTAATCTATGCGCCTTTGATTTCCCACTGAAGCACATACTGGCATGGTCCATCAGATGCTAAATAGCGGAGTGCTCCTTAATTCAGAGCATAGGGACGCCAGGCGCCACCATAGAGGCTCAGCCTTACAATTTAGGGTATTGTCGTTTGTGACGTTAGTTTTCAGTGCTCGTGCTGCACCCTCCTATGGGACAGGCAGATAGTATTAATTTAAATCCACTGGCTGTGCCTGCGTACCAGGAATAGCAACGTGCGGGAGAGCAGAGGACATATTAAAATAGAACGCCGATGGAGGCAATCGGAGGGGAGGACAAGTTTTCTCATGGCTCCGTTTCATTATGTATTCTACACGTCAACCTGCTGCATTTTCCGGTGTGATCGGCTTTTTTTTTTTTTAAATGAGCAGTAAGAACTGAAGGACAAGTAAAAGCTCTTAATTTCTCCTCCACTTTAAGTTTTTTACGTGTCCTAGCGTATCTGAGCCCACCTCATCCCAAAAGAGAACAAACATGCTCTTTGGCTCAGCTACTATGTTTCGAAAGACAAAACTCTTGCAAGTTTTTATTTTTTTCGTTATATCCTTTTGCGTCTATGAACCAAAATTGTGTACAAAGTAAAGGAGTCGTGTGCACTAATACAGCTAGTGCTGTAGATTTTTTTTTTTTTTTTTTTTTTTTTTTTTTTTTTTTTTTTTAACCCCGCGGTAGACACGGCAATAATTTGGCTGAGACTGGGGAAAAGGGGGAGTTCTCAGAACTGTCTGTGGCAAGGGGGCACACCCTGTGGCCGGCAGTACCCTTCTGTGCTGCCCGCATCTGGACACGGATGTGGTTTGTCTGTGGTACACATGTAGTTTCCATTTCGTGGAGGAGAGACTAATAACTTTGGAGCAGAAGAGGGGGGGGCGATGAGCGGCCGTCTCTGGGCCCCCCATAAATCAGGAGAATGGGGTCCCTTAACTCTTCCATAGCACTGCAGAGAGGAGTATGTGCGCTATATGTGCGGTCTATGCATGTGGCTGTCTCCATTGTAGTTTCCATGAAATGCCAGGCCATTACCACAACACCCATAGTCTACCATGGAGAGAGCCACGCATGGTCACCTGCTCACAGAAGTGCTGATTGGAGAGTACGGGGACCCTCGTTCTCCAGATAGGTGCTGGGTCCACTTCCATCAGACACTTATGGCATGTACTCTTGATATATCATCAATGTCTCAGATGACAATACACCTTTAAGTCTTATTGTGGCCCTTTGGGAGTGGTTTGATTTGACAATGTGGCCCTCAGACCACTGGAGGTTGTGCACCCCTGGTCTAAGAGCGCATGCACATGGCAGTGCCCAGACTCTTCTCCTGGGGAGAATAAGGGCATGCCTCCTGACATTTGCATCCCCCTTTTTATGTCCCACTTTCATGCAAATTTGGATAAGCCCCACCCATCTTATGATCCGTTTCATGGGACAGTCCCGTGGAAAACAGGATGGTTGGGAAGTATGCATGTGAAATCTGAGAGCGACCATGGTTTTCTGTTTTTTCATGGATTCTGTAGGCATTTAAGGCTGTAATGAGATGCCGTAAAGAAGATCCCTTTTGCTGTATTACAGCTTGCTTTTTTTTTTTTTTTTTGTATACTTTTAGTTCCGATTAAGGAAGATCTTTATCAATGGGTCACCTACTGTAAATGAAAATTCAGCTTAGTGCCCGTATAAGAGGCATGGCGTGTCTTCTGAACCTTTTGTGACTTGGAAAGTAAATTGGTAAATTGGCTTTGGACTGGCATTAGGCTAAAGCTTGGCTTTGGACCGGCATTAGGCTAAAGCTTGGCTTTGGACCGGCATTAGGACACCTTCACAGCAGGCAGATTTTGTTGCAGAAATTTCGTCGACTAGAAATTCCACTTACCTGAATGGGGCAGAAAGGAGGCAGAAATCGATGTGCTGTTCGGATGAATGGAACCAATTTTCAGTTGCAGGAATTTCTGCCGAGCGTGGAGCCGCCCTCAGACCACTTTCACTCTGTCAGTATTTGTGAGTATTTATAACCCAAAACCAAGAGTAGAACCCACTGAAGACTAGTATAATGGAACAATTGGAGCCACTTTTGTGTTTGGACCCACTACTCCTTTGCAGATTGCAGTCCAATTTTAGTCCAGCTCCTGGGGGTTGTAGTGTCACGAGCTGGAGAGACACAGGTTGGACACCTGTCGGCAGGATGTGGAGCAGGGAGGAGGTCTGCAGCCCCTTCTGTAGGGGATAACTGACCACAGACCTCTACCACTGACAACTTTACAAAATGACACTTTTAATGTGCGTTATGACCATACTATATGCAGATAAAGTGGCATATAGCGACCATTATAGCGGTATAGTGGCATATAGCGACCATTATAGCGGTATAGTGGCATATAGCGACCATTATAGCGGTATATAGCATCTATTTTGCCCAGTTCTATTGCTGGTATTGCTTAACGGTATTATTTGTTGACTTTAAATATTTTGGCTTTTAATTTGATTTCATCCAGTATTTAGTAGTTGCAGCGGGGTCATATGTATGGATTGGAGGAAGGTGGGAGCGCCGTTCGGGTCCCTGCAGCCTGTCATGTCATCCTTCAGCTAAACTCATTACACTGTATTGTGAATTCTGATCTCATCCAGGTCTAGAGAGCCATCTGCTCCGCTCAGCCTTCATCCAGCTTACGCAGGTCTCAGCGCATGGCCGTGTGTATGCTACCAGAGTCATTGTGCTGTGGATTTGCTTTTCATCCACAGGGGGAATCGCCCCTGGAGGTGCCATTTTATAGGAAACATGCACCAAGGAAATAGAACAACATTCAGCACCACAAATCACCGTGTTAACCCCCCCCCCCCCCCCCCCCCCCAAGAAGAGGCCATGTTTTCAATCATTAGATTAGTGCTTGACCTTCCAGCTCTCCAATAGCCGCATGTACATGAGTGCTATCAGGGGCGTCAGTCTGCTTTTATGGCGGTATAAGTGCTCCTCGGACGTCCTGTAAAGTGAAATACGTTACTTTATTATTGCTCCTTCCTTAAAATCACTGCAGCTAATGCCTGATACCAACAGTAATGTGCAAAAGTTTTAGGCATGCGTGATAGAAGTGTTAATAGTTTATTTTATTCATTAACAAAATGTAAAGTGAATAAAAGAAATCTAAATCCAATCAGTATTCGGTGTGACCAACCTTTGTCTTCAAACCACCATCAGTTCTTCTAGATACACTTGTACATGTTTTTGAAGGAACTCGGCAGGGAGGTTGTTCCAAACATCTTGGAGAACTAACCACATTTCTTCTGTGGATGTAGGCGTGCTCATATCCTTCTGTCTCTTCGTGTAATCCCTGACAGACTGGATGATGACATCAGGGCTCTGTGAGGGCCATATCATCACTTCCTGGACTCTTGGTCTTCTTTAATAAGTGTGCAGGCTACAAGCTGTATGATGTCTTTTTCTTATCTCGAACACATGGTGTTGGCTCCATTTACAGAATACAGGCTGCCATAAATGAGCAGGCTATAGGCTGCACACCAAGTCGATACTGGTCAGTATTACCTGTGTACTGCCTCCATATGGCTCAGTATTCTCTTCTAGAGGAGTAGTCTGGACCAGTAGCAGAATATGGGCCGTATATCACAGATCCATACTGATCCAGGCATGAACTCGCATACTAATGGCGTCTTCTTAAAAATGACCGTATTGTGCTGTGTCTGTGGAGAACTGTGTCACTGCTGGGCTATATTGATATCTAGTGGTATTTCGAGGTTCCATGACCTAAATTGTGTGTTTTCCAGCTGAGGCCTAGTTCATACTTTGCAATTATGCCCCATCTTGGCTGCCATTGTATGATACTGCAGTGGCTGTTTTTTTTTTATGGTGTAATTTAAAAAAATCCCATTGACATGCTTTTTTTTTTTTTTTTTTTTCTTAAAGGGTTTTTTAAAAGAATGGGAGGGTGCATTTTGGACCCCCCCCCCCAAAATCCCCTCGCAGTTGGCTGGACCTGTAAAGGGAAGTTTGCTTACCTGCTTCCCGATGCTGGCTCGCCGCTCCTTCTCCCGGCCTGTGTTCATCCACTGGGCTCTGTCAATGTAAACATCCAGTTTGGCATCGCCGCAGCCAATCACTGACCGTGGCAGAGACAGGATCCCATTGCATCATGTGACCATGTCGCTGCCTCGGTCAGTGATGGAGGTGCTGGGTCTTGGAACCTCAATGATCAGATATTGATAACCTACGCTGAGAATCGGGCATCAATATCAGGATCCTGGAAAACCCCTTTAAATTGTTTCACTCCAGAATCACTTTTTTTTTTTTTTTTTTTTTTTTTTTTTTTTTTAAATGACTCTCCTTTATGTTGTCCCCTTCTTTGACCACAGGATGTCCATGATTGACCCCAACTGATTTGGTGAAACAAATTGCTCTATGATGTGGATTATCCCTTAAACCTGGACAGGCAGGGGTCCTTGAGGAATGTGGCCAAGGATCCTTTGTTTTCCTGAGTTTGGAGGGTTTGTGTTTTCTTTTTCTTTCCACGTTTCCACTTTTCCTCCCCTCACTTGATTGACAGGCATTTCCTTCATTGATGGATCCAGGTGTCTGCTCAATTCTTACAATCAGCCATGGCTCAGGGAAGTTCTGTCTTTTCTAGGCCTCATGCAGATTTCCTGATCAAAGTGGGAGAAGAAAGAGTATTTCCTTCATTTCACTGAGAAATAAAGAAAGATCCAGAAGTCTATCACCACAGGGCTTTGTATATGACGTCCTAGATGGTAGGTTTAGGTCTCTGAGTGACAACCAGTATAGGACTTTCTTCTTCATAGCGTTGCCATGGATTGTCACTTGGTTCTCCTAGATTCCTGCAGACATTTTGGTGTCCAAGACTGCAGGAGAACTTCTCCTGTGAGAGCTGTGATGTTGACCGTATAGGTTGCCCTCCTACGTTTGTTTCCCAGGGCTTCAGTATTTCTATGGCGGAGGTTTTTTTTCCTCATGTTTCCCTGTTCTTTTACATTTCTACCTTCCTACAGGACATGGGATAGTTTCCCGTGTTAGTCTGTGGACACTCTACAGGCATGTGGTGTGCTCCCATGGTTCTGCAGCCTCATGTCCTGTCACATGGCATCCACCCAGAGATCTCTCCGTTTGTTGGGGAAACGGTTAAACCCAGAGGAGAAGTGCTGGAAGTATTCCGAGTTTTCCTGCACTGTCAATGAAGACGTGTATTCTGTATGAACTGCAGACTCCCGGCTGAAAGGAAAACACTTCTTTGCCTCTCAAGTCTTCATTTAGAGTTTTTCTTCTTCACGGCAGGAGTTTGAAGATGCAAGCTAGGGTCGCATTCTCCCAACCCCTTTCTGTTCTGCAGCTGCATGGGATACATCACAATGGTTAGGAGTATTTTTTTTTTTTTTTTTTTTTTTTTTTTTTAGATTTACGTACTGAATGTCTATTGAGATACGTGCAGGTTACAAGTAGTGAATCCTTGGGGAGTAAGGCTGGGTTCACATCACGTTTTTCCCATTTAAGGTTCCATTGGGAAAAAGTGTGTTGGTTTTTTTTTTTTTCTTTATATAAAGAACTGTGGTGGATACAACGTGGTGTCCTACGTTTTTGGATCCCTTACTTTTTGTTTTCTACCGTCTATGTCAAAAGGAGGCATAAAACGTGATGTGAACCTTCCTAAGATGGCATAATCTTCCCACTAGTCATTGCTCACATCAGTCTAATTTCCATATCTTATACAGTACAAACACTTTAGGGGCAACTGAAAGGGTTATCCCATTACAAGAACTTATCCCCATCCACAGGTTAGGGGATAGGTGTCTGATCGGCAAGGGTTCATCCACTGGAGCTCCCATCGATTACAGGATTGGGAGTTTGAGGTCCTTCATCTGAAAGGAGCGGCGGATGTGTGTATGCACCGTGGCTCCATTCAGCTCCATGGGGTTGATTTTTAGTGTCACATAGAATTTAATGAGGGAGATTTGTCAAACTGCTGTAAAGGAAAACGGGCTTAGTTGCCCATAGCAACCAATCCTAGGCTCTAGGCCCTGATATCTTTTCATATAATGCAAGCCCCTGGAGGCCGAGATCTAAGGGGGGAGAAGAGTTATCAAAAGTGGTGTAAAGGAAAATTGGCTTAGTTGCCCATAACAACTAATCAAGATTCCAACTTTCATTTTCCAAAGGAGCTGTAAATGAAAGGTGTAATCTGATTGGTTGCCATGGGCAACTAAGCCAGTTCTACTTTACACCAATTTTGATAAATCTCCCCCAGTATGTCTCAAAGCCATGCGTTGGGAAAGATTTATCAAAATTGTTATAAAGGAAAACTGGCTCAGTTGCCCATAGCAACCAGATACCACATTTCATTTTTTTTGTAGCTCCTTTAGGAAAATGAAAGTTGGAATCTGGTTGCTATGGGCATTTAAGCCAGATTTCCTTTACATCATTTTTGATAAATCTTCCCCATAGTGTGTTTCCTGCTGCTACTAGACTCTTAGAGGGAGATTTATCAAGTACAAATCAGTGATGCCCAACCTGTGGCCCTCCAACTGTTGCAAAACTACAACTCCCAACATGCCCTGATATCTGTAGGCTGTCCAGGTATGCCGAGAGTTGTTGTTTTGCAACAGTTGGAAGGCTGCAGGTTGGGCTTTCCTGGTATAAAGGAAAACTGGCGGAGTTGCCAATAGCAACCAATTAGAGTTCACCTTTCATTTTCCAAAGCGGCTCTGAAAAGTAGAATCTAGTTGCTACGGGCAACTGAGGCAGTTTTCCTTTATACCAATTTTGAATCATTGAGGTAGATTTATTAAAACTGGTGCAAAGGCAAACTGGCTTAGTTGCCCATAACAACCAATCAGATTTCACCTTTCATTTTTTCATAGCTCCTTTGGAAAATGAAAGGTGGAATCTGATTGGTTGCTATGGACAACTCAGCCAGTTCTCCTTCACAGCAGTTTTGATAACTCTTCCCCCTTAGATTTTGGCCTCCAGGAGCTTCTATCATATGAAAAGATACCGGCGCCTGGAGCCTAAATCCGAGTTCTCCAGCACTAGAACTGTAGCCTCGTGAGGATCAGTTTTGTTCTTGGCACAAGTTGTTTTCTTTTTCTTTCCCCCCTTTTCTGTCCCGTTGGGATTTAAATCCAGCAGAGGTGGAGCCGCGGCCTCAGTCCTTGTATATCCCACTTGTGCGCGTTGGAGTGACAGCTGGGTCCTCCCCGCTCCTTTGTGAGCCCATCATTCCCAGCTACTGCAGACCTGGAAATTGATGCATGTGTCGTCCCCGGCACCCTCCCCCCAGTGCGGTCACTCTTGGTAAATTACCAGTCATCTTACAATTCAAGCTGGGTCCAGCCGTCCATTGTCACATCCCGCTCTCTGCATAGGGATTATTTAGAGCTGCTGGGCGGCTATCATTGCAGGCTGGATTCTTCTGCATTAATCCAGCTCTTGTACTATATTCAATGGACCCTGTTCGTACAGCCGGGCAATGTCAGGTGGCGTGGTTGGCCGACATCTATGCTGTACATAATATATGTGGGGATAGGTGAATTAGATACAGTAGATATTAATTTGAATCTGACACTTGATAATCCAGAAAAATATAATCTGGGACCTGCCAAAAACATCACTAAAAAGTAAGAAGACAGAACCAAGAGAACCTACTAGGAGATTTGTCTAAAAAAGAAAAGTTAAAGTAGCATATTTGATTTTATTTCTAAATTTGTGGCCATTTGATAATCTAGGTCCTTATTGGGTTTACTGAGCCTGTTGATAACCGACCTAGAAATCTTCTGATTTCATTTATTTTTACATTTCTGTGGCCATTTGATAATGGACCGGACATACCGAAACGAAATGCACATGGAGTAACTTTTTTTTTTTTGTGTGTGTGAATCCATTGAAATTAATGATTCCGCATACAGTCCGCAAAAAAAAAGGAACGCACACGGAAAGAAAATACGTTTCTGGTCATGAGCTCTTAAAGGGATTGTCTGGCCAGTATCTGTTTAAAGGCTCAGAATTCTTTTTGGACAAAGGTCATATTTTACCAGTCTGCCACTGCTCGCGTTCCAGCACTTCCCAGTTCCCCACCAGTCTCTGTTGTCCCTGGTCGCTCTTGACGTGGACAAGTGACTGCCACATTCAGTTACAGTCTCCAACCTAAATAGCGCCACAACTTCTGTTATTTCAGGAACTTTGATCACTAGCGCTACACCTGTGAGATCACTCCCCCATAACTGCAAAGCCCAAAAAGTTTTAGAGGAGTGGCACCACGTGTGACCAATTCATTCACATTCCTCCTCCCCAAGGTCATGCAGTTAAAGGGAGTGTAGAGGACCAAGGTCATGCAGTTAAAGGGAGTGTAGGGGTCCATGGTCCCCTCTTCTAGCGACTGGTGCATGTTTGGACCTCCAGCAATTCAGTATGACCTATTTAATGAATCAATAATTGTGTCTGGAATATGCCTTTAAAAATAGTGCTCACCTATAACAGATATTTACCGGTCCCCCTGCTTGAATTTTTTATTTTTTAATAAATAAAATATAGATTATGAAATGTTTTATCCGTTTCCTGGGGCTGACTTTACTTTAAATCCTGCCGGCGATGAATCAGATGGAATTATTGGCTGGGAATGGATGTAAATTAAAGTTTTATATCTTGCAGACTTGTGATAACCTCTCGACACCTATCACAGAGTACGGGCAAATGATTTTTGCAAGTAATATGTCAGACTGCCATTCACCTCCCCCCCCTTCCCCCCCCATGAAGAATTTATGGATCATGAGCCAGGTTATTTAAATGGTTGTCATCAAAGAGAAGATGCAAAGAACTTAAGTAACTGACCTAGAAATCCTCTGAATCTGTGCCTGCGATATTATAGGTATTAAATAATTTCACAATGATTTATCCAAATGATTCATTTATGGCCCAATTTATAGATGGTAGAACTGGTTAAACAAAAACAATATTAAAAGAGCACTCCTCAAAATGTTTTATTCTCGGGCCTGTTAGAAAGAATCGCGATGTAAATTATAGTGAAGGTACTCCTCTTACCAGAGACTGTAGTTGTGAGTTATCCACTTCCTTCTGCTCCTCAGCTGTGTCATGTGACCGCCACTCTAACTCTCCAACTGACACAGCATCTGATGTGTGGACAGCAGGGGCGGATTGGCCATAGACCTTACAGGGAAATTTCCCGGTGGGCTGATGCCCAGGGGGCCACCTGAGCCCTCCTCACAGCTGACCAGAGGAAGTTTTTGGGGATGTATTTTGTGCAGCTGGCATTACTTTGTGATGGACTGTAGTATTTGACTCTGTTGGGGTGGTATAATGTGTCTCAATATGGTATTGTTGGCCCTGTCTTCCATCAGGGCCACTTTTAGTATTTTTTCCAGGGCCACTTTAAGTTCCCAGTCCGCCCCTGGTGGACAAGAAGTCAGTTTTGCTATTCACTCCTATGAGACTCACATCAAGGCTTTCCTAGGAGTAAGGGGCCATTCAGACGGCCGTAGTATTGCGGATCTGCAATACCACGGATGCCGCCCTGCGTGTGTTCCGCCAGAACACACGGCCGGCTGCCCTGTTCAAAATGCCTATTCTTGTCCGCTATTGCGGACAAGAATAGTACATGTTCTATATTTTCTTGCGGAGCCGCGGCTCGGCAAGATCCCGTGCCAGCCATTGAAGAGAACGGGCCCGCACCTATTCCGCAATTTTGTGGATAGGTGTGGGACCCTTCACACGGTTGTGTGAACGGGCCCTAAGGCCTCTTTCACACGGGCGTCACGGATTCAGTCCAGATGCGTTCTGAAAAATTTGCACGCATCCGCACCAATCCGCACGCAATCGGTCAGTTTTGACTGCGATTGCGTATGTCCGTTCAGTTTTTTCCGCACGGGTGCGAAGCGTTTTAATGCGTTTTTCACGTGCGTGATAAAAAAACTGAATATTTACAAACAACATCTCTTAGCAACCATCAGTGAATCACGCATTGCATCTGCACTTGCGTGCGGATGCAATGCGTTATTCACGCAGCCCCATTCACTTCAATGGGGCCAGGGCTGCATGAAAAACGCAGAATATAAAACATGCTGCGATTTTCACGCAACGACGAACTGATGCGTGCGAACATCGCTCATGTGAAAAGCCCCGTTGAAATGAATGGGTCAGGATTCAGTGCGGGTGCAATGTGTTCGCATTACGCATTGCACCCCTCGCAGAAATCTCGCCCGTGTGAAAGGGGCCTAAGTGTAGACTTAAAGTTGGAGAGTCAGTGTCTGTCACATGACGCAGCTGAGGATCAGAAGGGAGGTTATAACTCAAACTATCACTGGTAAGAGGATTACCTTCACTACAATCTATATCATGTACCGTTCTAATGGGCCAGAGAATAAAAATGTTTGTAGGGGTGCTTCTTAAAAAAAAAAAAAAAAATTGCTCTTGTAGTTACCCACCAGTGCTATTCCTATGCTGTTTTGGTCCCCCGATGCTCTCCACTTCCAGGAAATAGCTTGGAATGCCCACTCAGCCAGTGGTTGTGTCAAGCTCAAGCCAGGAAATGGATAGCAACGGGGACCGAGCAGCTGTGTCATGGCTATGGCAGGGGATCGATAATGTGAGTAAACCCCTTTGGCCCATTTAAAAAAAAAAAAAAAAATTCTCCCAAGAAAACCCCTTTAAAAGATTACGGTACCTCATTACTTTAAAAAGTAATTTAAATTTCTTATAGTGTCTGATTCAATTCCCCCCTTCCCCCTACAACCTATACTAGAAAAATAAAACTAGTAATGAACTGTCTAAATACACGAGCAAGAAAACTGCCCATGACACACACAGACTGCGACTCCAATTCTTGCTTCAAAATAAAAATGTGAAATATTAGATTTAGGCTTCATTCACACGACCGTATTTTGTTTCCGTGTCCGTTCCGTTTTTTTTGCGGACCGTATGCGGAACCATTCATTTCAATGGGTCAGCAAAAAAAACGGAAGGTACTCCGTGTGCATTCCATTTCCGTATGTCCGTATTTCCGTTCCGCAAAAAAGATAGAACATGTCCTATTCTTGTCCGTTTTGCTGACAAGGATAGGCATTGTTACAATGGATCCGCAAAAAAAACGGAAACACGGATGCCATACGGAATGTCATCCGTTTTTTTTGCGGATCCGCAATTTGCGGACCGCAAAACACATACGGTCGTGTGAATGAAGCCTTATTATTATTGGATCATTTTTAAAGGCATAGTTTGCCCCTGTTCATAAAGAAAATCGGCGGCATCCTGCAGGGCTGTGAAGATGGAGTCTGTTTTGGGTTGTTGGACTCAGAAATAGTGTTGAGTGAACTTTTTCAAGTTCGGGTTATTTGCGGAATCCATAATGGAATTCTTAGAGATCCTGAGCCTTGTACGCCAAACTTGAAAACAGAAGTTCACTCATCCCTACTCAGAAACCAAGAACCAAGTCAGAAGTTTGGCTCGTCAGTTCCACTGTACTGTTGCCCTGATTGGGATGTGTGGTTTTTTTTTTTTTTGTTTTTTTTTTGTTTTTTCCCCAGTAGGAAGAAACCTAAAAATTGGTGGCTAGTAGTATATTTGGGTTTGGCTATTTACTGCTTGGCTTTTAACCATGTTCTATATGAGACCATGTTGCTTTTTTGGGGCTTTTTTACTTATTGTGTATGTTTTTTTTAAAGTTCTGTATTTTTTTTTTTTTTTTTTTTTTTTAATATAATTCTGATCTGAGTTTGCTCCGTCAATATTTGAGTAGCTAGACGTGTGTCATCTATGGATATTGGTGGCATCAGTGTTCCTGTTGTGTCTGAATGTTTATCTCCCTGTGCATACGTGCTTCAGTCAATTTGTCCACCTCAGATTAGGAAAGTTTTTTTTTTTCTTCTTCTTTCCTGTAACAGTAGAAAGTTTTTTGAAGAAAGTGCTACATCTACAGTTTGTGTCCGGCGGGTTTGTGAATTCTTTAATGAGCTGTTGTGTGTCGGAGAAGTGAAAGCGCATCACAAAGGCCCCTGTTACCTATACAGTTTGTTCGATGTACCTCGCAGAATGTCATTGTGAGGGAAAAGCTCTATTCAGTGCCTGGTGTATAAAAGCCAATAGCCTATTCAACAGGGCTGGTGGGAAACTGCCGAAATTTGTCTACTTTTTTGGAAAGTTTCTTTGGCTTGGGAAATCAAAAACATTTTTTGCTGAAATGGAAACTGTGAGACCTTTTTCTTTATTAAATTTAAAATTGCACATACAAAATAGTGTTTTTCAGGTTTTTTTTTCATCTTTTTGATTTATATATTGTGAGAGGTGCGAAGATGGGTTTTTAGAATTTCATTAGGACACCTGCACACATTGCAGTGTGGTTTTTCCGCTGGGTATCACAGGAATGGAATAAGGCCCCATTCACACGACCGTATGTACATTTCCGCATTTTTGCGGATAAGATGCGGAACCATACGGACCCATTCATTTTTCCATAGGAGAAAAAAAAAATGCGGAATGCACACCGTGTGCATTCCGCATCCGTATATTACGGAAGTTCTTCTGCAAAAAAAAAAAAATGAAACATGTCCTATACTTGCCCACAAAATCACGTCCGTAGCCCCATTAAAGTCAATGGGTCCGCAAAGATGCGGAACACTACGGAAGACTTTCCGTATGTCTTCCGTTTTTATACAGATCACGGAATACATACGGTCGTGTGAATGGGGCCTTAGATAAGTCTCACGTACACTTTTTTCCTTTCGGAAATGGACTTACATTGCGTTTTTTAAATTTAATAGTACGTCAATTATGTTTGCTGTTTTAGCATCAGATTTCACCATCTTTTAATGGAATGGCAAGATCTGCGGCAAAACTGCACGAAATCCGCACTAAAAGCTGTTGTTAGATGTTGCTGATTTTGGTACGGAAATTTATGCGGGTCTTATGTGCGTTTATCCCCACTCGTATGCAGGTGGCCTGCATCATATACCTGTAATGTGTGTCTGTTGTGCTTTTTGTCGTTAAAAAAAAAAAAAAAAAATTATATACACACACACATATACATACATACATACATACATACACACACACACACACACACACACACACACACACACATATACACACACACACACACACACACACACATATACATACACACACATACACACACATACACACACATACACACACACACACACACACATATACATACACACACATACACACACATATACATACATACATATATATACACACACACACACACACACACACACACACGGCATAATTTGCAATATATACTGTATTCCATGCTGTGAGTTGAGTCTTTTTTTTTTGCCTCAGGGATTCCAGTTCTGGAACTGTCAGAGAAACCACAATTCTGGTATCAGATTCTAAAATTATAAAAAAAAAAAAAAAATCTGTCAGTCTTTGATTTAAGTAAGGAATAAATGTGACTAAACCGCCGAGAGTAGGGCATGCTCTATAGTACGGAAATACACAGCTGAACCACAGCAGTCTCCAAAACTCTTCAACACTTGTAAGTTTAGCCTAATTCCTCTCTAAAGTGTTAGGGATCGGCTGTGGTCCTAGATCTGCTGATCACACGCCATCGATACAGTCCGCCTGTTCTTCAGTCGTCAGAGGTAAGAAGTCGTAGTCGCCCACTTCCTACGATATCTGTTGCCAGGCAACGGGCAAAATATATTTCCTAGCAGAAGTATGACATCATGAAAAGAGCAAAAGACTAAATTGCCTTCTATCTACCTAATTATTGTGCCTTTTTTTTTTTTTTGCCCGCATATAAGATGACCTTAATTGGCCTCCCCTATAAAGAGTGTAGACCAAAATAGAGTATTTCCTTATATTAGCCCCACTTCTAAGAGATGCCCAAAAAAAAAAAAAGGATCCTTCTTCTCGTTTTCTCTACCCACCCTCTCTGAACCAAGTGGGGGAGGGGGTGGCGTTTGATTACAAAAAGTGGTCTGTTAAATGAGCCCACCACCGCAGTTGAGCAGGAGGCTAAATTGAAATACAGGGCACACTTTTAAGCAGCACCCCAAAGGGAGGTTTGGGACCCATTCAGTGAGTATAGAGCCCCTGCTGACTTCTAGTTGCTATTGGCAACACCTGTTTTTCTGTTTTTTTTTTTTTTTTTTTTTTTTTTTTTTTTTTACTGATGACCTAGTCTCTGGATAGGTCATCAGTAGAGATGAGCGAGCATGCTCGAGTGCCATTTTTGCGTATTTGCGTACGCATTTTAAAATTCGCACGCTAATCATACGCATATTTTAATCTATACGCAAATGCATACGAATAGCGTACAAATTGAATTTGTACGCTATTCGTATGCATTTGCGTATAGATTAAAATATGCGTATGATTAGCGTACGAATTTTAAAATGCGTACGCAAAAATGGCACTCGAGCCGAGCATGCTCGCTCATCTCTAGTCATCAGTATTTGACCCCCATCGATCAGCTGTTTGAAAAGGCAGTGGCGTCGTGACCACCTCTCTGCTTTCCCTAGGCCAGTTAACAACGCGTCCATTGGTCATATGGTCTAGGCGCAGCTCTGACCCATAGAAGTGGATGGGGGTGAGCTGCGATACTAAGTGTAGCCGCCATGCAATGTATGGCACTGTGCTTGGTAAGCAGAGAGAAGACTGCAGAATCGGTGCCTGCTCAAACAGATGATCATCAGTGTCCCGGGGGTCAGCCCCCCACTGATCAGATACTTATGACCTATTCAGAGGATAAAAAAAACACTTGGAAAACCTCTTTTAAATTCCATATCCTCCCCCTCCAGTCCTGTGAAGATCACTGGGGACCCATGGAGCCAGCACCCAATGGCGCGGAGCAGATGAGTATGCTACCCTTCACAGAAAGGAGGGGTGAAATTAAAAAATAAAATTAAATTAAAAATCCTGGAATATCCCATTTAAGGCTTCCATCCATGGATAAAGCCTGCAACGCCCAGAGTTGACTACAAATGCTAGCACTTGTATATTTGACGCTGTGAATACAATGTAATTGCCATTTGTACATTTACTCATCAATATAGAAACCCCAATGGATTATTCATCTCGCTGTTTCGGTTCCAGCTTTTACTCACCAGCTCTCATATTGTATAGATTTTTAATTATTTTACTTATTTTGTGTGCAATATTTAATTTTTACATCATCTTCTAATACCTGGAATAGCAATACATACAAAGCACACAAAGGTTTTACTTTTTTTGTTTTTTCTTTTTTTCAATTAAAAACTGAGTTTTGCTTAGATTGGCTGGTGGGGTTATCAGTTTATATACCGTGCCTCGGCTGCAGTACCAGGCGTGGCCACACCTGTATGTGCGGGGCTGTGCTTAGCTAAGCAGTGTCTGTTGTACCTTTGCAACCTCTTCATTCAGGGGGTGTCGGGAATCAGCCGAAAATCATAATTGATGGTTTATCCTTAAAAGTTTTTTATCTTATTTTAAGTCCTGGAAAACCCTATCATTATTTCCAGTACGCACTTGCTCCCAGCGTCCGAGATGGGAATACACCTTTAATGATTTAAGGGTCAGCCACTGTGATAAATTTGGCGCAGTTTATGATTGTTGAAGTTTAGCCCTTTACATGGACTGGTCGTGAATGAACGTTCTCATGAACACGTAGTCGAGATTGCTCATCCCCCATACAGAGGCGATGATTGCTACATGTAAATGCAGATCTCACCTCCTCTAATGAGCAATTATTGGAAATAAATGGTTTGTTCCTTACAAATGCTCGTTCAGCTGACAGCTGTAAAAGGGCCACTGACAGAAAAATCAGCTATGAGAAGGGAGAAATCCGCTGTATAAATTGTCATGCTTGAGATTTCTAAACGGCAGTACTGCACTTTATTTGCTGCTTTGTTTTTTTGTTTTTTTTTAACGCAGCTTGTGGATGAGAATTCTGAAATTCTCATCCGCTTTGCTGGTACTGTACAAGGCTGCGGATTTGCCGCACTAAAATCCGCAGCTAATTAGTCATGTGTGACCCTGACCTACGAAACAGTATTAGTGAATCTGCCCCAGTATGACCACAAAAGTGATAGACACTCCCAGTCCCCATAGCACAAGCAGACCCAGCCCAGTCATTAATCATGGCTGCCGTCTCTGAAGTCGCCTCCCTGTGCACTGAGGTCATTTCACGCTAGCCATTTTGACCCACAGAGCCTGTAACTCTAGATTTTGGGCACGGTCTGTCTTTTCAGCTCTACCTGACGTTCTCAACATATGGTTGAAGTTAGAGATGGCAGCTGCAAACACAATCAGGGATGACTCATAAAGAGCAGAGCATGAAATTCCCCAGGAATCAGTTCAGTTCCATGGCTGAGAGCGAAGCTCTGCGAGTGTGTAGGTGTGGTGCGAGGATGCAAATCCTCAATCAAGATGATTTTTATTTTTTTTATTTTTTTCTTAAGATGTTTTGGGAAAAAAAAGAAAAGTTCACGGTTTCCTTTGAGAGATTTCTCTTTGTCATGTTCAAACTCTGCTTTCAAACAGCGACATGAATGCACAGTAAAGCTGGATTCACGTCGCATTCATGATGTACATTCGTTGTGTATGCCGGAAAAGCTTGCAATGTACACACTAAGGGCTCATGCGGTACGCAAATCAGATACTGGCCGTGTGTGTTCTGCATTTTGGGGAACTGAACATCCTCCCGTCTATAGAACTGTCCTGTCCTTGTCCATAAAACGGATAAGAATAGGACTTATTATTTGCAGGTGCCATGGAACAGACTTGCGTGTGCTGTCCGCATCTTTTACTGCCCCATTGAGGTGAATGGGTTGAGATCCGACCTGCACAAAATGCGGATCGGATGCGAAAAAAAAATGTTTGTGTACGAGCACTAAACCTGACCATAGGGTTGTATTAGTTGGAGGGAGGGCCTGCTGGCATACGTCTATATACTGGAAAAAAAAATTTGCGTAGTGGACAGTGGAAAAATGTATACATCATACAATATATTTATCAGAGGCATCCACTTAACGTATAGGTCTCAGTATGTTAAATGTGAACGGAGGCTTACATAATAATTAAAGGGAAATTCTGGGATGAAACTATTGATGACTTATCTGCCACCCGCCATCGATCAACTGTTTGAAGAGACCACAGCACTTAGAGCGCCACGGCCTCCTCACAGCATAATAAGCACAGCGCCGTACATTGTCTGGTATCACAGCTCAAGCCCATTCACTTGAGCCCCACTTAGGCCATGTGACCGATGAACGAGATGTCTCTGGCCTAGGAAGGGGACAAGCATTCACTAGAACGCCACAGCCTCTTCAAACAATTGATCGGTGAGGTGCCGGGAGTTGGACTCCCATCCATTCGATGATGATGACCTATCCTGAGGATGGGCCATCCGTATTCTACTCCTGGAAAACCTCTTTAAAGGCCTAGTGAACCCTGGACATGTGCTATACAAACAGCCCACAGATACATTGCTTGCGGGACTTATGTCTGGTTGAACTTGATGGACTTATGTCTTTTTTTTTTTTTTTTTCCAACCGTATTAACTATGTAACTGTTGGTCGCCAGAAAAAAAAAAGGAACAAGCACTGCATTAGTCCTTTTTTCTGGACCCACATGGCCGTTAAAGTCTATGGGTGCGTGAAATCCTCCGGCAGGGCCATCCGTGTTCAGCCTGTTTCTCACCAATCCTTGCTAGCAGACACCCTGGAAATTTTGGGGGTCTTTTATCAAACTGGTATAAGGTAGAACTGGCTGAGTTGCCCATAGCAACCAATCAGATTCCTCCTTTCATTTTTGACAGCTCCTTTGAAAAATGAAAGGTGGAATCTGGTTGCTTTGGGCAACTAACTAAGCCAGTTCTACTTTACACCGGTTTGATAAATGACCCCATTTGTTTCAAAGGGGAATTCAACCCTCAGGTACTGTATCAATTTTGATATTACGTGGTTTATTACTCCGACTCCTCAGGATCACATAGTCTGAGTATCTACACAGGCTGGTTCCATAGTTTCTTCTATAAATGAATACTGACCCCACTGGATCTTCTAATATCTAAAAGAAGGAGTTTGGTCTGTAGAGGAAATCGAAGACTTCTGGGTTGTGGTATACATGGTACAGGAGGTACCCCAGTGTACGCCTCTTGCAAGGAGCCTTAAAGGGGCTGTTGTTTTTTTGGTTTTTTTTTTTCTCCCTCTCCTTCCCCCCCCTATTGATAACCGATCCTCATGAAAGGATCGGTCTTGCATTCTCCGTGAAATAAGTATTCTGCTAACTGAGGAAGGTCTGCCATGTGACCTTCCTCAGTTATTCTTCCTGGTAAATGTAAGAAAACTGGATGTTACCAAAACCCTTGTCAGTAGGGTCTGCCTCTACACAGCAGGACACTAATTGCACTAATTGGACTGTGTCAGTGTCACTCCATTTCCAGGAGGAATAACAGAGGAATGGCACAATAGAGAGGAATATTGTTACTAAGACATATCAGGAGAGTAGAAAAATTAATCCACATTGAAAGTAAAGTAAAGTTGGAAATTACTAGTAATCCAAGGAATCCATGAACATCCCTCCTTCTAGCTTGGAGGGCAGTCAGGGTTTCTAGTTGGTGACTCTATAGTATGTGATGTAACTTTAAGAAGATCAGAACCTCAGCCCTATGGGTACATGTGCTTGCTGAGGGCTATGGCGCTCCCAGCCGGTGTGCCTAGTACCAGTGACCTTGGATGAGGAGACCAGGAGGTGCCAGCTGCAGTCCTATCATAGTCCTGTGACTGGACAAGGTTAGGACTATTCTGATGTCATATGACGGTCTTCTCCAGGTCGTTATGCATTGGTAATGATGTTTTCATCTCTTATCATGATCGTATTGAATTTAGACTGCTGACCCAAAAATCTCAGCGTTCTGTGCCAACATCTGCAGCGTAACTTGAACTGTGGTATGGATTTCAGCTCTGCAGCATGTCTACTTTTGTTGCAGATTTCACCCTGTATGCCAGACCTGATCCCCTTGCGCTGGAGTAAGATGCTCCTGATTGGGAGGCATCTCTGGCAGTCCATGCACCAGAAACTCAAATCTACACCAGCCAGGAGCTATAACTTAGACCAGTTTTTTGGGGGCAAGTTACAATAAATCTGGTGGTTGGTGTGAAGCCACTCCCCTCCTAAGCCCCACCCCTTTTTAGACCACTTTGGAAAAATGGCGAGGCAACGAAAAATTAGCAAATTATGGCGCAACTTTGGCTTGCGCAAATATGGCATGCACAATAACTTGCTACTTTTTTTTTTTACTCTATAATAGCAGTGTAAAGACCACGCAGTGAGTTCTCTCCAGACTGCAGTTTCCTATGGTCCATATAGCTGCTGTAAAGCATGTCTTTGCAGGCTGCTAACAGCAACTCGGGCAAAATGGCCGCCCCCGTAGTCCTCTACAGAAAATAGAGTAAATTATCTGAATTTACAAACAAATATCAGAAAATACAAACAGATTAGTAAAAATTATGTATCGGTACCTTATTTGAATTAGTAAACAGATATTGGTGATACATTCCCTGTAAATTGGATATAGCCTAACAGACCATATATTGCAGGGATGGTCAACCTGAGACTCTCCAGCTGTTGGAAAACTACATCTCCCAGCATGACCACACTGCCTACAGCTATCCGCCTACAACAGGGCATGGTGGGAGTTGTAGTTTTACAACAGCTGGTTGGCCATCCCTGATATATTGCGTTCTCCGTTAGTCCTGTCTAACGGTTGGAAGTGGATACTGCTGAAATATCTGTTCCTAATCTCCCCATGGCTGGATAATCGGCAGTATATTAGTTTATACACTGTATATACTATAGTATATTTTTACAGTTCATCTGCTACATGTAAACCCCGGCTGAAATCTTCCTGGTAAAACCGGGCTCCACCTGCTTTCTGAATGACAAGATTTGGAAATGTTCCACGAAGGGATTTTGAAAAACGCTCATGTTTTACTCCTGCGTTTCACTGTAGTTGAGAAAGTCGCCCTTTGTATCGTTACAGGCACCTCTTGCTGACATTAGGACCGCTCGCTAGAATGGACATTGATATGTAAATGCCTTCTACTGACATCAAAAGACTCTGTGACAGCCACTTTCGCTACACTCAATCACTAACTGTTGTGGCGGTCTTATGCCGTAATTCCCAAATGTCCCTCTTTTGGTGAGACAGTCCCAACTTTTGGCCCAAGTCTTTCGGTCTCAATTTTGGAACGAATGCTAGATTTGCAATCATATGTATGCTATATTGCTCCGGAAAGTATCTTTCGGAATCATGGATGCATTGTAACTCCCCCTTTTGAATGTGTGTTTGTGTTGTTTTATTTTTTTTTTTAGTGTTGTAACATTGCTATGTTCAGCTGATTTTTACATTAAAAGATTAAAAGAATAAAAATTCTCATCGTAGCTAAACGTCAGTTCACATATAATTATTTTTGTGACTTTTCATAGATTTTCAAATAATGTTACCCGTAATTACGCACTGTATGTAAAAAGTATCATATTGTTAAATGTTTAAATGGGCCAGATCCACAAAAGACCCCATCCTTATTACCAGTTGCCTGATGGAAAGCTCTAGTGTTTGAAGATTGATTACATTTTAGTGTGTGTACCATAACTTTTTATCTTTTTAAAAATCCAGGCATGTCTCCATGGTAACAGACCCCAAACAATCCCTGTGTAGTCTGATTCAGCCCAAAATACCTTTCATTTGTCTCCTACTTTTTGTGGGCTGTAGACCTAAAACAGCAGGATATTTTTAAGGGCTCATGCACACGAACGTGTGCCGGCCAGGCCTGTATTGCGGCCCCGCAAACAGCGGGTCGGCCATATACGAGCGCCGGGTGTTTTTGCACCGCATCACAGACGTGGACCCATTCACTTGAATGGATCCGCAATCCGGAAGGTGCAGAACGGAGATACGGAAGCACTACAGAGTACTTCTGTGGGTTTTCGCGCAGGCACCGTGAAAAAAAAAAATGTTCTATTTTGTTTTTCTGCGGTGCAGACGGATTACGGACCCGTTTAAGTTGAATGGGTCTGCATTCGTCTGCGGAAACCACACAGATGTTGCCTGTGTATTGCGGTCCCCAACGGCCGGCACACGTTTGTGGGCATGAGCCCTAAACAAAATTATTTGTGCAAGTTGTAATAGTTTGATAGCAAGCAGCAACATTTTTTCTGGCAATATAATTAAAACCCAGCAGGCTCATTATAGCCATTTGGATCAATCTGGCACTTTCCCTCATATGCTGGACCTGATCTTTCAAATTTTTTTCAATTTTTTTCTGTTATTATACTAGATCTGAACCTAATCTTACATTTTTTTTTAAAAAAAATGTGTCACTGAATGCTTGAAGGTACATATATTCATGTGTACTTGTTAAGATGATCTGATGCTTGCCCAACTTTCTAACTTGTATTGTTTATGCTATCAATGGCAAATAATCACCATTCTGTAGGTTTTTTTTTTATTTTTTATATGTACCGTCTAAGTCAGGGATAACATCACGCGAAAAGCAGACCCTATCTTCTATTGTGTGGAGGAAATCATGGCATTTGTGGACACAATTACTATAGAGGGTGAGGACTTCCTGCATTGTTCCTGAATACAAAGTAGAGAATGTTGAGGTCATGTGACTGAACATAGCAACACAGGATACACAAATTATTAGATGCATTCGGAAAGTCTTCAGACCCCTTCACTTTTTTTTCACATTTTATGTTGTGGTCTTGTGCTAAAATTAAAAAAAAAAAAATCCCATCAATCTACACTCTATTCCTTTATAATGAGAGAGTGAAAGGAGAATTTTTGAAATTTAACTTTGACATGGACTTGAGTGTTCGGACCCTCTGCTATGACACTTGAAATTTGGCTCTGGGCGCCTCCCATTTCTCTTGATGATCTTGGAGATGTTTCTACACCTTGATTGAAGTCCACCTGTGGTTGGACATAATTTGGAAAGACAAAGCCCTGTCTATCAATATATTTATAATTTATAATATATATATCTATCAAAGCAAAAACCAAGCCAGGAGGAAAAAAGAACTGCCTGAAGAGCTCATAGACAGGATTGTGTGGAGGCACAGGTCGGTAGAAGGGGACAAATTCTGCTGCACTGAAAGTTCTTAAATGCAGAGTGGCCTCCAATTCTTAAATGGAAGAAATTTGGAACCAGATGGACTCTTCCTAGAGCAGGACACTTCACCAAACTAAGTAATCAGGGAGAATGGCCTTGGTAAGAGGGGTAAGAGTTGGGTTCTCAGTCACTCTGGTGTGTGACAATGAGAGAAACTTCCAGAAGACCACCTATCTCTGCAGCATTCGGGCAATCTAGGCTTTATTGCAGAGTGGCCAGAAAGAAGCCCTTCCCCAGTAAGACACATGAAAGCTCACCTGGGCCTTTTTGACAGAGAAAACAAGATTCTCTGGTCTGATGAAAGCATGATTCAACTTTTTGGCCTCAATTCCAAGCATCATGTCTGAGGGAAACCAGGCAGTGCTTATCACCTGCCCAAAACTATCTCTACAGTGAAGCATGGTGGCAGTGTATTTCAGTGATTGAGACAGGAAGGACTGGTCAGGGTTGAGGGAAAGCTGAATGGAGCAAAGTGCAGAGATATTCTTTGCTCTGCTCTGGACCTCAGACCAAAACAAAGGTTTTCCTTCCAATAAAACTATGACCCTAAGCATAGAGCCAAGATAACACAAGAGGCTTAGGGACAAATCTATGAATCTCCTTGAGTGGCCCAACCAGAGCCTTGACTTGGACCCAACTGAACATCTCTGGAGAAACCTAAAAATGGCTGTCCACCAACGGTTCTCCTCCAACGTGACAGAACTTGAGGATCTGCAGAGAAGAATGGCAGAAAATACCCAAATCCAGATGTGTAAACCTTGTGACATCTTACCCAAGAAGACTAGAAACTATAATCGCTGCCAAAGGTGCTTCAACTAAGTCCTGAGTAAAAGGCCTGAATAGTTATGTCAACGCAAGGTTTTAGTTTTTTCCTTTTTAATAAATTGGCAGAGATTTTTAACATTCTGTTTTCATTTTCTTATTATGGGGTATTAAGTGCAGCATGATGGGGGGAGAACTGAAATTTTCCTTTTAATTTTTAGCATAAGGCTGCAACATAAAATGTGAAAAAAGCGAAACGGTCTGAAGACTTTCCGAATGCGTTGTAGGTTACCAAATATAGACTTAATGTGGATGTACCTGCCGAATAATTATAACATATGACACAACAAAACCTATAATGCAAGTATAAGATTATCAGGCCATACTATGTGTGTGGAAATAAAATCTGGTTGTCCTACTTTACAAGAAGGGTAACGTCACCCAAAAAGTGCACAGACTGTAAAATAAAATGGAACAGATTTTTAGTGTTAGAAAAAATACTGTCATTTTTGCCACAACACAAACAGATATAGTAGGCGGGGATGTGAAAAGATATTTTCTGATTCATACAAATGGCCCAAGTTAACAGCCGTACCTCAAGAGCACACCATGGCCCACAAAGGAAAGTTACACTTGGTAATTAACCACAAATAGAAGTGTGGGGGCTTAGAAAAGTTTTGGTTTCTGGTAAGCGTTTTGGTCATTAGAGGCTATACATGAAAATGTTTATTTGCCTGGAAATTGTACTGACTAATCCGGGTGAACACACTGACGCTAATAGAAGTCTTTAGTAACTATTCCTGTGACGAAAGTCAAAAATTGTTGAAGAGCAATAGACCCTAATTTGTAACCAAACCCTCATGGTCATGTTTCACGGTGAGGGTAGTGTGTTCAGGGTGATGTGCAGTGTTGGCTTTCCCCACACATAACCTTTTCCATTTAGGCTAAAAAGTTCAACTTTGGTCTCATCTGACCAGAGCACCTTCTTCCACATGTTAGCTGTGTTCTCTACATGGCTTGTGGCAAACTGCAAACAGGACTTCTTTTGTATTGTTTTCAGAAATGACTTTCTTCTTGCCAGTGTTCCATAAAGGCCAGATTTGTGGAGTACACAACTAATAGTTTTCCTGTGGACAGATTCTCTGACCTGAGCTGTGGATCTCTGCAGTTCCTCCAGAGTGATCATGGGCCATTTTCCATTTTCGGATGATGGATCTAACAGTGCTCTGGGAGATGTTCAGAGATCAGGATATAAATTTAAAACCTAACCCTGCTTTACACTCCCTGCGCCACCCCCCCCCCCCCCCCAACTTTATCCCTGACCTGTCTGGTGTGTTCCTTGGTTTTCATGATGCTGTTTGATCACTAATGTTCTCTAACAAACCTCTGAGGTGTTCACAGAACTGTAGTTATACTGAGAATAAATTACAGATACAGACTCTATTTACTAATTAGTTGACTTCTGAAGACAGTTGGCCACACTGGATTTTATTTAGGGCTATCAGAGTACAGGGGGCTGAATACAGCAAAATGCACCCAGACTTTTCAAATTTTTATTTAATTTTGAAAGCCACATATTTTCTTTTCAGTTCACACATACTTGGTCTATCACAAAAAATTCCAATAAAATACGTTTAGGTTTGTGGGTTTAACATGAAAAAAAATGTGGAAAAGTCCAAGGGGTATGGATACTTTTTCAAGGCACTGTATTTGTAGTTGGGCTATGTAGGGCAGAAAGAAACAGGAAAAAATACCTGCTTGGTATTACATTCATAGTTTCAGGGGTTATCTTTTATTTTTTACAATTAAATTGGCTTTTTAACTCCTAACCTCCCCTGCATGGAAAACTATCCCTCACGTATAACCCGAGAGATACATTTGGTATGTAATGCCCCCACAATTTCTTTCCTCTCTTCTCTAAAGATCGAAATAGATACCCATTTCTATAAATTTAGAAGTAGGGATCAATGAATTGAAGATGAGATAAACGAGCACCATGCCTGTGCTCTCAGTTTTATGAAGATGAGTTGCAGTACCAAACACAACAGTTGTGGTGCTTTTTCTGGGAAAAAAGTGGCTGGGTCATTGTTCTGTCTGTACGTCTACTGGAATCTGTGAATGAACTGGCCCACATTTCTTCACGTGATTGCTAGAGATGAGTCAAAAGACGCACATACCAATTGCGAATGCGCCGCTGACAACTGGACAGCCCTCGAGGTGGAGTCCAAAGCCGCAGCCCCCATTTCCGGGTGCACACAGACATCAGAGGTGCATGCGCAGCCAGTAGCCATGCTGCTCAGGTAACAGCAACAGATCCTCTGCGATTGCGTCAAAACTTGGTGCGCAACATTGACAAGGACAGGTGAGATGTCTGTCCCTGTCAATCAATGGAAAGGGGGAGGAGTCTCTAGTAGTGGGGCCAGCCTTTACCTTTTTTTTTTTTTTTTTTTTCTTTAACAAATTTGATTAATTAGCATTGATTCGCTCTTCTCCACTGACTGCGGCTAGACCTTGTCCTAAAATGTAATAAAAATTGTTGCAAATTTAGTCTTGAAAAAAGTGCACTGCAGCTAGCTTGCCAAAGGGGTGTTGCTTAGTGGGAAAGGGGTGTGGTCTAAGATGCAGTATATTGCTAAAAATGTTTGGCACACAATTATGTTGCAAATTAAGCCAGCCAATAGTGAGTATGGCTACTTTCACACTTGCGTTGTTGTTTTCCCAATATTGAGATCCGGCAGAGGAACAAAAATGCTTCCGTTTAGTCCTCATGCATTCTGAGTGGAAAGAGATCCGTTCACGATTCTGTTCCATCAGCATTCCGTTTTGTGGTTGGACACAAAACCGCTGCAAGCTTCGGTTTTCTGTCCAGTCAAAAAAGCAGAAGGGGAAAAAAAAACTGATCTGGCGCTGAAAATAAGTCAATGGTGATTGATCCGATGTGGTTGTTGTGTTTTTTGTAATGTTCTGCTTTGGAACCCTGGTAAAAACTCAGTGAAACTTGCTACAAAGTTGCTAGAAGTTTGTAAGTGCTCCATTTATTCAGTGGCGCTTCTCTACCCCTTCCCCCTCCTCCTCCTGGTCAAGAATTAGATTTTTAGCATTGAGCAGGGTGCAGGCGCTCGACATTTGGTTTATAGCAGGAGTGGGCATTGCTGTTGTTTCGTTCCCCCCCCCCTCCAAATCTCCCTTCAGCTGCCTCCTGATTACACACCTGCTCCCACTTGTCAGCACAACGCACAGCAACAACAGGCCGGGCAACGAAATTCTGCTCTGCGCCTCTGCACAGCATATTAATATGCGGAGGGAAATGTGGGGCGTGTAGGGTCTTCTTATTCCTCCAGGAGAACTCTGTAGTTGTTGGAGCCTTTTAGTATTAGAGGAAAGTGAAATATTTTGGTCTATGGTATATGTTGTGCTCCTGTTCAGACTGGACGGTCATTTTTGATGCCAGAGTCTAAAGTTTGGATATTTGATAATAAAGAATTTACTAAGATGGCTTTTTATGCCGCACATCCCATGCTATGTTAAAAATGCCTAGTCTTGTTCGCAAGATGGACAAAAATATGACATGTTCTATTTTTTTGTTTGTTTGTTTGCGGCTCTGTTGAAATGAATGCATCCACATGCAATCCGCAAAGAATTGCAGATTGGATGCGGACCGAAAATATGGTCGTATGCATGGGGCCTTACTTTTGCTCGGGTTGTCTTTTTTGCAAGTCGCCGCATTTTTCTAAAGAATTTCGTTTAAAGGGAGTCTCCATTTTGTGACAGTGCTTCTTTTTTTATATGCACTTGTAGTGCTGACTTTGTAATATGCTTAAAAGGTTTGCCAGGTCTTTTATACGGAGGACCTGTCCTCTGGATAGGTCATCAGTATCTGATCGATGGGGGTCCAACACCTGGGACCCCCGCCAATCAACTTTTTGAGAAGGCAGCGGGGCTCCTGTTAGTGCTGCAGCATTCTCTGTGCTTACCAAGCACAGTGCCGTACATTGTATAGTGGCTGTGCTTGGTATTGCGCTCAGCCCCATTCACTTCAGTGGGGCTGAGCTACTTCTAGGCCAATGAAAGGGTCATCATTGGCCTAGGAAAAGCTGTGAGAAAACCGTGGTGCTACTGCGAGAGCTGCTGCCTCATCAACTAGCTGATCGGCGGAGGTCCTGGGTGTTGGACCCACCCATCAGATACTCTCTGGATAGGTCATCGGTTATAAAGTCTCGCAAAACCCCTTTAAGTTAAAACAAAAACATCCTATATATAAGGTTGGGGCTGTTGCAGTGCCAAATCACTGCTCTAAAATAATCGAGCAAACGGGTTGAACAAAAGTGTTTTTTGCCATGTGAATCGCTGTGTAGTCCCTAACTTAAAGAGCATCTGTCAGCAGTTTTGTACCTATGAGGCCTCGTCCACATTTCCGTGTCAGTAACCCATCCGTGAAAAAAAAGCGTACGTGTTTCATCCGTGAAGCTGTCCGTGAAGGATCCGTGGTGCGTCCGTGTGTCCGTTTTTACCATCCGTTTGGCATCCGTATTTCACTGACGTTGCTCAGCTGAAAAAATGATTTCCAAAGAATCTCCTATTAGTCATCAGTCAAAAACGGACACAACACGGATGTGTGTCAGTGATTTTCATGGACCCATAGACTTCAATGGGCGTGCTTGATCCGCATCACGGATCAAAGTAGTGCATGTCCCCGTGATTTTTTTTACTGACCCACGCTCTGTAGAAAAATGCTGAAATGTGAACAGATGCATTTAAATCAATGGGTACGTGTGCTGTCCGTGAAAAATGGAAATGTGGACGAGGCCTGACACTGGCTGACCTGTTACATGTGCACTTGGCAGCTGAAGACATCTGTCTTGGTCCCATGTTCATATGTGTCCGCATTGCTGAGAAAAATTGTTTTATTATATGCAAATGAGCCTCTAGGAGCAACGGGGGCGTTGTCATTACACCTAGAGGTTCTGCACTCTGTAAAAGTACTGCATCCTCTGCACTTTAGGCCACCTGCAGTTGATTGAGGGTGAAGGCAGATAAGAACCGCATTAATTTCTGTGCAGAATTTCCGTATTTTTGTCTGGATTTGATGCAGTTTTGCCGCAGATCTCACTCTTCCATTGAAAATGGTGAAATCCGCAGCTAAAACCGCAAACATAATTGACGTGGTGCAAATTTGGAAATCCGCAATGCAGGTCAATTTCTGCACAGAAACAAATCTGTGAAGTGTCCATGAGATTTATGTAATCTCATACACTTTGCTGGTACAGTACTATGCTGCGGTTTTCCACAAAAAAAAAAAAAAAAGTGAGGGCCAGGTGTGATGATGCCCTGCCAATCTAAACAGAGGGCGGGGCAGTTGCAGAGAGAGCAGAGCCTCTAGGTGTAAAAGCAACGCCCCTGTTGCTCCTAGAGGCTCATTTGCAGATATTAAAACATTCTCCAAACATATGAACATGGGACCAACACAGATGTCTTCAGCTGCCAAGCGCACATGTAACAGGTCAGCCAGTGTCATAGGTACAAAACTGCTGACAGATGCCCTTTAAGCAGGATTAAATGTATGTATTGCATTTAATTTTTCTTATGATATTGATTCCTAAAATTCTCTCCGTTATGGAGTCATTTGACTCCTCGAACCAGCTGCATGTAAGTGCACATTAATGAAGAAGCGGAGCCTGGTGTTTACTTTGCAGCCAGCAGCTGGCATGTGAGCGGGCATATGTGCCTGCTGTTCCAGGTCGCTTTATATTGTTACTGATGGACGTACCCATTTGTGCCGCTCTCATACCATGTGCTTTCCTGGTAAATTTACTGCAGCTATTCCAAATGAAAGATGTCACCGCACAGCTCGTTTCATTTGAAATCTCCATAAAGCTGAAGTGTTTTACCTTAAAGGGGTTGTCTAGCTTAGAAAACTGTCAGGGAAATGAAGGGTTCTGAGTGGGGGGCCCCCTCCCCTTTTCTGTTAGCCGGAGCAGAGAGAAAACACATTACATAGACAACCCATAGATTTCATTGCGCAGCGTGTAATGCCTCATTTCGCCTGTGTTGGCGCTGCAGGGAAATTGCGCACTTCTTGTTGGGTTCCTGTACAGATTACAGCTGATCAGTAATGCTGCAATATACTGCTTGTAAGAGAGGCTGGTAGTAAAGTCTTAAGTGGATGCCCAAGTGTTCTTCTCATGTAATATTTAAATGTACAAATTAGGAGCAGACGGATAATGGGCAGTTTCAGACAAACATATTCACTGGGGGGGGGGGAGCATGAGCTCTGCCAGGGGCTCCCAGGGGCGGACTGGGAACTTAATTTGGCCCTGAAAAAATAACTACAAGTGGCCCCGTTTTGTAGTTGGGTCCAAATTGATTAAAGGCAGGGCTATTAATGCCATATTGTGACACATGATACCAGTCCAACAGAGCCAAATACCACAGTCCATCACAAAATGCATCCCCAAAAACTTCCACTGGCTGACCATGAGGGGGGCCCAGGAGTCCCCCTGTGCATCTGCCCACTGGGAAATTTCCCTGTAAGGTCTATGACAAATCTGCCCCTGGCTCTGCTCCTCTGACCGGACCACATGGCATTATAATGATTTATAATGCTGTGTGTCTCTGCCCGACCTTAACTGTCATGATTTGTAGTGACTGAATTATGTCCGTACAAATCAGTCAGCTGAGGTTGGGGAGATACACACAGCATTATAAATCATTATAATGCCATGCGGTCAGGGGTGGACTGGCTCTAGACCCTACAGGGAAGTTTCCTAGTGGGCTGATGTCCATGGGGCCACCCAAGCCCTCCTCTCTGCAGCAGGCTGGTTACCTAATGAGCTCTCATGGTAATTAATGCTGTGAGAATCGGGTACTCATGTACCCGACCAGTGACTGTACGTGCCCTCCTGAACTCAACTGCTGTGGACCACATCTCACCTCCTAAGCCCCCTGCTCCATAGACCACTGGAGGAGGAGGACAGAAGATGGTAACTATTGAGGGCCACCACAGAGGGCCAGCTTTTGGGGCAGTATATTGTGCTACACTGTGGTATTTGGCTCTGCTGGAACAGTATTTTGCGCTATGGTATTGCTGATACCGCCTATTTGTGTTGCCCCACCCTCTGTCAAGTTGGACCTACCGGCAACATGGGACCTTTTTTTTTTTTTTTTATTTTTTTTTTTTTTTTTTATTTTATTTTTCCAGGGCTACTTTAAGTTCGCAGTCCTTTTCTGCGGCCTGGTCAAAGGAGTAGAGTTCACTACGGGAATTCAGGCTTCCGCGTGGAGCGTATTTTGCGCAGTGAACACACTGAAACTAGCCTCACCCACAGAAGATGCAACAAAAACTTGCTTTTTAAACTTTTTTTTAAATATATATAATCATAGATGTGAACCCTCAGCTATAGTCATCCTTTTTCAAGCCTATGTCCAAACTATCCCATGTATCAGGAGGTACATTCAAATGACTGTGCTGCCGCTGTGCGGTTTGTGGTCCGCCACATGGACGCAGTGGCAGTACAGACGTGTGACTGTAGCCTAAAGCCTTATTCACACGTCCGTGCTCAAATCCGTGAGCAGGTGGTCAGTGAGGCATCCGTGAAGCTGTCCGTGAAGGATCCGTGTTGGGTCCGTGTTTTGCCATCCGTGTTTCACTGACACTGAACAGCTGAAAAATAATTTTCAAACCATCTCTTCTTAATGATCCGTGCAACACGGATGACATCCATGAGGGATCCTTGGTTTTCACGGACTTATTGACTATAATGGGTGTGAGGGTTTCGGGAACACGGATCAAGATAGGACATGCATCCGTGCTAAAAACACGGACCCACGGACCGTGCTGAAACACTGATGTCTGAACAGACACATTTAAATAAATGGGGACGTGTGCTGTCCGTGGAGTACACGTACAGGACACGTCCATGAATCACTGACGTGTGAATGAGGCATTACACTTATCAAAGCACCAAATCTAACTGCCAGACACAAAATCTTGATTAAATTGCATTCTTTGTCCATCTGCCCATTGACCTGATGATGCAAAGGTGAGGGACAGGATGTAGTCATGAATGGTCTTCCTGAGAGCTGGAGCTACCGGGAACTCTATAATATGTCGGTGTATGTGGGGACAGTGGTGGCTATAATAAATATATATATTTTCGGTCAATATTATCTGAGTACTTGTACTGTATAGGGCAGCTGCAGGTCCCAGCATTGTACTATTGTTTTTCTTTCCTCTATAACTTTAGGCTTTGATTGACTTCTACGTTTGTTCTATGGCAGTGTATGAAATCGTGTGAGCCGTCCTGCCTCTATAATAGCGCCCTCTCAGACATTGAGAAAGAGAGCATTCTGTTTATCTAGAACTAATACAGACAGTGTGCCGCCATCACCGATATAACCCACTGGGCTCATTAATCGGATTCATAGGTTCTGAAACCTGCCCCTCCACCTTTAATAAAATCAGTTCTATCGGGCAAGTGCGGAGAGATAACAGTACACCCCCCTCCCCTGCGCAGCCGCACCGCAGCGAGGAATATGGTTGACTATTGATTTCTCTGTTATAGAATTTTACATAAAAGAAGTCTTTCCATCCCAGGTCCCTATATTTAGACAGGATCACAAGACTCGCCGGTGCCTCTGGATTATATAGATACATCCTGGCTTCTGGTTACATTGTCTTTCAGGTGCCATAAAAATGACATGAAATCTTTATTTACTCCATGTCTCGCTAAGGCTCTGTTCAGATCAGGTTTCCTGCAGAAGCTGGACATAGTTACGTCTGGATACTCTATTCTATTCTGTCTGGATAATCTATTCTAGCTGAAAAAAGAAATTGTGATAGAAGTCTGTTGACATACTGAGCATGGCAGACATTATATTGGTATGTTTGGGGGGACCTCAATTTCTTTCCTTTTTTTTTTTTCGTTTCCTTTTTTTTTCCATTTATTTCTTTGCCTTTCTGTTCTTTTCCTTTCTTGCCTTTCTTTTTCTCGCCTTTTCTTTACTTTTCCTTTCTTGCCTTTTTTTCTTTTCCTTTCCTTCTTTTCCTTTCTTGCATTCTTTTCTTTTCTCTTCTCTCCTTTCTTGCCTTTCTTTTACTTTCGTTCTTTTCCTTTCTTGCCTTTCTTTTTCTCGCTTTTTCTTTACTTTTCCTTTCTTGCCTTTTCTTTACTTTTCCTTTCTTGCCTTTTCTTTACTTTTCCTTTCTTGCCTTTTCCTTTCCTTCTTTTCCTTTCTACCTATCCTGCACATCAGGTCCTGTAATGGTGGCCATTTTGGCATTCTGATTTGCCTCTTAGGCCACTCCTCTTTCCCACCAAGCCATGCCCCCTTGGCAGGCATGCCGGCAAGAACGTCCATGGACCTTAAGAGGGTGGTGCAGTGTCATGACGTTGACATTGGTGCCCTATCCTAAGGATAGGTCATCGATATCAGATTGGCGCGGTTGGTACAAGGCATGTACGACAGGATTCTAGCAATTTTCCTACGCCTTGCAGGCACAGTTCTCACATCAGCTCCATAGGTAAATCCAGCCCAGTCTAGAGGCGCTGGAGACTACCTCCAATACACTTTGTGTGCAGTTACTGACCCCTTGCGCACAAGCCCTTCATGGGTTTTTTTTAAAGGAGTCCCTGATTTTTATTATTTTTTTTTTTTATTATTATTATAAATTTAGATTTAACTGATGACCTTGCACCTACTCCTCTGCTATATATGTATCAGATTAAGTTACAAAGTCGTATAAGAGACTGACCTCATTTTATAAGTTGAGAATATGGTAACGTTCTCACAGTAGAAATAGTTTGTGGTTTTTTTTTTTTTGTTTTGTTTTTTTCTAACAGTCGTCTAAAGTCCAGCATAACCCATGTTCTGCCCAGCCGCCCAAGCATGTCCGCCCTGCTACTGTTGTGCAGAATCTGTGGTCTCAGTGGCCTCCATGTTTATACAATTAACAGAGTAATTACAGCAGTGTCATTAGTCGTCCAGACGAGCGGGGGCAGAGAAGTGGTCAGTGTGAGGGACATGACTGACTGGGCCATATTGTCCACACTTGGCTAATAGAGCTGATCATGTTACTGCTGTTTTATGTGTTCATTATGTGTGTGGTAAATGGCAGTGTACTGGGGCAGGACAGGAAGTCGGTGCAGGGCAGAAGGAGGAAGTAGTCACGGGTGTCATGTTGTTGTTATCACTAATGGTGTCCTTACCAGACTGTTGTGTGTGCGGCTCGTTTAATGGGTTTATTACTGTGTGTTGCTTTTGGGCAAATCACACTTCTTTCAGACTTCACTGGTTTCCAGTAAAGCAGAACCATGTTAATTAGTGTTAACCAGGTCATAAAAGTCAGAGCTCATACATTAAGGGGCACAGGCATCCTGTCTTTCCTGTCCAGGAGGCGTTGAAGCCTGTAAAGAGATCAAACCCACATGCTCATTTCCATCCCTCAGCTGCCACCAGTCATCTCTGCTGTTAGAAGCTGGGACAGGGAGAGAGCTGCAGCAGAAAGGACATGCCCCCCCCCCCCCCAAGCTGTCATAGGGAGAGAGCTGCAGCAGAAAGGACATCCCCCCCCCCAAGCTGTCTTAGGGAGAGAGCTGCAGCAGAAAGGACATGCCCCCCAGCTGTCATAGGGAGAGAGCTGCAGCAGAAAGGACATGCCCCCCCCCCCCCCAAGCTGTCTTAGTGAGAGAGCTGCAGCAGAAAGGACATGCCCCCCAGCTGTCATAGGGAGAGAGCTTCAGCAGAAAGGACATGCCCCCCAAGCTGTCATAAGGAGAGAGCCGCAGCAAAAAGGACGTGCCCCCTGAAAAAGGTGACACACCCCAAACTGTGATAGGGAGAGAGAGCTCCCATTCATTTCTATGGGGAGCCAGCTTGGTGGTGGCTCAGCGGGGCTCCGTTCTGGATATAAGTGCAGGACCCACACCTATAAGACGATGGGGGCATATCCTAGCAATATGCCCCCATCGTCCATCATGAGACAACTCCTTTAAGCATGGGATAACCCCTTTAATACTTCCATGAAAGAATTGTCGAAATAAGATAGAAAAGCAATGATGCTAAATTTTGAGTTTTTCTGATAATTCCTCCTCCCAGTCCGTTTTATTAGGATGGGTCTGTGACCACTCAGTCTCTATAATAGAAAATTCCTATTGCTTGCTAATGTTAAAACCTTCCATAATTACGGTAGCTGTGCTGGCAGCATGTGGTAGATTATGCTGGGATGTATTCGATAAAGGGTTAATCGTGAGATTGCCAATACAGATTACCGCACATTACCGTTTACCATGCCGGCATCTGATTGACATGCCGGGTTATATAAGAGGAATTTCATATCGCGCTTTTATTAAGATGATAATTTAACTTAATTATTGCATCTTCGGAGGCAGCAGGCGACAGGCCGCACGTCCTCTGCAGCGTTCTGCTTCCCTTATCCTCAGCTGACTCCAGACTCCGCAGCGAGGAGCAGATTTGATGATATCAATTAATATAATTAAACTCCCCGGGGCCAATATATGGTGGATGACATGGGTATTGTCCTGTTCATGTGTCTGTGTGAACAGAGAATTTCTGTACAAGCGGTCGCAGGGCTCCAGTATGGCAGCAGTTTGTGCCTCAGTATAAGGCCTCATTCACACGACCGTAGGTGGTCCATGTCTGTGTTGAGGACCAGGTCCAGAGATATACAGGCATCGGCCGTGTGCACTCCGTATCATGGATGCAGACCCATTGACTTGAATGGGTCCACAGTCTTTAGGATACGGAGAGGAGGCACTACGAATCACTTCAGTGGAATTTCGGGCTGTGTCTCCGCACTGCAAAAAAATAAATAAAACATGCTTTTTTTTTTTTTCAGTGTGGACTGTCTCTTGCGGAATGCAGACTCTTTCAAGTCTATTGGTCTGCATCCGCATTGCAGACAGATATTTGCAGTCCGCGGCACAGGGCACACACGCTTGTGTCCATAAGCACTTATTCTCACAGTCAGTGTTCATTCAGTGATTTCCATCAGTGATTTTGAGCCCAAACCAGGTGCTGATCTGTGTAGCCTTTTTCCTGCTTTTGGCTGACAATCACTGATGGAAATCACTGACCAAACACTGATATGTAAATAAGGCATAAGGCTGTGTTCATACATTGCTGTAGCATGTCAGTAGACCTATAGGGCTTCTTTATTGGCGTATGGTACCTCAGTGCGGCACAGTATACTTCTATACTTACGTGTTACAGATCACGTACAGTTGTGCACATGACTCCCTTTGTCCTCGAACATGATCCTAAATTGCACAGCTGTGTGCATGATTCCTACGGTGTTGCATGTGTAGCTGTCATTCAAGATTGCTTCCATCATCTAAGGTATATTTATATGTTGCAGTGATTACCTTTTCTTTGTAAGAACTGCAGCATTTTGCGCCATTTTTGCAAAAATGATGGCAAGAATCACAGTATATCGCAGCGTTCTGGTGTCCCTTCTGACTTGAAGTGGAAGATAAGGAATGGTATACAAAGAGGTTTAGGTGATGTGCTGCGGTATCATACGTTGTCTTCACAAGGAGTGCTTCTCTTTTGGGTTAGGATAGTCCCTCTGGTGAGACGTTGACCACAGGCCGTCCTGCTGCCGGGACATCCAGCAATCAAGCTGTGATATTTGCAGGAACTGCAGCAAGTGTTCAGTTTCCCTGCAGCTCCCCATCAGGTGAAATGAAGTATTACATGATGTTCATTAAAATAAATAAGTTTTCCATGTAGTGTATGAACCAGTGACATCCCGTTTATCAGTCACATGGCCCAAGGGATGGAGCTAAGCTGCAATACCAAGCACAGCCACTATACAATGGACGGCGCTGTGCTTGGTAAGCTAGGAGGCTGCTGCGCTTACCGGAGCACCGTGGCCTCTTTAAACAGCTTGTCAGTGGGGGTGCCTGGTGTCGAACCCCTACCAATTTGGTTCCATAGTGAGTGACATGTTGCCTGTTTCTCCAATGCAGTAACCCCCATAGCTGAGATTACTCCGAGTCTTTTCCACTCTTGCTCTCCCAGACACGATGTTCAGTATTTCTCGCCGCTCCCGACAGCTGGCGGCAAGTATTTTGGCTGTTTGTCTCCTGTCGACAGGTGCGAGTACTGAGCAGTCTATATATTCCCACAGCGCGGCTGACCAGTTGCTTCCATCCAGATGGAAGTCTTTTCCTGAGATTCCTGCTCCCAAAGTGACAGCGCTCCGCACAAACTTCAGCGGGAACAATGGGGCTTGTGCACGACTTGGATCCATGGATCTGCTTTCAAAGCTTTTCGCCAAGAAGTAATCTGTGTCAGTTTGTGTTGGTATGAGCTCCGCACTGGGATAAACAGAGCGAGAACCGGAATGATACAGTTCTCTACTTAAAGGGGTACTCCACGGATATGCCTTAGATGCCCGATAGATGTGGGTTCCCCCTTCAAGAATGAGGGGGACCTTTAATTGCAATTTGCGCCCACTGTAACTGCACAGGTGGTCACACATGCCTGTACAAGCATGCACAGCTATTTTCTGAACTGCTATAGAAGTGAATGGAGAGAGCTGTGCATCCCCGGCCATCTTTCCAGTCACATTGAGATAGGGGTCCTGCATTGATCGGACATTTATGGCATATCCCGTGGGAATGGGAAAGTCCAGCAATGCAGCAATTTTTGATACTTCAGTGGATCTAAAATGAAAAAAAGCAACTTGCAGTCTTAAAAGCGATCTGTCAGTAGGATCTGACCCCGGTGCACTTAAGCGCTCATTTGCATATTTTAAGAAACACTTATTTCCTCTAAACACCATTACGAATCGGGCACAGAAAGGTATCGTTTTAATCGACAAGGTCAGCCCTACCAGGCATATGTTTGGTATAGTGGGGTTGATCCTGCTGACAGGATATTTTAAGTTTAAAGACCATCTAACGGTTTGTGTCTACAGCTCCTACACAGAGCTAGAGTACGTGTCTCCATGGACACAGACTACAAATGCTGTGTAGTCTGATTCTGCAATCCTATTCCTCCTGTCTGTCCCCTATTCAAGGGATTCTCCGGCATTTTTTTTTTTTTTTTTTTTTTTTTTTTTTTTTAAATCTTGTCTTTCTGGTGTCCTGGTGAGGAAAGGACTGTTCAGGTGCATTTACTATTATGCAGCTGAACAGAAAGACTTGGGAACTCATCTGGTCGGACCTGGGCGGAAGAACTTGCAGCATGCGCGAGTCCAGCGGAGATGGCGGTCAGAAAAAAGCCAGGAGAATTCCTTTAACATTTGATAGGTTGAAGGGAATATGGCTACAGACAGATTCCGGATTGCAGACCCATTCAAGTGTATGCAGGCGGCAATAACGGGCACGGCCAGGCAACAGCCATGTGCATGAGGCCTAAGACTGTTGGACTGTGTTGGCACACACCCTACTGACAAGGAATGCTAACCGCCAATTGTCACACTATATGTTTTCAGGAGGTGTAATAGAGGAACAATAAAATGAGTTCTAGGAAAAGATGCCTAAGAATTGTTATTTCATTTAAAGGGAGTCTGTCACCTCCTAGGCCCCTATAAAGTACATAAAGATGCCCATAGCACATGTTGTAACAACAGTAATGTTACCTTTGGCGCATTTCTCTGTGTTTTAGAAGTCCCAAAAACTGAGTTTTAAATTTATGCAAATGAATCGCCACATGAGCCCGGAGGCGGCATTTAGTGCCTTGGAGCCCGGGCTCCAGTCCTTTTTAACATGCAATCCCCGCCCCTGGTACTGCCTCCGCCCACCCTGCACCTCGTTGGGGTCCTCCTTCTCAGCCAGTGAGATCTCAGTCTCTCGCTGGGCCGGGGCATGCGCACTGACTTCGGCGATGCCGTGCCCAAAATGGGCATCACAGTGAGATGAACTCCCGCAAAAATTTTTATTCTCTGATTTGTTAGAAAGGTGCGTGATCTAATCTGTAGTGATTGTCATCTTCTTATCAGTGACTGTTTCTGTGAGTAAAAACCTCTCTTCTTATTGTAGCTGGGTCATGTGACCAACTCCCTGACCTCCAACTGACCCAGGACAGAAAGCCAGTAACTGCTCTATTCATTCCTATGGGAGCCTCACTTTCAGTCTCATAGGAATACATAGAGAATTAGACTTCCTGTCCACACATAAGTCTCTGTGTGAGTTGGTGGGTCTAATTGCTGGTCACATGACACAGATAAGAAACTTCAGGATGATAGAAGTCAAAAATTCAGACACTGGTAAGAAAATGACATTCACTACAGATTATATCATGTACATTTCTAGCAGGACATGGAATAAAATTTTTGTTGGGAGTTCTTCTTTAAATCAGGAATCCATATTCGGGGAATCCCTAAAATGATACAACGTGGCAAACGGTTGTTTTCCTTAGCAAAATTTAACAAAAACATTTTCTTTATCTGCGTTCCTGATTTTAAGAATGCACAGCCATAGTGCCTCCTTCTGGCGTGCTGGAGTACACATGTGATGGGGTTTTGGGCACTGCAGTGGTATAAGCAGGTACCATCTCTCCCAGCAGAATTATATCACGTCTGGTCATTAGACATCAGAGTGATTCAGGCATTACTAGGCTGGAAACGGCAGGAAACCGGAAATTAGCTCAATCCCCTCTCAGCAGCATGAGCTCATCTGTGTGAGGCTGTATGTGCTCTAGAGCTCCCCCTCCTGTTTACTGAGATATTGCTTGTATAGAGCTGTGTCCAGGGCAATGCAGTGTAACCATAGAATAGTCTGTAAGTGTATAGTAATTAAAGGGACTCTGTCCACATTCTGGAAAGAGATAATTCAGGTTTTAGAAATTCTGTATCTGCAATGTCAATGTGAATTTTACATTTTTTTTAAGTTTTTTTTTTTTTTTTTGCTGTTTCTGTCCAAAAGAACAATCCTATGTTACTATATTACAAAACAAAAAAATGTCTAATTCTTTAACCTCCAGCTGCATTGACCTTAAAAGGGTTCTCTGGGAATTAAGAAAATGAAAATACGTAATTATTACTTTAAGTATATTCCCAAATAACTTTCATTAGTTATAATCGCTTGTTTTGTCTAGGGAGCAATCAGGGGAAATAAAATGGCCGCCTTCCTATTAGTACACAAAACCTGTCCTAACACTGAGTTAAAGAGCTGTCTCCTATCTGCTCTGCTTGTCAGGGATTATAATCTTGGACACATAAAATCTTCAACTGAATCTCTGTAAGAATTAAGAACATGAGGAGACATGAAGTACAGAGAGGACAGACTGTGGTGATGGTGACTGCACACAAGTGCTGCTGCCTATTACCCACATCCACCTCCTCTCTGTACTTCATGTCTCCTCATGTTCTTAATTCTTACAGAGATTCAGCTGAATATTTTATCATCTGTATTTAGGATAATAATCCCTGACAGGCAGAGCAGAGAGGAGGATAAGGCATCTCTTTAGCTCAGTGTTGTCCTGCTGTTTGATATGGACAGGTTTTCTTTGTACTCATAGGACGGCGGCCATTTTATTTCTCCTAATGATTGCTCTCTAGACAAAATGAACCATTGTAACTAATTAAAGGTATCTCGGAATATATTTATAATAAAGTAATTTAGTATTTTCAGTAACTTTTTTTTTTTTTTTTCCTTAATTCCCAGAGAACCCCTTTTAAAGGTGAGATATCTATGGAGGGCAGAGGTAGGGCCGGTCGTTGCCTTTGGCCGACAATGTCAAATTTTATTTTTCAGTGGTCTTCCAGTCCACCAAGATGTTGGAGACCAGTGTCAGTGCCGTTTAGTGGCTGCGCTTGGTATTGCAGCTCAGACACATTCACTTGAATTGGACTGGGCTTCACATAGGTCATGTGACCAATGAACGTGACGTCACTGACCTAACCTAGGCGTACGCCGTAGCCTTTTCAAACGGGTGCAGGGAGTTGGACCCCCACCTCTCAGGTATAGATAACCTATCCTAAGGATAGACTATCACTATCAAATTCCCGGATAACTTGGAGAACCCCTTTAAATGCCGCTCTGGTCCAATATTTTGTGCCTAGCGTTTGCATTCATCTGAATTTCATTTTTCTTGGCAGGAGACACGGATGTCTCTAGACTGACAGCCTGACATATACAGGATAAAGTGACTAGTAAAGCATACATCTTAATAAAGGTCCTATTAATTTCCCTTCCGATTGATCATTGCTGCAATCCATTTAGATGCCCTTGGCAAAAGACTGAGCGCTTGCAGAACATTTTGATTCACTTTGTGAATATAAACCTGTGCTCATTATGTGACTGGGATTCAAAGCGGCCGTGCCTCGTCATTTCTATTTGGGGATGATTGCGGTGCTTGATTTAAAGGGACATCGCGTTTGCCAATTTTTAGGGTTCATAGGTGGCAATCCATATCTCATACAGAGGTAGGCAACCTCCAGCTATTATGAAACTACAACTCCCAGCCTGCATCCCTGCTCTGCTCATTTAAGAAATGAATGGAGCATGCTGGGAATTGTAGTTTCACAACATCTAGGGTGTCAGAAGTTGCCAACCCCTGTCTTAAATCCTTATCAATATCTTAAAGGGGTGTTTAATATTGTCCTATCCTAGAGATAAGTCATCAGTATCTGGTCAGTGGGGGTCTGACTCCTGGCAGGACCACAGATCAGCTGTGTGAAGAGGTCACAGCATACCAAGCACATCGCCGTAGAGTGTATAGTGGCTGTGCTTGGTATTGCAGTCCAGGCCCATTCAATTGAATGGGACTGAGCTGCACATAGGTCATGTGACCGATGAGCTTGATGTCACCAGCCTAGGGTAAGACCGTGGCACTCACAAGAGTGCTGCAGCCTTTTCAGACAGCTGATCAGCGGGGCTGCCGGAAGTCAGGCTCTCACCTATAAAATATTGATTGCCTCCTATGGATAGACACTCAGAATACCCCAGATATATTCATTTGCTATAGAGGACCTATCTCCTCTCCTGACATGAGTATTCTAGTAGCTATTTGCATTCCCATGTAATAACAATTCTGGGGGATCTATTCTATATTCTGTAATGTTCCTCTATTATTCCTACTAGAAGTTGTATATTAATTGCTAACAGTTTCTGTGTGTCTCTGACACTGGCAGCACTGATGGGGTAGTGTCAGACTGTACAGGGACACCCCCACAACTGGTAACAACTAGATAGAGTCCAGGGGTCAGCAACCTTTGGCACCCCAGCTGTTGTGAAACTACAATTCCCAGCATGCTCCATTCATTTCTATGGGAGTTCAGGGAAGAGCAGGGCAAGTATGCATGCTTGGAGTTGTAGTTTCACAAGAGCTGGAGTGCCAGAGATTGCCTACCCCTGAGATTTGCCTCTTATTGCAGACTCCTGGCAATTCATTCATAACTTCTAGCAGGAATAATAAAGGGATGGCACAACATAGAAACATAAGAATAGATGCTCCCAAATAGGTTTTATATTAGGAAGTAGTTTCTAAAGCAGACATGTCAGGAGAGGAGACAGGTCCTTAGGACAGGCTATTTGTGTATGATCTGTGGGGGTCTAACTCTGAGCACCATCACCAGTTAGTTGTTTGAAAGCACTATGACGCTCCACCAAGTGCCATCACTGTGTAAAACTGCCCTGTAAGGGCTCATGTACACAACTGTATGTATTTTGCGGTCTGCAAAAAATACAGATCATGTCCATGTGCATTCCGTATTTTTCGGAATGGAACAGCTGGCCTCTAATAGAACAGAACTGTCCTTGTCCGTAATGCGGACAATAATAGGACATGTACAATTTTTTTGCGAAATGGAAATACAGACATACCTAAACGGAATGAGTGGTTCTGTGGTCCACAAAAAAACGGAGTGGACACCAAAAGAAAATGTTTGTGTGCATGAGCCCTAAACCTCATATCAATCTTCTTGGCTCCTAAACGTGACAGGTCCACCTAGACCAGGGATGCTCAACCTGCAACTACAACTCGCACCATGCTGATAGCTGTAGGCTGTACGGGTTTCTGGGAGTTGTAGTTTTGCAACAGCTAGAGAGCCGCAGGTTGAGCATCCCTGACCTAGACCCAGCAACAGACAGCTGGCCATTCATACCAATTCCACCTAGTTGTCTTCCCATTCTAATATAAGCTGACGTGAGGAATCCTCGGCCTGAGCCTCTGAGGCAGCTGCGAGGTCTGACACACCAGCCGTGGTTACACATGAACTGAGCATTTCATTTAGTCATCAATCTATGCCTCCTGTTTTTTATTTATTTTTTTTTTCCCCCTAATATGCGTCTGTGTTAAACTCTTGCAGCTGTTTCATCCTCCCAGTGCCATTTTCATCATTGTGTCAAAATTTAAAGGGGTTCAACAGAAATGATTTAAAATCACCACCAGCAACCTTTCCTAGAATGTGAGCAGGATCGTTTGCCACCTGCCTATGGGAGGCCTCACTGCACCTTACGCTCTGGCACTTGCATATACTACATATTGGCAAGTTTTCCTGTCAGGCTGCTCAGCCATGATGACATATAGGCAGGCTCGAATCAATACCATCTGCTGTAGAGCAGTGTAGTGAGGCCCTGCACCTTCCTCGGCAGCTCTGCAAGTGGTGGCAACCAGTCCTGCTCACGTTCTAGGACCAGTTGCTGGTGGCCATTTTAAGCCCTTCCCAGAGAACCCCCTGTAATTTTGATAAAGCACCCAGTCTTGAATTTTTGAGGGTCTTCTAATTCTGAGGGGAAGTTTGGCCTCCACAGAGGACAAATTCCTGGTCGTCCTGTGTCCTGCCTCACATCTGCTGAATGCATTCTTAGTGGTTAGTATATGACCACCTGTAGCACTCGAAATAGGCACCACAAATTTACAGGAAGCCCCTGACCTGAGCAGGATGGGGGGGGGGGTGTTGGAAGACGACATTTGTGACAGTCATGTCGGCTCCCAGCTTTCAAGCTCTTATCTGGAGTTTGCCTGGTGTTTGATCGTTATTACTCGTTGCCTGGTGTGAAATTCTTTGTTCATAAAAACTCAAGGTAAATGTCACCCTTGGCTGATTGATTTTATAATATATCTTTATCATGGATATTTCTCTGCTGTAAATCCATTGGTTTATATGATAAGTGGCCATAGTTTTAGAAGCTTTCTGCCTATCATTTATAGGTTGAAAACAGTATGATGTAAGCTCCCCCTAGTGGTGGCAGCTGGCAGACAGAATATTATAATTTAAACTGTCTAGAGCAATTTTTTAAAAATTTATTTAACGCACAGAAGGTATTAGGATAATAAATAAAAAAAACATTTATTCTTGCCGTCCCAATCCTCTTGCCACTTCGGCGCTGCTGGCATGACCTCATATTTAGGCTGCCGAGGCCAGTAATTGGCTGCAGCGGTCATGTGTGCTATATAAGCATGTCACCACTGCAGTCGGGAGAACAAAGCCTGGTAGGGAGTATTTTAAGCGGCAGAGAAGGAATGGAGGGAGGTTGGGATGATCAGTAGTGCACTGTGGTGTTGGCATTCACTTAGTCATGAGAGTTCTTCCTAAGTTGCTCCCCTCCCCTTCGTGATCTGTAACATAAGGCGCAGAAAGCATTCACACTGTAGTATAACGTGGCCCATAGTGTCCCTAGTCTGTGTGGATGTAGCCGTATGCAAGCTGTTACTTGTACGCGGCTTGTGTATGCTTTTCCAAGCATGGGACATTATATACGCAGAGGTCACATCATTTATTTTACCAGTTACGGTATACTTGATCTTTTTTAAAAAATGTCTCTATATGGAAGTCTGTGTTATGCCTTGGCATACTTACCGATTATTTTTATTTATTTTTTTTGGTACTTTTTCTTTACGTGGCGCATCCTTGGTGATGTTCCTTTCTTTCTTTGTCTTTGCTTAAAAAAAGATTAATAATGTGAGGTGTATGCTGCAGAATAAACCGCCCTAGTGTACACAGTGAGTACATTTGGTGGTAGCGTTGTACCGCCGAGCTGTCCTCACTGACAAGGTATTGTAATCATTAAATAGATGGGGTTTATTTGGTTGCTATGCGAGCCGCTACAATACAAACGGCACATCTCCATCCCAACCGTGTGCTGGGCGGGCTCTGATGGAGAACAGGTTTCTTCTCTCTTCTAAACTTACTTTATGGTTTATGTTTGTGAGGACAAGAATTGCGGTATTAACCCCCGTGTGCCAAGGACTCCTCACTGAAATCACTTTCCAGGAACTTGGGGGGGGGGGGGGGGGTTCCCTTGACAGTTTTGAGGGAGATTGTGGAGCAGCATAAGTCAGTGGTGTCCATTGGTCACCATTTGGATCCGTAATTTTAGTTTTTTTTTACAGAAAAACTACACATGCACATGATACCCTTTACCATAAAAACTACCTATTTGATGAAAGAGTGACACAAAAAGTGGGACATTGGCTGTACTCTGTAACCCATGCCTTTAAAATGGGAAGTGCCCATGTCTGTGTTTGTCCCGCAAAAAAAAAAATATATATACAATATTCAAACCAGCACCTGGATTTGAATCCTTTTGTAATGGCATGTAATTAGATAAAGTATTACAGCTACTGAGCTAACCAATAAAATGTGTTTGTCTAGCGCCACCTGCTGTTTGCTCTTTTCCTTATATCTTCGTCCTCCATAGAAAGGTTGCTGAGATGAACGCGCATCATCAGTTTCATCCTTCAGCTGCCACCAGGGTTTTTTTTTTTTTTTTTTTTTTTTGTTTTGTTTTGTTTTAGAAGCTATTAGGGAGAAAGCTGCAGCAAAAGGGGTGTGCCCCCTGAGCTGTGGTAGGGAAAGAGTTGTATCAGAAAGGACACATCCCCTGAGAGCTCAGCTTGAAATGAATATCTAGATATGTATGAGGTACAGGGCTGGTTCTAGCTTGGTTGGAGATTGTCATGTACCATATGTTGTCTGAATATTTTTTATTTTTTTTACACTAATTATGGGATAATTCTTTAACAGCCAATTATAGCTTAAAAAGGTGCATTAGAGAACTCTGTTAAGGACCTTTGTGATAATACACATAGAAATTGCGGGGTGTGGCTACTGGTAGGATATTTCATATTATCACTACTAGCGTTACCTATGAAGGGCGCCAGTTTATTGTACCTGTGATTTCAGATTACATTAAATTCAACTTTTTTGAATAGGGCCTGGGCTTAAACGAAATTAGTGAGATGGTTCTTGCGTATATGCAGTATAGTAGCCTGCAGTTCATTAACTGGCGCTCTGCTGGTGGCAACGTGGATATAACGAGCTGACTTCATATTGGGTGTCACTCTTCAGGATTGTATGGAAGGTGACATCCTTGGCACAGTTTCCAGGAGTCTGATATACATGGGAGCTGTCACATTACAGCCTTGGGCTAAATAACCATCATATTGTGTTTGCTAAAGTGATTGATTTTCCCCAAACCAATGCGAGCACGTTGGTTTAATTAACAGCGGTACATTGCCAGAGACTCTTCACATCTATCGCCTCAAAAAGTCGTCTTGATGGAAGCGTGGACAGGGTCTAATATATCTCACTACGAGGTCAAGATACTTTTTATTAACCTTACTCTTTCCTGTGAATGTAATGGCATTCTTTAAAAAAAAAAAAAAAACACATTTTCAAGAATCTTTCTTTCAAGAAAAAAATTCACCTGCCATAAAAGGAGTGGTGCCTTTTAGATAAAAGTTGGCTGAAGGTGATGATCCATTGTTCCCGCTGGTGATAAAGCAGAAAAGTCAGAAAAGTCTCCGGGGAACAGAGGTGTCTGGCCATAGCTATTCCCATCTGGCCATTGAAAATACAGTTAAAGGATAGGTACACATTCGGAGGTAATCTTTTTTTTTTTAATGATTGCATGTTGCTCCTTTTTGGCTAAAAATCATTTTTCCAATTGGCCTTTATTGAAGATATTGAGTCGTTCTGTCACAAAGGATTAACTGTTTTTCTAGCTGTGTGACTGGTACTTTCACTTTGTGCCAGTCATCTAATGAACCTTATCTCTAAACTACTCAGAGGTCAGAAACACTTATTTAAGCCACATTCCTGTCAGTAAGATCAGACCTGAGCTATAATGAGTTTTTATAAGGTCAGAGAGCAGAGATAAGGAGCCCCTCAGCTCCTCAGATGACGGAAAAGACAGACAAATCCAAAGGGTGCTTCTAGAGCATGACAGCTCTGTACAGAAAAAAGGATTCCCCCAATAGTGTACATAGCCTTTAAAGATGTGACAGCTATCTAAAATGTAGGGTGCCTTAACTTGAAGTGGCACAGAACGCTGAGACCTCCTCTGATCACTAGAACCCAGAGAGAAGCACTGGCGCTCTCTGTCCTCGCTGCAGGAGGTGGATTTGAGACAGACCCATAGTGTTTCTACTGAGTCCGTCACTCTTCGACAGTGAGGAGAGAGAGCATTCTATGCGAGCACTTCTCTCTTCTCTTTCTATTGATCATGGGTCTCACCATTTGGACAAAATTGTGAGACACCAATCAAAATTTTTGATGACCCGTCAAAAGTTTTCCCAACTAATACTTTAATACATCAGGGCCTTTGTACCGTTTATGGCCATGCATGGACTTCCTCCATTAGGCCCTTTTCACAGTTACTTTTGAATTCTGTTGGCATGATTCGGCAGAGAATCAGGCTACCTGAGCTCACTGGATATAACTGTGTTCTTCCGGATCCCCTTTGACTATATATAAATATATTGTCACGGCTGAATCAGGACTGTTGGCATATATGGGGTGTGTGCAGGAGCCCTTACGGCTAGGGGCATACACTGAGCGTGTCCCCGTACATTCACAGCCAAGAGTGGATCCATGGGGAATCTGCCAGTGAACCATGAAAAGCTAAGTGACAACGCCTGGGAGGGGTTAGACCTTAATGGCAGCCATGTTGTATCCTACAGGCTTCCTGTATTATGGTGGAATGATTCACATCCATGCAGAATTATATGCCGCCAGTCGGATTCTTTTTTTTATATTTTTGTTCTGAAAAACAAACTGTACTGCATTTTGGCATTGTTTCATTTTTAGATTTCAGACTGCTGTGTGGGGCAAGGGAGGTGACAACTACTGTCAGAATACTTAACACTCGACGTGCTAGTTTTCACAGGCTCCTTCCTCAGACATAGCTTGGTGGGAACTGCAGGTTTATACTTCTCTTTCAAAAACCTTAATTTAAGCCTCGGTATGTGTCCAGTATTAACCCTTGTGAAGAGCATTATTCATAGGCCTGGGTATGTGTCTAGTATTAACCCTTGTGAAGAGCATTATTCATAGGCCTGGGTATGTGTCTAGTATTAACCCTTTTGAAGCGCATTATTCATAGGCCTGGGTATGTGTCAAGTATTAACCCTTTTGAAGCGCATTATTCATAGGCCTGGGTATGTGTCAAGTATTAACCCTTTTGAAGCGCATTATTCATAGGCCTGGGTATGTGTCTAGTATTAACCCTTTTGAAGCGCATTATTCATAGGCCTGGGTATGTGTCAAGTATTAACCCTTTTGAAGCGCATTATTCATAGGCCTGGGTATGTGTCTAGTATTAACCCTTTTGAAGCGCATTATTCATAGGCCTGGGTATGTGTCTAGTATTAACCCTTTTGAAGCGCATTATTCATAGGCCTGGGTATGTGTCTAGTATTAACCGTTTTGAAGCGCATTATTCATAGGCCTGGGTATGTGTCTAGTATTAACCCTTGTGAAGCACATTGTTCGTTGGCCTGGGTATGCGTGCAGTATTAACCCTTGTGAAGAGCATTATTTGTAGGCCTGGGTATGTGTTAAGTATTTTGTCGGTTTCTTCATTTGCTGCAGAACAAATTTACGAAAGACTTGAAGCCTGGACGTTGGCGTTGTATAACCCGTATGGCGCTTACTATTATTATGGAGTCACTCTGAAAGGGCTTATAAAAAGGGATCATTGTGTTCTGCATCAAACATACAATTGTGACCACATGGTACAGGAGGTATTATGTGCAGTGTTTAATGGCGTTGGTACGAGAGCCGCGTTCAGCTGTCTTTGTGTCAGCCTGTGCTGTGTGGTTTCTTTCGCACATACCGTATATCACACTGCGATAACACACTTGTTTTATCAACTTTTTCCTTTACCCCCTCTTAAGAGCTTCCCTGTCCTCGTATCGTATGCAGATAGCACCAGGGGAATGTTGTATGATACAAACCATGCATGAGCTATTCCATGATGTCTGCCATTGCTGCACACCAGAGGAGGCCACGTAGTCGGAGAAGAGTGTAGTCGATACTACAGGTGAATAGACAGGACAGTGATTTTTGTGACATTTCCTAAAGTAAAAAAGTCAGAAGATCCCGTTGGCGCCAGTTAATAGATATTGGCAGACCTTAGATCTGATCTGGTTAGGATAGGTCATCAGTATCTGATCTGTGGGGGTCTGATACCCCCAATGCTGCTGCCGTCTTGTAGCACACCAAGCATAGCGCCGCATAGTGGCTGTGCTTGGTATTGCAGCTCAGCCCCATTCACTTGAGGCAGAGAGAAGGCTGCAGCACTCACAGGAGCGCGGCTGCCTTCTCAAACAGATGATTGGCGGCGGTCCTAGGTATCGAATCTGAGAAAAAGCAGAGCAAATCCTGACAGGATTCCTAGTAAAGACAGGGAGCCCTGATGACCCCATCCACACATGATGATTGACAGCCTTCTGTATGTACCCAGTGAGATGGGGAAACAGTCAGTCACCCTGTGGGAGTGGGGTCATTAGGATTTTCCAGGATTTGGGCCTTGGGCACATGACCGTATTTTCTTTCCGTGTCCGTTCCATTTTTTTTTAATGCAGCCCGTATGCAAAACCATTAATTTCAATGGGTCTGCAAATAAAATTGAAATTACTCTGTGTGCACTCCATTTCTGTATGTCCGCAAGTCCGTCCCGCGAAGAAATAGAGCATGTCCTATTCCTGTTCGTTTTGCAGACAAGAACAGGCATTGTTACAATCCGAAGAAAGATCCGAAAAAAAAGCGTATGCAACATGGACGTCACACGGATGTCATCAGTTTTTATTTATTTTTTATTTTGCGGGTCCGTGTTTTACCGACCGCAAAATACATACGGTCGTGTGAATTAGCCTTACTCTGCTTCTTCCTGCCTCAAATCATATTGGCCTTTATATCGTAGAGCTCGGCTTCTCTCCATCTTTCATATTCTGCTCTGAGGGGGACTAGGAATCGCCCCACAGGTTCACTTTAAATGGGCAATGTGTAGTGTCCCTGGTGATGGAGAAAGATTGAATACCTTCTGCCAGGTTTCCCCATACACTACTGAGAAAAGAGAATGGAGTAGGAACTTCTGAGGCTGTCTCATGGCCGCCGACTGTATATCTTACAGGGCCACATAAAGAAGTGCCACAGTTATCTTCTGTACAACACGGATGAGGCTGCAATAAACCGAGTTTGTCTTGTCCCTTGTGTAACTTAGATGTCACCTAATGACTTTGGAACGTTTCGGCCGGGCTTTCATACTCCCACACTGAATGTAAAAATAAACTTGTTAGCTAGATCTGCTTAAAGGGGCTGTACAGGATTTGTAAAACACGTCTACTTCCAGAAACAGCACCGCACCTGTCCATGGGGTGTCTGGTATTTCAGTAAATGGGGGCAGAGCTGTAATACCACACACAGCCTGCTACCGGTTGTGGCACTGTTTTTAAAAGACAGCAGCCATATTTTGCTAATCCTTCGCTGAACTTTGAATCCATTACAACGGGCTGAGAGGTCCTCTCCTTCAATTCAAGACGTTCTTGAAATGTTTAGTGAAGATGGCAATGTATTAAACAAGTAGACGTGAGCAGAACCACACAGTGGATGCTGGAGCTGATGTTTTAGGCATACTTGGATTAAAGGGGTTTTCTGGGAGTAAAATATTGTTGATCTATCCTCAGTATAGGTCCTCAATATCAGATCAGTGGTGGTCTGACTCCTGGAAGCCCCACCAATCAGCTGTTTGAGGACTCTGTGGTACTCTTTTGAGAACCACAGCCTCTTCCTAGGCCAGCCACATTGCATCCATTGGTCACATGGCCTATATGCAACTCAGTCCCTGAAATGAATGGGCCTGGCTGCAATACCAAACACAGCCACTATATGATGTACAGCGCTGTGTTGTTTATCGGCACATTAGGGCCCTTTCAAGCAGCTGGTTGGCGGGGGGCCTTCAATAATCAGATATTGATGATCTATCCTGAAGATAAGCAATCGGTATTGAACATCCTTTAAAATGACAGAAATGATCTGAGTTTTTGTAATGTTTTTCTGCATCATTTTGCACGGTTGCTAATGCTATAGAGCTGACGTTGGACATATTAACATCTTGGTCTGAGGAAGCATTTGCCCACACAGGTCATCACCTATTGCACTTGCAGCCATACATTTTTTGATCTTATGGAGTCTTGAAATAAAGAAGGGAAAAAAAATTTATATATATAATCTATGGGTTATTCTACATTACATCACCATCACTGATTGGCCACTCTGAGAGGTCTGCTCATACTTACCTGGTCCGCGCTGTTGGGTTTGGTCTATGTCGCTCCTCAACTGGCTGTTCATCTCCATGGTGCGCTAATATCAACATCCTGTTGACAGGGTGGGATGGGCACATGACTGCTGCAGACAATCACTGACAGCAGCAGTGACCTGCTTCTCTTGCATCACTTAAAGGGGTTCTCCAGGAATTAAGAAATTGAAAATACGTAAATATGACTTTATTATAAATATATTCCCAAATACCTTTCATTAGTTATAATGGCTCGTTTTCTCTGGGGAGCAATTATTAGGAGGAATAAAATGGCTGCCATCCTATGAGTAAACACAAAATCTAGTAGTAAGTAATCTTTAAGGTATTTTTATTTTCTTAATTCCCAGAGAAACATTTTAGCTGTTTGTCAAGGGGAACAGGTCACTGCTGTGGCCAGTGATTGGCTGCAGCAGTCATGTGCCTCCCGTCAACAGGATGTTGATATCGGTGAAACAGAGAGACAAAGAGCTGGCCAGGGAGCAGCAGGAACCAGGTAAGTATGATTACCACTGCGAGTTGGCCACTCTCTGAGGCCTGATATAACGCTGGATAACCCCTTCAAAGATTCTTGGTGCCTTCTTGGTGATTTTCTGTTTCTTTAAGCTAAGCTTCACCAAAATTCCTAGCCCGTATCTCCATTGTCTATGAGCATATCACCTCTTGGGCACTGCCGCCCGTCGTCTTCCTTCATCGTCATAAACTTGGAGTTCTAATTAAGATATATTATTTGTTAGATGTTATTAATTTGAATTTAACTCTGCAGCTTTAGAATTGAATAATTTTTTCCATATTCATAATTCATTGCGATAGATGAGAAAAGTCCAGTCTCATCCTCAGCTGTAACATGGCCATTACTATTCATTATAGGTAGAGGACGCCCTCTTGAACAGTTTTGGCTTCTCCTTTGTAGTGAATCACGCCCCGGTCATGGATACAGTATCTGTACAAATAGACTTTGTTATGTACCCCATAAATACCTAGACAATGACAGCATGCAGATGGCTAATTCACACCATACCTCACAACTAATAGAGAACACCGGCCACGATGCGCATCCTTCAGGACAGCCTGGCAGCTGTGACCCGTAGAGTCATTTTGTTCAATTTGGATTTACAGGGCCGTCAATATCCTAATGTGTTACATGGACTTACAGAGTTAGCAAAGTTTAAACCGACGCTTAAAGAAGAACTCCCGCAAAAAATTTTATTCCATGTCCTGCTAGAAATGTACATGATGTAATCTGTAGTGAATGTTATTTTCTTACCAGTAGCTGAATTTTTGAGTTGTATTATCCTGAAGTTTCTTATCTGTGTCATGTGACTAGGAATTAGACCCACCAACTTACACAGAGACTTCTGTGTGGACAGGAAGTCTAATTCTCTATGCATTCCTATGGGAGCCTCACTTTCAGTCTCATAGGAATGAATAGAGAAGTAACTGGCTTGCTGTCCTGGGTCACTTGGAGGTCAAGGAGTTGGTCACATGACCCAGCTGCAATAAGAAGAGAGTGGAAACTCAATTTCAGCCTCTGATAAGAAAATGACAATCACTACAAAATATATCATGCACGTTTCTAACAGGGCAGAGAATAAAATTTTTTGCGGGAGTTCTTCTTTAATCTGTTGATTACACAGTTACAGCAAGCCATCGCCATTAGCGATTGTATTGAGATGTAAAAATTCTGAATGCACAGTTTCATTAGTCATTTCATGCGGCTTTAAAGGGGTCCTATACTGTCGGCATAATTGCCATTCTCAGTACTTGATCAGAACCAACGAGGAGGCTGCTCTGGATGTGAAATAGAAGCAGTGAAACGTCTTCATAGGACCACGAGACCAAAGCCAAGTACCCGCTAATTTGAATACAGTACATCAAAGAACCCCAAGTGTATGACCCAACAGTGTGCCGTGTGTTAAAAGCTCAACGTGATGACCCTTTTCTTTATGAAGACCACCCCTGCAGGAGAACATTTTTCATTGTAGTTTTGGATGGTCATCTCCAAATAAACTGTACTGTGTTTAGTCCACAGAGCAGCCTGTATGGATTAATGTATGTACCTCAAAAGAAGATCCATCGTACACTTCTGTACATGAAGGACTAGAATTTTTGGGTTCTACCCAGTTTTGGTTAGGGGATAAGTGTCTGATCGGTGGGAGATGCAAATGCTGGGACACCCATCGATCATGAGAATGTGGGTCTGGTGTCCACCCATATGAATGGAGTTCCCGTTCCAGCATGCAAACTTCTGCTCCATTCTGAAGATAGCCAGGCAGAGAGCTTGGCTATCTCTGATATACTTGACCACTTCTTCCTTTATACAGGGAACCACAGTTACCCCATTATTATTGTTGGTAGTGGTCCCAGCATTTAGGCTCCCACTGAACACTTATACACTATCCTAAGGATAGGGGATACATTTAAGGGGGTATTTAGTTTCTGAGACCTGTGGATAGGGGATAACCATCAGACCACTGAGGGTCCTGCCACTGGGACCCCCATTGATTGTGAGAATGGAGACCCTGTACTCCTTGGGGTCCCCAGGAATGAACAGTGTTCCATGTCAGGTATGCTTATGCTCCATTGATCTCTACGGGAGTTCTGGAGACAGTGAAGTACATCCCTCAGTTATTTCCAGAACTCCCACAGAGCTGAATGGAGCAGCAGTTTGCATGCCTGACGAGCCACTCCATTCATTTTTGGGGGGACCTTGAAGGGTACATGATCAATGGTAGGGCCCACACCGATGTAATTGTTATTCCTATCATAATGTTTCACAAGCGGAATAACCCTTTAAATTTTAGCACAAACCATTTACGTTAGACATTGGGTGGACACTAGCTGACCACCTCTTAGCATTTTTGGCTGGTATATTTCAAAATTTGCACAGATAAATATCATTGGACCTGGTGGGTAGTTTCTTGTCTGTTGGTCAATCATGGGTCTAGTATTTGAATCTGAGCAACGTAAAAACATTCCCAATCGTATTTGTTGCTTTCTCTAAACAATCATAAATTTGATTCGGGTCGTCATAAACTTTGTGATGTCTCACCAACGCCACTAGTTCGTGAGAGGCTCTTCCTGTCCTTACACCTCCCCAGTGTCGTCACCTCAGGGGTCAGACCCTTTCCTGTTCTATGCAAAAAAGAAAGTAGAAATACTTTGTCATTGAAAGTGCTCTGCACCTCATCCTACATGGCCTACCCGATCCAATGAGAACAGTTCGCCATTTTGTGGTGGTGATTAGTTTTTATTTCTGTGCAAAACTGAATTTTATACCCTTACATAAGGGTTTGCTGCTCATTTCACCCTCTGCATTTCAAAGCATTCAATCGGCTGTGAGAACCCGCAACATAAATTGACATGCCATGCCACAGGTCATGTTAGTTATGGAATTAGTTACAGAAATTTTCCACAGAAAGGGAATTTATTTATTTTTTTTACATTTTCATCCAGTTTGCTGCAGCTTTTCTACACAAAATTCTGCCGATACTGGGTCGGATTCCAACCCAGGACCCAAAAAAAATATATATAGTTATATATATAAGCCGCACATATAATAAGGTCTCTTTCACGTGAGTAATATGGATTGTCAGGATCTATTCTGAAAAAAACTGATGGTTTTGCACACAAGTTCAATCATTTTTGTTAAGTGTTTGAAAGATGCATGCAATCCAGATACAATCCGGATAGAAAAAAAACAATCACATGACAAAAAAACACCCTGAAGAATAAGGCTACCTTCGCACGACAGTAGTTCTTGCGGCCTCCGATCTGCATATTTTGCTGATGGGATGCGGACCCATTCAATTTAATGGGTCAGCAAAAAATGCTGACGGCGCACTGTGTGCCATCCGCATCTGTAGCCCCGCAAAAAAAATAGAACATGTCCTATTCTTGTCCGTTTTGCGGACAAGGATTAGTTTGTTTACAGTGGATCGGTAAAAAAAACTGATGCCATACGGACGTCATCTGTTTTTTTTTTTTTGCGGATCAGCAAAACACAACGGTCGTGTGAAAGTAGCCTAAGGCTGAACTGTCAGTGAAAAACGAATTGCATCCATTGCCTTCCATTTTTCACGCAAGCCCCATGCATTTGTATGGAGCCAGAGCGTGAAAAACGCACAGTATAGAAGATGCTGTTATACATCACATCCGGACGGATAAATTGCATGTGTAAAAGCCCTAAAACATTTCAATTCTGCACCACATTCATGTAATTAAAAATGGGTGGATGGGGAGGATTGCATAAATGACAGGGGAGCAGCCAAGGGCTTTCTCAGCTATTTCTGGCAGTCCCATAGCGGTGAATGGAAAGGTGGCCGTACATATGCGGTGTACTCTCCATTCACCACTAAGACTTCCGAAAATAGCCAAGCGCACTTGCTTGCCCATTTTTGGAGCTGCTATACCATTAAATACACAGCATGCAGTGCATGCCTGGTGCACTCCTCTTCACTTTCGGGGTCCCTGTTCTGGAGATAGGTGTGGGTCCCACCTCTCGGACCCATTCCTATCTGACATTGATGGCATAGCCTAGTCATACGCCATCAGTGTCTGAGATGGAAATACTGCTTTAATACTGAATGTCATTTTCTTATCAGAGGCTGAAATTGAGAGTTTCCACTCTCTTCTTATTGTAGCTGGGTCATGTGACCAACTCCCTGACCTCCAACTGACCCAGGACAGCAAGCCAGTCACTGCTCTATTCATTCCTATGAGACTGAAAGTGAGGCTCCCATAGGAATACATAGAGAATTAGACTTCCTGTCCACACATAAGTCTGTGTGAGTTGGTGGGTCTAATTCCTAGTCACATGACACAGATAAGAAACTTCAGGATGAAATAGCTCAAAAATTCAGCTACTGCTAAGAAAATAACATTCACTACAGATTAAATCATGTACATTTCTAGCAGGACATGAAATATTTTTTTTTGCGGGAGTTCTTCTTTAAATACATCAAGGGCTAGGACTTTTTTTTTTTTTTTGATTCAGTAAATAAAAGCCCCAAGTGCACAAATTGTTGGACTCTTCAAGTCTGCTATATCACATCGGATATATGCTGATAAGGCCTTATGCGCACGACCATAGCAGGTCTGTGCCCTTATTGTGGCCTGCCAGCAGCGGGTCAGCAATATACGGACACCAGCCCTGTGTGCACTGTATCACGGATTGACTTGAATGGGTCCGCAATCCGGAAGATACGGTGGTGGTGTGGAACGGAGGTGCAGATCAGAAGCACTACGGAGTGCTTCCGTGGATTTTCTGTCCTGCATGCACTACTTCTTTTGCAGAGTGGACTGCCAAATACAGATCACGGACCCGTTCAAGTTAATGGGTACACGGGCACATGGTTGGTGCCCGTGCATTGCAGACTGAAATTTACGGTCCGCAGCATGGGCACCGCTGGCCCACGGCTGTGTGCATAAGGCCTAAGTATGATATGAAGTCGTTCCTTCTAGTGGTTGACACCCTTGCTGGAGGAGAATGGTAAACTCTAGATCCTGCATTGCCTTTTGCGTCTGTGAAGCACATGCTGGCCGGGCGCCAGGTTGTAAACCTTGACTGTGATTCCTCATAGTAGGTGCTGTATAGTGTCCAGGAAATTTATCTTCACCTTTCTTTTTCCTCTGGCTGGTTCCTGTGTGGCCTGTAGCTTTGTTAATCAGCAGGCCTCCCAAGTGTGTCAAGATTGCTGGCTTCTTACCTTTTATAGCCAGTGGTTTCCGGACTGGTATAAATACCTCCCCAGCCCTAACCTGCCTGTTCCCTCTTCACTTCACTGCTTACCTAATTGGTTTGAGCTATATGTAGTAACATTAGTCTGTTCTGGGCACTTAACTCTTCTGTTTCCTCGTTCCGCTCAGGTTGTTTTGTTTTACTTTTTGCTCCCTGTCTTTCGTTACTTTGTATTTTCTGCAAGTTATTTGTTTATTTAGGGTCTTTTCTCTCTGTTTCACATTTTTACCTAAATCACTATTAATTTTGCTTTTTTTTTTTTTAATTTTTTTTTTTTAAATGCCAATTTCCATAAATTAAAAAAATATATCGTTTTTCTTTTTTCTTTAATATTCTATTCAGCCAGGGACAGGCAAAAGTACTGTAGACTAGTGGTTTTTCAGCTTTTTGGTTCTTACCTGATCTACTGTATTGTACAGTACTTGGAACCATTTTGTTTTTATAGAGGAATGTGCAAGTTTTGAAATTCAAGTGCCCATTGTCATATTGCAATACCAGTTAGTCCGTGGATAAGAGTAGCGCCATTTTTAGTACAATGCAGCCATGTTCTAATCTCAAAAATCCCTTTAAAGGGAGTCTTTCACCTCATTTTTACCTATATAACTAACAGCAGTGCCCCACAGAAGATTGCAGACACATCCCAGACATACCTGTGTGCACTGTGTGTGTGTATTCCATGTCCAGAAAAAGCACTTTTATTCTGCTGGAAAACAGCTCCCAAGTTCTCAGCTGAAAGTGAAACTAAAAACCGCTTTCTCTCCTGACTCGATTTCTAACTAGCTATATATTTTGCTATCATTTGAAAGCTTGGAATGCCAGCTTTCAAAGAAGATCAGGACCATTTTTCTATCTGCTACCAATCCCAAGATATGAGCAGCTAAAGCAGCCCTCACCTCTTCAGTCTGGTTTGCTTTGGGCACTTGGGAGCTATTTTCCAGCAGTAATAAGTGCTTTTCCTGGACATGGAATACAGACACACAGTGCACAGAGGTATTGTGAACTGGAGGCGCTTTTCTTTTCCCTGTTTTGCACACCGGTATGTCTGGGATGTGTCTACAATCTTCTGCGGGGCACTGCTCTTAGTTATATTGGTGAAAAACCGGTGAAAGACTCCCTTTAAAGGGAATCTTTCATCCCCCAAATTAGGGTAAGTGTTGTATAGTGTAAGTGACACAGAGTCCGGTTATGTAATTTTTTTATCTTCATACTCTTGCATTCTGACTCTGTGCTCTGACAACCAGCAGTAAAATGCATTGAGAGGACTCCTGAGCTCACACACATAATGGAGAGGACTCAGAGGAGTCCTGTCAAAGCATTTTACTGCTGGTTTGTGGGAGCACAGCGTTGGAATGCAAGTAAGTACGAAGATAAAACTTACATAACCGGACTCAGCTCCACTTACACTTTTACACCGCTTACTCTAGTTTGTTTTGAAGCGGACAGATTCCCTTTAATGTAGGTTTTCATATTTACATGCAGCAGTCGTCTCCGCTGTACAGCGATCGCTTATCGCTATAGACAAGCATGGTTTCTGGGCAGCGGATCAGGCCAATCTGCTGCCCACAAACAATTATTTTAGTGCCAGCTGAAAGACACGATAACCTGATGTTTGCGCTCCATCAGTTGATAGATGGCATTATTACATGGGCCACTTATCCCGAACAAGTGTTTTTCTGCAAATGGTCTTCCCTGATAACTGGCCCGATGATCGGCGTGTGTCAAAGCACCATTACTCACCACACTGCTGACCTAATATACTAAGACCATGCAGTCCTGAAGAGTGGTGATCAAGCATTGAAGACCTCTGCTCGAAAGGGGGTTGAGGGTTGTACTTTCGCTACAGCTCGATGGCTCCAATTTGACACTGCTGCTGTAATCAAGAGAAACTTTTTAGATTGCTCCATAGACCACTATTTCAGTAGCCAGACAATAAGGACTCTCCAAAATCTCGATGGAAAATTTATATTTTGTGGGTGTTTTGATGACCTTTCTCCTGAAATATTTCCAGCTCTTTATTCAGTAGTTTCAGACTAGTGCTCCAATGGGTATAATATTGTAGACTGTGAGTCTGACGGGGTCAAAAAAAAGTTTCTCATATTAGGAAAGTCTCCTAATCGCCATGCTTTGAATTACTTGTGTGAGAAGTAAACCAACATAAAAACTTAGATGAAAGCAAACAAGAAATAATATACTCTACCTCACCGCCTCAGTCCGTAGCACTTTCTGCACAATGCAGAGACAAACAGTCGTGCATAAATCCTGCAGAGAGTAAAAAAGTTAATCTCCTGTTGATCTCTTCCATCTTTGGCTGGAGACTGACTGAGAGATGGTGCTTGAGGAAGAGTGAGGTATAATCTGTTTGACCTACTGCAGCAAGGGCACAGCTGGGATTCTCCTGCTCCAGCCACATGTCTTATAACCTTATATAGGACAGTGAGGAGGAGGAGGGAGGACATTGTACATTTGTTAAATAAGACAAAATAGAACAAAGGTAAAGGAGAGGAAGAGAGGAAGTTTTTTTTTTTTTTTTTTTTTTTTGTGAATTTTTCTGTATTGTGTTCCTTTTAAAGATGCTGAATGACATTTGTACAAGATGACCATTTTTTTTCTTTCCCCCAAAACAGCACTATATTTATCCATAGGCTACTACTGGTATTGCTTCTCATCCATGTTGGGCTGCTTTCACACAGTGTTTGATCAGTGATTATATGCCAAACCAGGTGCCGGTCAAAAACACAGAAGAGGTGCAAATCTTTCCATTATACCTTATCTATGTTGAGGCCTCACTCCTGGTTTTTGGCTTCCAATCATTGATCAAACACTGCATGATAGTGGCCTTAAACTGCATAACTTGTCCATCTCTTTTCAAGACTTCATGGTCCCAGTACATTAGATCACTGGAGACCTCTGCTGGGGAACCAGATGAAGAAGGGACTCCTAACATTTTTCACTGGTGGAACGTCTACAGCTTCCAGTACTAAAATGCCTGTTCTAATTGATAGTAAAGCAGCATATTTGTTTACGCTCTATGGTTATTGGTGAGAGACTCTTACTGTTGGGATGTCCGCTTGGAGCGAGGTCTCGGCTCTCACAACTGTTCAGGTTGCCTGTAGGCATTCTCTATCTGTGCAGTATCAGGCAACCCATATGCTGTACCATGTAAACACACGTCTCAGGTCATTAGCACAGTTAATTATCTGTGAGGATATCTAAGGACACGTATATAACCCAATTAATTGTGGGTTGTTGGATCACATGATTGTTTACGTGCAGTCATTAATTGGTATCACTTGCCCACCGAGTGCCGGTTCCTTCAGAGAGAACACATTGGGAAGTTTTTGAAGAAATGAATGGATGCACATCTGTATTGAATTTACGTTTGTTTACTAGGAGAAAGGGTCATGAGTTTTGCAGGCGTAACCCACCGGAGCAGTTGGTATTAAAGAGTTAAAGGATTACCACAGAGACTCTTTAATTCCATTACAAAGAGGGCTCTGCTAAATTTCCCTGGCTGCATCTGGGAAGCTGTCTTATGATGTAATGCTCCAGCCGGAGGAAGTTATGACAACGCTCCAAACAGCTGGCCTCCAGTGGGGAATCGAGGTTAGCATGGATGGGCTACAGCATAACCTGGGTGTTAAAATTCTGCACTGGCGCCACCATCCGCATGAGTCCAAAAAAAAAAAAAATGCATGTCTCTAGAAGATTTTGGAACTCTGCTACTGATGGGCGGAGCAAACCCTTGAACAGTAACCTGTAGCTTAAAGGAGTTGTCCAGGTCTGTACCTAAAAAGCCTCCTTCACCTGTGGAGAAAAAAACTTTCAGCAGTACTTCCGTCACTCCACCAATTCCGCGATCCTGGCTAGGATCACATGATTACCGGTTGTCTGTGGGCTGTGAACAGCAAGAAAGAGGAGCCCAGGGGTGGACTGGGAACTTAAAGTGGCCCTGGAAAAAATACTAAAAGTCGCCCCGTTTTATAGTTGGGTCTAAACTGATGGAAGGCAGGGCCAGCAATACCATATTGTGGCACATTATACCGTCCCAACAGAGCCAAATACTACAGTCCAAAATACTGCCGCCAGCAACACAAAATACATCCCCAAAAACTTCCACTGGTCGCCCCCCTGGGTCTATGGCCAGTCCATCCCTGGAGGAACCCATCAGATCACAATGTCATAGGAAGACCCTGCAGGTGGGAATGCGGATTAGGGGGAGCAACAAAAGTGGTGCCTAAAGTCTTCTCCTCACAGGATAGCTGAAAGGGGAGGGCCCAAAGAAACCCTATAGATAGAAATATTTCATGGTTTATTCTGTGGCATTTTTGGTTTTCATAGGAATGTACATCAAATCTACATTAAGCTTTAGTTTGTGGCCACTCTTTAGGTGGCAAGCTACATCATGGTCACCGGGATTTGGATGAAAAGGTGCCCATACATGTTCTGGTGCAATCTCATGGCATGAGCCCTAGCGAATGGATTACCTCTAGTTGCCTGATTGCACCTGCAATCAAGCAACAACAGCAACTACAGGTTCAGCCTGGCAATTATTGGTAATCCACATGTGGATCCCTGGCCTGGACCACCCAGTGTATGGGCACCCTTTTGGGAAACGTTAAAAGCTTCTCTTTGAGTACTGCCATATGCATTTGAGGCTACACATATCAGAGTCTTCATCAGGCCGTAGTGACCTTTCCTGTTTGTCCTGATGTAGGCACTGGTCCAGTACTGAAACGCTTAGCCTCTGTGTTTTATGCTTTTTTGTGGTTTTTATGCCAGTAAACCAGTTGACATCACAGAACATATTTTTTAAATTGGTATTGGTCATCTCAAGGAGTATCTTCTTCCACTGGTAGTTACAAAAGTCTCATTTAATTGCTCAAGTCATACCATATCTTGATCTAGTGCATGGCTAGTTTCTACTTTGCCGGATATGTTGCTATCGGGTTGCAGAGGTAGCACCCACACCGACGTACACATAAAGGCCCAGGAGCTTACGAACCTGCATATCGCAATATAAGGTACCACAAAGCTGCACCACTGCTAGTCCTCAAAAACCCCATAAACCACATGCAATTTCAGCTTTTGTTTTCAATTTTTTAAAAGTAGCTATACTTCGAAAATCACATGATTGTTCCACGTGTAAAATCTTTTATGCCGTGTTTTTTTTTTTTTTTTTTTTTTTTTTTTTTTTTAATACACTGATTTATTGGCCTGCAGCTGTTTCCTTTTGGAGTCCATGGTCAATTGGAGCAAACGACAAAAAACTCAATGAACGTGGAGTGCTGAGTATAAACGGCCAATTTATTAAGTAGAATTCACTAAATCCTTCATCTGAATTTTGTTTGGCACTAGTAACCAGCACGGAACTGATCTGCAGTGGAGGGGCTTGCAGGGCACATAGTGCGGGGTGGGCACCAACAAGCCATTAGGACATTAAACTTACGGTAATTTTTTTTGTGTGGGGGATGGATACCCAACTATGACCCCATTTTAAGAGACCAGAAGCAAAATATGGAGCAACTATAAAGAGCCATGAATGTGGTCATAGCCTATTTTTACGTTGGCATTTTTTTTTTTTTTTGGCCCATCTTCCTAAAGGATCTCTGATCTTATAATGTCGTCTTCTATACTTGCTATGTCAGTGCAGTAACTCAGAATATTTGATAATCTGTCATTGAGACCACCAATAGGAAAGACTCTGTTTAGGTTTCCTGTCCTCTTACAAGGACTTTTAATTAGCCGGTCCAAGCAGATTAATATTCTGGCCCATTATCCTCTGTCCTGTACTTTCTTGCATGGCTGCTTTTCCATCGTTCTCCTACATCACCACTAATATAGTCAGAAGGTGAGAATGTATTGGCCTGCCCTCCGAGTGTGTATTTACTGTGCACGGATCATGAGAACAGAAGTCGGCTCTTGGTCGTTGCGGTGAGGGGTTTAAATCCATATCTTTAATGTGTAAACCTAAAGCATTGAAATGATACTTTAAAGGACTAATGATTCATTTACCTGGCTCTAGCGGAGGAGGGAGAAGTGAAATAATTGGCTTCGCGTTCCTCTGGCGGTTCACATGTCTTTATTTTTCCTTTGGCACTACTATTTATTCAAGGCAGGCAAATGTTTTTTTTTTTGCAACTGTGAATTGTATGAATGACCTATTTTCATCTCGCGTGTATGCAGGGTCACTCCATACTGTCTGTTGCTTGCTTTTAAAGCCATTAAAGGGGCTGTCTAGTTTATATTACTTTATAGCTGCACATGTGCTGGGAACATCACATGTATGCAGCTAGTAATAAGCCTTATTAAACTATCGGGACTGATGTCCAATCGTGGTCTGTGCCGGCGCTGGGAACATGGCCTTGATGGAGGATCCCATCCATCAGTGGTCTCCATTCCCCTATACTGGGGACAGACTGCGCATGCGCTAGTTCCCCTGTCCGTCTCTGGTACAAGTAAATGGAGGGAATGGGATCCTCCATCAGCCGCAATGCCGACACGCAGGTTAGGAGAACGGCAAGTAACCATGAATTATTCTTATTAAACATCAGTGTCAATAGTTTCATAATGGCTACTAGCTGCTTGCATGCCCTCCAGCTGTGGTAAAACTACAACTCCCAAGATGCACACTTGCTTGGCTGTTCCCAGAACTCCACAGAAATGAATGGAGCATGCTGAGAGTCGTAGTTTCACCACAGCTGGACACAGGAGGCCAGGAGAGCGCCTACTGCCATCATGCATAGTGCACAGACACACAGGACCAGGCGTCATGGGTGGAGAGCAATTAGCTGACATTGGCCGTTCCCACCTGATATTTGTGGAGGGAACATTGACCAGCTTTTGGTATTTTTGAACTAGTCCTACTGGCTTTTCTGACTTATTAGGTTGTGTCATTCCAACAAGATAACGCCTGTCCACACACTGCCCGCACTCCACAACATGTTTTTTAGGGTTTCCAGCATCACCCCTGGCCAACTCAATTGGCAGATCCCTTCGTCATCGAGAATATTTGGGACTGGTTGGAGTGACTGATGATCCATGCACAGCAGCCAACAACCACCTTGGCTGCACTATGGATCCAAGTTGAAAGAGCTTGTAATGACCACAGGAGGACATCCAGCATCTGTATGACCATTTTTTGCGTGTATATTCCATGGTTGTTTTTTGCAGTCTCCCCCTTCTGTGCTTTCTTATGCAGTTGGAGAAAAAAAAAAGTCTACTCACACCAGCCTGATGGAGACCTAAAGGACTCTCTTTTGACCCCTGCCTGGTGAATGGAGTCCTATGGAAATTATATGGTCTACGCCATGAGCTCTCCCAGTGTATACTTTCAGTTGTGCACTTGGCCTACATCCCTACCACTGATCATTTCTTCTGTCTTTGGTCTCTTGGCTTCTTTTGCTTTTCCTTGTTAATCTGACCATGAATATGAAGTTATCTGAGGGATTCTCTCAAAAAAATAACTTGGGTCCATAGGAGCAGCAGTATTTGTCCTAGACGTCTTCCAGTTGGGTAAGTGGTGGTGAGCAGGGTTGGGTTTCGTTCCCTTTGATTCTATTGATTTAGCTGCTTGTGGAGAGAAACCTTTTCATGCAGTTTTTAGGGCCTACTGCTGCTCTTTGTGAACTTTGCTATAAGATTGGCCAGGGCTTTCGTGTTCTATTAGGCTATTATGTAGCAGTTGTATTGGTTCACACCAGTACGCCATGCAAGACATTAACACTGTGTAATAGTAAAATCTCATTACGCTATGACATTGTCTTGCCTACAAAACCGTTCCCAAAATAAATGGACTCCTTATTTTCCCAACTTTTTTCTAATCTCCATATAGACATCTGTTTTTTCCATCATCGGCCATCCAAGCGTTCAGCTTTGTGTTGTGGGTTCACCCGATACTGCAAAGTAAAATTAATGAGCTGCCTAAAAGATAAACTTGTAGTGGCCGGCTGGCAGTGGGACCTGTGATCCCTGTATCAGATTTACTCTGGGTTTAGGAAGTTGATAGGCCTAGACATACCTAGGATTATCCATTCTGCTGCCAAGGTTTACTACATCTGCCTGCCAATCAAACCCGGAGTCAGTGTGTCACCACAAGTCTCTTAGTATAGTACATCATTTTTTTAAATTAGTTGCAAGTGTCGTTGCAACAATATTTTCTAACCATAGGAAATATTTTGATGCGAGGTGTTGCGTGCCCAGTGCAAATTTTTGGAACATGCATTTTAAAGGCAACTTTCCTTCTATAAACCCCCATCCCAACCTTGTATCCTTAAAGGGAGTCTTTCACCTGTTTTTCACCTATATAACTAAGAGCAGTGTCCCACAGAAGATTGCAGACACATCCCAGACATACCTGTGTGCACTTTGTGCCTTTATTCCTTCTGATATACTGGATATAATGCTATGATTGGTATCATTCGAAAGCTTGGAATGACAGCTTTCAAAGAAGTTCAGAACCATTTTTCTATCTGCTACCAATCCCGAGATATGAGCAGCTAAAGCAGCCCTCTCCTCTTCAGTCTGGTTTGCTTTGGGCACTTGCAGCATCAGAGCTGGGCACTTGGGAGCTGTTTTCCTGCAGAATAAAAGTGCTTTTCCTGGACATGTAATACAGACACACAGTGCACACAGGTATGTCTGGGATGTGTCTGCAATCTTCTGTGGGGCACTGCTGTTAGTTATATTGGTGAAAAACAGGTGAAAGACTCCCTTTAAATCGTGAGTCCCCGGACCCTTTCATTGCCATGTTAAGCTGCCGATTAGATCAGGCACTGCAAAACATCTAATGTGTGCAGGAGCTCCTGAATCTCTCTCGGCAAGATGAGGATCAGGCATGGACTTTAACAGCCTGAGTTTTTGTCCTTTCTTCCCACTTCCTATTGAGAACACATGCATGCTCAGCCAAGTCAAGCATGCGTGTGTATGAGGGCATAGGGAGCGATAAACCTTCAGTTATCTTTAAGGGGTTGAGCAGCCAGTACATGTTGATGATAGGTCATTGATATCTGATTGGCGGGAGATCAACACCTGGAACCCCCACCGATAAGCTGTTTGAAGAGAAGGCAGCACTCATACGAGCACTGCTTCCTCTTCAAGATTACACTGCACGTCGTCTCAGTTTTAGCAGTGGTGCAGTGTAATTACAAGTGCTTGTCCCACGAGAAAGTAGCGCTTGTACAAACAGCTGATCGGGAATGTGCCTGGAGTCGGACCGCCGCAGATCAGATATTGATCAATATGGTCATAGATATGTTCTGGCTGTACAACCCCCCTTAAGTGTACGGCCGGCTTTACACAAGGTGTTGTGTACCCCAAACTGGGACCTAAAAGTGAGTGTGACCCAAGAATCCAACCCCACTTATGAATGACCACTTCTGAGGGATTTCCTGCCACCACAGGTTCTATTTTTTTATGTCAAGCCTGCCCTGAATATACGATGGTAGCAGCAATCCGTGGGAAATTTGCCAGCTCTTTACATGTCCTTTAAAGGGGGTTTTCCAGTTGAATCAGGATCCTTAAAAATAATCATTTATGAGGGTAGCTGTAATTTTGTATTGTGTTTTTGCTTTTATCTTCCGTTCTGGGCTGTGGTCACATGTCCATGTCCATGCTGCTATGTCCTGTGATGTAATGTCCATGAACGTGTCAGAGCAGCAACAGGGGCAGTGATAGGGGAGTGTCTATGTAACTAGCGGAGTGTTTTTAGGGGCAGTGATACAGGTGAGTATATGTAACTGGGTGGGAGGAGCTATAAACTAGCTAGGTGTTAGGGGCAGTGATGTAGAGTGTCTATGTAATTAGCTTGGTGTTAGGGGCAGTGATGTAGAGTGCCTATGTAATAAGCTGGGTGGGAGGAGCTATAAACTAGGTGTTAGGGACAGTGATGTAGGGTGTCTATGTAACTAGCTGGGTGGGAGGAGCCATAAACTAGTTGGGCGTTAGGGGAGTGTCTATGTAACTAGCTGGGTGGGAGGAGCCATAAACTAGTTGGGCGTTAGGGGAGTGTCTATGTAACTAGCTGGGTGTTGTTAGAGGTGGTGCTGTAGCTGTGAAAGAGAAAGGAGATATACATCATGGGTTTGGTTGGAAATGGGAACAGGAAGTGCTACATACAGGATGGAAACAGACCAGGGGGATTGGTTTACATGGTGAAGAAAGGTCAGTAGAGCCCAAACTGAAAAAATTGGGGAAGATTTACATGAGGTACATATGAGTTAAAAAATAGAACTCATGCACACAGCCATATCTATTTTTCCCACACCCATCAGTAATTGCTATATAGATTAGAAGATGTTCTAGAATTCATTGAACAGCTGCATGGATGCGGACAGCACACGGAGGACATATGTCTGCTCACCACATTTTTTGTATACACATAGAAAAGAATGGGTCCAAGTGTATTTTGCAAAAATGAAGAATATGCCTAATCCCGGGATACCCCTTTAAAGTCTCCCCTTTTTCCCGGAGCCTTACGGACACTGAAAATGATGCTTTACACTGCCCTGTAATACAGAAGGGTGAGCCCAGCCTAGCCAATTGTAAATAGAAATTGGTCTCCTGCTCAGTTACAGTAATGCTGCTGTCCTCATGTAACATTAAGAGTGTATAAAATACCACATTTTGCAATATAAATTAAGGTAAAACTGGCGATGTAAAGTAAAAGAAATGACCAGCAGGCTGAAAAGTGAGGAGGTCAACAACGAGTCTGAGTTCCAGGAAGCGTAAATGGGATTGGACGCTCATAAAATACAGTAATGTGCTGAATAATATCAACATTTAAGGACCGTGACAGTAGCCGCTCCATACCCTTGAACTAATCTAAGAGCAACGCAAGCAGTTTTACTTTGTCCATAAAGTGCAGCAGAATAATTATCACTAATAGACTATTAAAAAGTCAAGACAAGTTGCATCCAATCACTATGGTTGGGTATTTCTTTTCACACTAGCGTTTTTGCTGGATCCATCAGGGTTTAGCAAAAACTCTTCCGTCGCTGATCATACAACCATCTGCATCTGTTATGAACGGATCCGGTTGTATTATCTTTAACATAGCTAAGACGGATCCGTCATGAACTCCATTGAGAATCTATTGTGTCAGAGAAAAGAGATCCGTCCCCATTGACTTGCGTTGGGGGTCATGACTGATCCGTCTTTCTCCGCATCCCAGGACGGAAAGAAAATCTCAGTATGCTGCTCTCCAGTATGAGAAAGGAACAGAATGTATTTTGGAGCACTCCGTTCTGTTCAGTTACGTTTTGACGTTTTGTCCCCTTTGACAATGAATGGGGATAAAACAAAAGCGTTGTTTTCCTGTATTGAGCCCCTATGACGGATCTCAATACTGGGAGATATTAACGCTAGTGTGAAAGTAGTCGAAAACCATGCATCCCCTTTTTTTTTTTTTTTTTTTTTTTTTTTTGCGGATCGCACACAGACCCATTTGTTTCTATGGGCCCACAAAAAAATTGGACAGATTGGACAGCGTACAGATGCAGGCTTTTTTACAGTGGGTCCTGTGAAAATTGCAGGATGCACACGAACCACATCCATATCTTGTGGATATCGGTTTGCAGACCACAAAACGGTACGGTTGCGTGCAGGAGGCCTAAGATGTAATAATATTACTTTCCTTTTGTGCATTTGATACTCTGGCAGGTGGGAAAGTAGATGTATAAAAAAGTGGGTGTATTAGAATTGGATTTTTTTTTATTTTTTTTTTCTGTTTCGGTCTCCAGCA